>OU015491.1:222226698-222439198 GCA_907164885.2 Dolomedes plantarius
CAATCCAAGTCCTAGCAAAAGGATTCATAAACTATAAAATATGATTTTGCACCTTATAGCCATTGAAAGGTGCCCATTCAATCATTTCTAATAAAATAGTCTTCAATAATCAATTCTAAGCAAACAGCATATTTGCCTAAAATTGAGATTTTCGCAAAATTAAATTTAGTGTTTTGTTTCAGCTTTTTCCTGTGCCTAATCTAGTGTTATTAAAGCTATTTCACTAATCTTCCCCCATCTTTAATAACACCTTTTTTTTTGTGTGTGAATTGGATGTTTTTAAAATTTTGCTAAATAATTCCTTTTTGATTAATATATTTCTCATGATCACTTTCAAGTGTGTTTATTGGTAATATAATTTGTACTTGAAAAACTTGATATGTGGTATAAGAAATAGATCATTGTATTTACGTCTTATGGTCACACTGACACAAATTTGTGTGTGTTCATACATTTCATCTAAGTATTATATTTTCTTTTAATTTATATACACACATATATATATATATATTAATATTTTATGTGAAAAAATTAACAAATATCTTATTCTGCAAGGGAAACTGTGAAGATTAATGTTGTCAGATTTATTATATTAATTGTAAGAGATTAACTTAGAAATTTTTTTCATTATTTTAGTGTTATAATTGTGAAGCAGAAGCTATCTACCATTGCTGTTGGAATACCTCATATTGCAGTGTTGACTGCCAACAAGTCCATTGGCACAAAGAGCACAAACGTACCTGTCGGCGAAAGCGATAATACCCTCCATCTTCTCACTATGCAGTAAGCTTTTGTGGTTTAAGGGAAACAAAATCTTGCCAAAGCCTGTTTTCCCCCATCACATAGCTATAGATTCACTTTCCTATTTTTTTTCTTTGATTAGTTCCACAAAATAACTATGCAGCAGAACTGATTCTGATCATCAAACTTTGGAACTGTATGCATTTTTAGAGCATTTGTTTGTGTGTTTGTGCTTGACATGTAGCAATCATCTCATATATATACACATTTATGACAAACATTTTTATTATTATTTCTGTGTTGTAGTATTTATAGTTAAGTTTTTGTATCAGAGTTACATATATGTATAAAATGAAAGCTTTGCAGATAATCATCACATTTTTCATATCTGCTCGTAGACTTATCACAGCATCAAAGATCCCTTTCAACATTCCTAAAATGTCCAAGTGTGAGTATTTAGTGTATTTCACACCAAGTCATGCCATTTTGTTTTTATTACATTGATATTCATAAAATTACTCAGTCTATAAGGGAGGATGCTTTTCATGCAGTGGAAATGTTGAATATTTATTATTCTTTCTATATTTTATCCTATTTTATAAACAAGATTATCCCATTTTTATGCATTACGTATTTATTTTTACTTAATTATACAGCTTGTGTAGTTTATTTGTAAAATGAAGTTGTTTTCTTTACATAATGAAGTTGTAATATTTTGTGTTTATCTTTAGAATAGCATTTTACTCCTTCTGCATTCTGCAAAAAAAAAATTATATGATACAATGCAAAAATAATTAAAGTAATCTATGATAGTGGCTGCTTGTTAAGATGGAATTTAGATGAGAATGAATCTATTAAACTCTTAATTCCAACACCCCATCCCTCTCAGAATGAATGTATATGGCTATGGAAATAGATGCACATGAAATAACATTTGAAAAACTTCTATCTTTTTTCTCCCTAATCTGAATTTATAGTTTTAAAATGTTAATTTGCAATTGAATGTTTGAAATACTTGTTGAAACATTAAAATGTATTCGTAACCCATCCTTTTTATTTGTATTAAAATAAAATAAAAAGGATAATAAAATTTTGTTCAGTGCAAATCATTTATTGAAGAAATTATTCCCCCCCCCCCCCCCCCAACAATCTTAAAAAAACCTGAAAATGTAATGCTGTAATAGTTACAAGAATTGAGGTCTCTTCTTATTCCATTTTAGCAAGGTACACTTTGTTTAATTCAAGTAAGTTTTCTCTTTTAATTTATTTTGTTCTCTGGCTGCACTAGATCACAACTGTTTAGTCTTAAATGCGTAACTTAGTTTTAAAGACTAGTGTTTATTTTTCTAGGACTTCAATAATTTTTTGTATAATAAGTAAAAAAAATATTGTTTGAATGTAGTGTTTCTTAAGATAAGTCTGTTCTGTGTGTCCAATTCATATATTAATTATTTTTATTGTGGCAAAAGTTGTTAATTATCTAAAACCAATTAATTAATCAAGTTTTTTATGCATGTAGTTAAATTATTTCTCTTACAAATTATTAATTAATAATATTAAATATTTCAATTGTTTTGCTGCAATTTAACATCACGAATATCAAAACATTTTTTTTATGCAGGATTTGTATGAGATGCCAAATTTATAGGCCTCTTACAGCTGCATTTTGAATATTTACACAATTTTTGTTTTGTTTTGTTTTGGACTACTATGGTCTATTTTTGCTACAGAAGGGCTAAATCAAAAGGGTCTTACAGTTTTAAGATTATTGCAAATGGCTATAAACACTTATGCTAATAGCAGGACTTGAATCCACAAAAACTGGTACTGATTGCCAGTGCACTAGCTATTCAGCCACTGTCTGACATTGTTTTTAACACTATTACATTACTGTTATACCATGTAAAATATTTTCCCTCAATTTCAGGGTATAAAAGGACTAAATATGTTTTATTTTGGTTGTTTTAATTTTACTTCATAATGTTATTAAAATAAATTTATGCTATAAACATATTGTAGACTTTATAAAGATTGTACTTAAAATGTATGTGAAAAGGCTGTCAAGTTTTGACCTAGTGGGGCCAAGTTTGAACAATATTAATTCGACTACTACTTCAAAAATAAATAACTTGAATGTGTAATTATATTTGTTTTTAAAATTTATTTAGTTTATATGTAGCAAATTTTTTGCTTACAATTTTTTCCCTATCAAAAGACTCAGAAATGGAAGAATAATTTATCTTTTATGAAGTGAGATGATAGAAGTTTTACATTTTATATTATACAAAATTTATATGACTTTTCAATTTTATATATATGTGTACTTCTAACCAAAAATGAACTTGTAAATATAACATTCCTTGCTATGGTCTGTGGAATATATATATATATATATATAAGTATATATATATAAATTATGGCTTCATATTTTCCACAGTGTTCTTGTCCTGGTTACCTCTTTTGTATATATGAAATATGTAATCTGTTAAGATTATGAATATCATTTATGTTTCACTTGAAACTGAAAGCTTAAAAATGTTTTGGCACTAAAATTTTCTGTGCATTATTTATAAAATATATGTAGCATAAAATAGTTTAAAAATTACTTTAATTTTACATAAAATATAGATTAGCTGTAGATTTTTAAGTATATTTAGCCACTAATACCAACATGAGATGGTACCAAAAACATTTGGTAACTGATAAATTTGTATAAATTAATGGTAACTGTAACAGTTTTTGACTTTAAAATGCTAGAAATTAAACAACACTGTTGCTGTGTATGCAATATAGTTTGTAGGAAGATAGATGTGTTACCATCTTGTCAGTCCGTATATGATTAAATTTTGACTGAAATATTTTGAATTTAGATCTCTATGTAAAAATTACATTTTCATGTTTTATCTTCTGATCTTAAGTTTCAGTGTTAGGTGTTTAAATTTTCTGAAACATGTTTTATTAAGTTTTTTTACTTGCCTTTTTTATATAAACCTTTAACAGATATAATTTTAAAAACAATTAAGTTTTTTTTCCTTTCCTTTAGAATTGTTACCTTATTTGACTGATTAATGTATTGTAGCTTATAAAAATAAGTTTAATTGTGCTACATTGAAATAGAAAACTATTGACTTCTTATATCATCCTTATTTGCTCATTTTAACATAATATAACAAATAACCTATTTAATTTTAAAAATAAAATTTATTTGCATATTTTTAAGAAAACAGAATTTGAATATTAGGTAATAAAAACTGGTGTGTTTATAAGATTATATAATGTCTTTAGTATGAAATATTTGACAATACTAATAGTGCAACGAATTGTAATTAAACATTTTATGGAAAGGGAAGGGAAAGGAAAAAATGCTTTGAATGAATACTCACTGTAACTCAAAAAAATTAAGAAAATGAATGTTATTTATTACTAATGAATAATTACTAGTAGATAACCTACCATCTATGCAATAAGCTGATTTAAAAACTTCAATATATGCACAGTAAGTTAGGTTTAAATTGTCTTGTGGTTATAAATGAATATGGAAATGGTTTGATATAATGTGATATCAAAAACTAGAAATAAAAGCTCGAAGACTAGTGAGAAAAAGAAATACACTGAAATATCAATTATCCATGGGCAGATTGTCTGTATATTTCAAAAGAAAAGGACTAGAAATAAAATACAAAATTGTCTAAAAGAATGTGAGTATTCTTATAGAAAAGGAATGACTTTTTCCAAACAAGATAGCTGGAAGTTTTTATAATTCCAGTAATATATTTTTCTCTCTAGCTTTAGAGATTTTTTTTTTTGTTTTAATATCACATTATATCAACCATTTAAATTAATTTCATCCCTTTATAAAACACTACATGTAGTTCATGGAAAATGTAGTAGTTTATTTTTTATGATATACTGGACCATTTTGGGGTAATTTGTTTTTAGCACAGATAATCAGAAATACAGTGCATAAAGCAAAATTAGTTGCCTTCCTTACTGATGCTATTAAGTCATGGCCATGTTTTTACATACTTTGTTGTTGTAGGCAAAAGTTGAATGTGTGCACTTTAAAATATTTAATCAAATATCCTAGTAGGGTCGAAATTAAAATTTTCAAGTGCCATAGACAATTGACTGGGAAAAAAAAGAAAAGCTACAGTATTGTGTCATAGTTTTCCTATATAGAAAACATCAGCCTTCTTTTTTTTAATTATAGTATTATTCATCTCCACATAAATACCAATGGTGACCAAGGGGCAATTCTGCGGCTTCAAGATTCAATAGCAGACCCAAGGAAAAGCCCCAGCTCCTGGGTTTAATGCCAGTCTCCTGAATTTGTCTCCACGGGCCCTTAAGACTCAATAAATCATAACTGAGGCTTGTGAGCTTCTCTGACATTGATCCAGTCACAGATAGTTGATCTAGAGAGAGAATGGGTTAATTCCAAGATTTGTTGGAATTTTATGCATCTGTAAAATCCAAATTTGGCACCCCTCTTTTAAAGGTAGGCGTTAGCAAGTGCCTATATTGCCTACTCTTGAAACCTGTCCTTGATATTGAACCAATTTTTTAGCCTCCTCCAATTTACAAAAATGTAAGGCAAATGGAAGGCCATATTCATGGACATAAACATAAGCAATATAGACCTTTTGATAATTTTAATTTGTACAAGTCAAAATTTATTGGTAATCTCAACAGAAATTTCAGTTTCCAGAAATACCAATATGCTATCAGAGCTTGTGTTGATTAGTAGCTTGCTGTAAACCTACATTGTATTTTGAGAGGCAGTTCCATGATAGGTATTCTTCATCAGGTAACCAACTCTAAATGTGAGAATAAAACTAAAATTGAGAATAGGAAAATATTGTCTGTAAAGCACCACAAAACATCAGGTTAAGAACTCATTTTAACTGCAACTGAGAACTTAAAATTATAACCAGAAAGATTAAACATTGATGATCATCATGAAATTGAAGATTAATTTTGAACTGAGATTTATTGCTAGTTTTTGTAGAATATATCTAAGTAGTATAATAATTTTAATCTTGAGGTACTTTAATTTGAATTGACAATTTATCTCAATATGAACAAAGAATAGTTATTTTTCAAAAGTAAAGCTCTACATGAAAAATTTTGTATGCCAATGATCCGAGAAATCTGAATTCACTCTTTGATAAAGGGTTGGTAAAATATAATCAGTTGTAGAGTAAAAAACTTTTGAGAATGAACAAGTTTAATAAAAATTTTATATATAGGTATTAATCTGGGAACTGCATGGGAAAATTTCATGTATAATAACATTAGGTTTTTTTTAACCCAAACCAATTCCATTAAAGAATTACCATGTTTCTTGTGTGTTCAATAGTTAAGACTTGCTTAAGGAGTTCACAAAAAGCTCTTAAATTTGTTCAGTTTAAGGAAAGCAAATAATCGTAAAGAGTCGGCAAAGAACATTGATTAGGGCCTCCGATTGCTTTCTCTGCGATTTAAAAATCAAATTATGATGGGCAGATTGATTGAAATTCTCAAGTATCTATCAGACTTGGTGAAATAAGTCTCTCAAACCTACTGGAGCACTAATCATTTCAATATATTATGGAGGATTCCCCCCCTTTTTTTAATTAATTATTATTATTTTTTTTGTTTGTATGCTACTTGTGTGTTAGTTGAGTGTAATGAATAAATGAAATCTAGTGTGACACAAAATTGTTTGAAGAAAAAAATTAGGATTATGCATTTAAAAAGTACTTCCAAATATTTGTTTACAAAAAGTGTTTGCTGCAAATATTATTCTGGTCTTTTTAAATTCATGTGTATGTGCATGTTTGTATATATATGTATTATTTTGTATCTAGTCTTATATAAATATTGTGTTCCTTTTTATTCTCTCATATTTTAGGATATTGTTAGTGATAGTTCTCAAAAAGGAAAAAAAAAAATATTTTCGATGTTTTAATTTAAAATGTGAAGTGCATTTTGATCTAGCATGTTTCTACAGGTGCTGTTTGGGAATAATCCATGTATTTTTTATTTTAAAACAATTTCTCTGAATGGCTAAATTATGTACAAAGCCCATCTCTGTGATTTATTTTTTGAAGAACAATTTGTAATATTTTTTAGCATTAAAAACATGTTTCTGTGTGAACAAAACTAATAGTTTTTTGCATTACTTATTTCTCTACATCAGGATTATTTACAGGCAGTAATAGTTCAATTACTATATTTACTTACTGTACTATGAGATCCTAGAAAACAAAATTTCCTTATGTGGTAATAGTAGAAGCTCTTTGCATTATCTGTGTCAAAAGAAAATGTGGTTATACAGTGAAATTAATGTGGCAAAGAACACAATTCTTCCATCTTGATTAGGATTAGAAGCAGACTTTCTAAGATGAAATATATTGTTTTTTAATTATCTTATGTAAACCAAGAAATTTCTGTGTGGCTTTGTAAAAATCACATTTTTCTTTTTGAAATGGGAGCTTACTTAACAGAATATGAATTCAACTTAAAAGTTTTTCATCCCATGAAGTCAATTCTTCTTTAGTAATTTTACAATCTTGGCTTGTAGTGCTTCACATTCCATAGACATTTGTTTTTAATTCTCCGATTAGGTTACCTACTGGAGTTTTGTGATTTATTTTGAAGACATGACCAAGTATTTGTGACTTCAGAGTGCAGAAGAGGGTATCCAACTTTGATCTACCATTATTATGCTAGGTATTGAAGAATTGGCCTCCAACTGAGCAAAAACTAATTTGATATAAAGTTAAGTCACTTAAACGGATGCTGTAATACTATAACAATAAAAGTATCAGTGGTATTTTTTAATGCTTGTTTTAAAATTATGTAATTTGCTGAGAATTTTTTTTCATGTATTCAAAATTATTTACTTTTCAAAAGATCACAAATCCTCCACCCATACCAAACAAACAAAGTTTAGTAAAAGTTTGCATACCTCATTAGAATTTCAAAAAGTAAGAGAGTGTTATTCTTTCAAAAGATCTCTTCTTGTAAATACATATAAACACCCAGTCATTTGTAAAACACAAAAGCCTCCTTCAAACATTTTATTGCATAACATACACTCCAGCATCTTTGCAATACATTCCAGTAGGTGGGAATAACATCACCAACTGAAAAAATGCTGAAACTACATAAACTCAGCTTGCATATTTGCAAATAATTAAAATGAAATTTAGATGTGTGCAAACAATCAAAAAGGTGAAGTGCAATCAGAGTTGCCATAAATTCCCATCTTACCAATACTGTTAAAATATATGAAGTGTATAAAAATTCCAAAACTTGTGCGAAGGGCTTTGTGACATTTTTTACCATTATGTTTGTAAGAGTTGAGTACTTTGAAATGCGTTTATAAAATTTTTTTATAGACTTGTAGATTATGGTATTAGTGTAAATGCATGTCTTGATTTAGATTATTCTAAGTCTGATGGTAAAAGCGTAGTTAATTGTATTATTACGGTTGTTGGCATGGTTTGAAGCAGAGGTTTGCCAATCCCAGGATAAACATTGGTGTACTAATTGTAACAGTTCAAATAAATGAATAAATGAAACTTAAATTTATTGTTATTATATTTTTGTACACAATTTCTAAATGCCTCCCTACTACATCACCAACCTTTTAGTGCAAGAAACTTTTTAACTTCTTCAGTGTTTACAAGAGTGTTTCCTAAAAACTGATTTTATATATATATTATAATCAATAAATTTTGTTTCAAATACATCATGTATGCTGCCATGCATATGTATGTATATATGTACAAATAATTTTGACTCATTTTATGCGTAATTTATTTTATACTTTACTGTTGTTATGAACTGTTCCATTATTCAATGTTATGATTCAGTCCTTGTATTAAAATTTAATTCTTAGGAATTTTGCAATATGTAATTAAGAATCACATTGAATGCACCTTAATAACTGAATATAACTTTTTTTAGAGATTTTACTTTTTAGTTTCTTTAACATTTAAAGTATTTAATTTTGGAACTAATCATTATAACATGTAATTATTTAAATGTTCCACATTTGGTTCAGCCTAATCTATAAACATTGAAGTTGTTATGTCAAAGTAGGGGATTGATATAACTTGCTTTAAATTTGATACTGCTAGCTGTTCTAAAAATTTGTTTTAGTTAACAACTCCTTTTTTCAATAATAAATAACTTTGCAAACACCAATGGAAATTGCAGTCTGGGAATTGTTAAATTCTAAAGCTGAATGAAGTTTGAAAAATGATTGAGAGCATTCCTGCTTAATTTGCAACTTAATAAAGATGAGTAATTATTTCAAAATCTTCAGTAAACTGCAAAATATATACTTTTACTTTTATATTTAAACTATCAGAAATTCTATAGATATTAATGAATTTACATTCTCTCAGAATATTTTGAGGTACTGGCTTTGCAGCAGGTTCTTGCTTGTTAATATTAAAATCTTTTATGCTAAAATGTCATTTGAAGGGAAAGTATTGGAGAAGCTTTGTGATATCATAACATACGGCAATCCAGTGTTATTCACTTAAACAATTTTTAATATTTTTTCATCTTTGTTATAAAGTGGCATTGTAAATTTATCATTTTGTGTTTTACCAGAGAAGTTCATCTATTTATATGCAAATTAAATGTCTGACCTGGTGATTGGTAATAAAGTTTCAAAACTGTATATTCAATTCTTTGTCTCCATAATTATTGAAATTCATTCAAAAGCTTATTCCAATGTAGTAACACTTACTTATTCAATTGCATTTTATATGACTAATATATATTAAATATGGTTAAATTCCAATAGGCACTATTAAGAAAATAAAAGTACATACTTATGTTTCTCACACATAAATGGAACTATTCATCTCCAGCACATCTATTTATCAGTTTCCCTTTTTTCCTTTCATAGCTGCTACAAAGTTTTATTTTCAATTTATGTCTAAAGTTCTCTCAAACATATGATGTCCAGCAGTCAAATACAAAACAGAAATTGCCCAAATGGGAAGGAATGTCCTAAAAATGTCCTGGGCAGACAAATGGATGTTCCACACTGATACGAGCTGAGGAACAGAGAACACATAAAGGAAATCAAGAAAGTTCAATGCGGATAAGATGGGCCTGTAAATAAACATGGCTGCTACAAAATAGAGGAAAGTGTTTGTGCCCTGTTTCCTAAATTAATGAATGGGATACATGTATTTCTGCTGCTTCATCATCTTTACCATTGTAGGAGTGAAGTGTTTAAATTACTGTTGCTTTGCAGCTTGTAAAAGGAAAATTTTCACAGCCAAAAATATTGGCTTTAGTTAGTGTTCTCTTGAAAATGTAAATCTCTCTCTTGCTTTCTGTACACTTACAAACACACACACTATATATATATATATGCCCCTTGATGTAAATGAATACTTTTAATTTGAAACCATATTGATGTAAGAATTTAAAAGAAATTTTGATTTATTTAAGTAATTGTTATTGTAGACCATAAACTAAAGTTATCCCCCTTTTAAAAATTCCCTCATGTGTATTTAGTGTAGTAAAATTAAATGTAACTGCTAACTTTCTTATGAATTTCATAAACACATTTATACCTAATTAAAGTAACTAAAAATTTTTCTTTGGGTATTTGTAGAAATTCCATGTGTTCTTTGTAAATTTCCAGCTATCAACAGATAGCTGTCATACTTCTCATTACTATAACTGAAAAAAAAAATTAGATACATTTTTGCATTTTAGTTTTTAAAGTAGGAATATTCTTCAAAGATATCTTGGCGTTAATTTTAAAATAGGTAAAGCAGTGGTTAATTTTACGATAATTAACTTGAACAGATTTTCAGTTCTATTTACAAAAAACAAAAACAAAAAATACTATAGAAGATAACTAGAATTCTGCAATTCAATTTTTTTCTCTCTTCATCACTCAGTAATAAAGGTTAAAATTTGAAGTTAAGCATCTTTAAAACCCTATGAACTATTTACAATTTTACTTTTAAATCAATGGCTACAAAAACTGCTTTATTTATTAAAGTACTTTTACAAAGATTTACAAAGACTTTTGTGTAGTCAATTTTATTCCTATGCAATGCATAAGAAATTTAGACATAAATGAGCAGTTTTTATTTTATAAATAAAATGCTACTAATAAATGCAAGGAAGAATCTTTCAATAATGATTAAGTTTGTGACAAAACTAAGCTACCTTAATCAAGTTTGACCTCCTTTAAAGTTGATTCTAAGGTTGCTTTTAAGAATTTTTTCTTTTCTTATTCTTTTACTAATCTGAAAATTAAGTTCTCTTAAATAACTTATATAATTTCAGTACTTCTTTTAATAATCTTAAGAACAAATAGGCCTTTTTGTTATCTTTCTGAAGAAAGAGCAACAATCTATTAATGCAATTAATTATACATATATTTAACTCAATAAAAATACACATGATGTATAACTTCATTTTGATCACAGCTCATAGAGGCAATCAATAAAGAGCATACAAAATGTAAGTAAACTGTTAATTGTTATGGTATTTAAATAATGACCTTATAGCAGAAAATACATTAAAAAATGTCGTGTATCTGTAAAACTTTGAAGAATGGCTCTATGATAGCAGTTCTAAAAAAAATATATTAAAACTATCATATCTAAATTATGTAGTTCAGTTAAGCTTGATCTTATGAAATTCCCCTCATCAACTTAAAGCAAGTTTTGCCAACTAATTTTTGTCCTCACTTGATCATGCCCTAACTCCCCTTGTAATGGGAATTTACTGAAATCAAAATTATTTCTAAGTTTTTTACTGGACTCAGTGTAGACAAACTTTAATAGCAATTTTTTAAAAGTAGGACTAGTACTATTCTAGACAAAAAGGATCAATTTGATTCAAGCCTATATTATATGCATTTCACATTAATATGACAACAAAATTCAGAAAAATAGATATTGTAGTACAATAAAACATTTTTGTGGTGTCTTTTAAATCAAATTTTTTAATCTTAAGAGACCAAGGTTATGATAGGTAATGAATGACCTTTCATGCAAGTTACTTTTCATTCAAGTATGAAGAGAAAAAAAAAATGCAGCACATGTAAATTAAAAATAATTTCTTAGCAATATTCTGCTTTACTTAAACTGGTTTAAATATAAATACAACTAGTTACACTACTTTCTTAAAAAACTTTATTTAGAGTGCTTTACTACAACAGGATGTTATCAATCATACAATTGGTAGACAAGACAACTATGATTTTGTATCTGTAAGATATTATATCCAAAATTTTCATACCTTGGAACCTAGCAAAGAAAAAAATTACAACATTAGTTTGATTGAAAAGATTTATGGTAAAAAAACTTATTCTATAACAAAACTTGTGATACTCTCCTTTAATATTTCTTTATTATTAGATTTATTTATATTTATTTTTTTATTATTCCCAGTGCAATAAATGATGGACTAATGTCCTTATGCAGAAAGACATACCAAAGGGATAGAAATATAAACACCAGAGTACAAAAAGAGAATGCATACAAATAAAAAGAAAAAAAGATCTACAGTAATACTTAAATCTTCCAAACAAATGCAAGCCATTAAAACATAAACCACATGAGTGTAGCACATAGGCACCATTTTCACAATGCCTTCTGTACACAAGAAAAGCCATAAATAAACTGCTTCTTTATACACTACTGAAATTTATACAGATGTTGCTTCAGTTGACTTCATAGAACTCAAAGCTTAATTAATGCTAAACATTGAAATTTTTTTTTCTAAGGGTACTTTGTATTTTATCAAAAAATTGATTAGTAATTTTGTAAGCACATTTATACTACAGGATACTTATTTTAACACATTTTCCAAAAGCTGGTTCAAGGAAAAATTCTAGAACAGTAATTAAAAAAGGGCTTATAAACTTTAATAGATGATTTTTATTTAGCAGATTTAATTTTATTTTAATTTCCATATCAGAAACAAAATTGAAAGCTAACAAGATTTTTGTATTTTAGTTACTATAATTACTGAAAGGACTATATCTATATATACAGAATATTTTAATCACTGATTGGGTAAACTAGACTAATTTCAGATGTTAAAAAATTTTCATAACCTTTCACTGCAAAAATTATTCAAAACTGCATAACTTAAAATTTAGATTAAACATTTTTAAAATTAATCATTCAACTGTTGTCCTTTTGAGCATAATTTATACTACTCAGTATGACAAAGTTATATTGACAAATTGAAATTAATAAAATTGTGAATAACTTAAAAATTTACCATCATATTTTACACTGAAATAAAATTTTTCCAGAGACAATTTGATTTTATAAATTTAAAAACCACCTTTCTGAAAATTTGACAGTATGATTAAGCTTAGAATAAACTATATTATAAAGGTTACTGGCAACATTTTGAAAATATGAATATCAGAAATGCACAATTTAGAGCAGTGGTACACAAACTGGGTTGCAATCCACAGAGGGTTCATGAAAAAAATTGGAGGGTTGCAGACACTTTTGAAGATAATTTATATCACATTGAATTATTTGATTAAAAATATATATGATATTTTAGATAAGGTGTAACAGTCTTGCAAGGCTTCCATTCACTACTACATATTTGTGAGAGACTGGGTTTTCAAAATGAGAGCTATAAAAACCGAACAATGATCAAGACTTGACCAGAAAAACATGATACAAGAGTAGCCCATGTTAAACAAATATTATCTCAGGTCCAGGTACATTACTTCTTACTGATTTTTTTCTACTTTAGTTTGATAAATTAAATCAAATTTATAATTTTCAATATTTTATTATGAAGTTTATAAATTTGAAATGATGCTTTTTTAACTTTAATGATTGTTAATATTTACCAAAATGAAATACAAATAAATTATTAAATATGAAGTTTTATTTAGTCACAAGAGATTAGCAAAAACAAGTGTAGAATATGACCAAGCTATTATTTTATTGTTATTTTGCTGAGTAGGTATAAGCCCAAAATCTACTGTTCATCAATTTTCAAAATAGTTTGTCAAATTTGTTTAGGGTGAAGTGGGGTAAATGAGAATGCAGGCTTAAAACCCTAAAAAATTTAGCTTAAAAAAAAAAAATTAATTTCAAGTGTACTTTGTAAGAAAATCCTTGCTCTACTGTCATGTATAGTTTTTATATACAGAAGAAAAAAAATTGTAAAATGGAAAATTTATATACATACCAAACCGTTGCATTTTAACTAAGGTACCCAAGTTTGAGTTCTAGCTCCCCCAAAAATTCATAACTAATTAATCACAACACAGAGTTATTTTCAAAGTACCCACTTATTCATTAAGAAACAAAGAATACAGATAAAATATATAAAACCATTTTTTTTTTGCAATATTACTTCACTACTGCAGGGTTTTCACTTGTCCCATAAAAATTTTGTGTGGGTGCACCCCATATATTGAAAAAAAAAATCCTACCTTTGTGTTATAACAGCCATATAAATAGTTTTTACTTCCCAACATGTTTTTTAGCTGGAGAAACTTCATAACCAACCACCTTTCACCATATTTCATTATCAGCTGATGATTATTTTTAATTTCTTAACATTCAAAAATAGTAAATTATGCAACCGAAACTAGTACTTTGTTGTAGGTTTGAAGAAGTGAATCGTAATAAACTAACTTGTTTAGACTAATTGTTAGTAAATGTGAGTGGAGTGGACATTACAAATTATGTGTGAATATATTGAATTTCTAATTCTGTTGTCATTATTTTTGAATTTCCTTTTGTACCAGATGATGACTTATTAGTGTTCCTGGAAGAGCTGATGTCTGGAAGACTCAGTGAAGTAATTTTTTACCGTGTCTGTTTGGTCTTACAATATTTAGTTGGGCCTAGGCAAAGGAAAAAAAAAGTTTTTTAAACTTTTAACATACATTTGTTACTCTAAAACAAATAACACAAATATACTTATTTTGTTAATATTTGGATGTTACTGACACTGCTAACTTGAACAACAAATATCTCCACAATGAAAGAATGTAAAAAAAAATAAAAAAATAAAGAGCCTTTTGTTCAGCGTGAAATATCTTTTCCCTTGCTCTCTTAATTTTGCTATAATAACTATGATTCATTAGGACCTATGTTCTCACTTGCCCCAAGTGTGAGAGCAAGTGAGAACACAAAACACAAAAACTTTAAATATTTACGGCAAAAAAAGTTAAGAATAGATTTAAAGTAATAAAACGATAAATGTAGAACATAACCAAATGTATGTATGAAAATTTTCAAACAAGTACAACTTGTTAAAAGCCTATCTAGATTCAAAGTGGAACTATATGATTTTGCGTTCTCACTTATCCCACTTTACCCTATTTCTTTTTGCAAACATTTTCTTAATAATAATAATAAAAAAATGAAACTACCACAAAATTTTCATTTGGGATGAGAGATTTTTTTATTTAATGAAAGTGGGTCGCAGTCAAAAGAAGTTTGTGCACCACTGGTCTCGAGGAGGGTGAAAATGCCTGACCTGGTTCATCGCAAAATATACAGATAAATATGTGGATAAGTTGCATAAGAACTACTACCAGGCTATATTTTGTGACGCACACAAGAATCAATCCATAACATTTTTCTTATCGCATTATATTTTGTTGACATTATATACCTCAATATTTTTTGCAATCATTTTAATAGTGTGCATACTTTTAAGGCACAGATGTAGTATACGCAACGAACGCCAAGGGGCGATTTTTCGCCAAATCTGGTAGTTCTTTGCCGGTTTTTTTTTTTTTATACGTTTACATTATTCTGAGAACCACTTTCGAGAAAATTAATGCGAAAATCACTAACTTTGGGGATTCAGTAAAAGTCAATTGCAACACAGTAGAAAAAGACACACATCAAATGAACTTACACTGATGACCTTTTACTTTACATGTTTGAATATTTCTTTATGGGCACAATGATCTCGACAATGCAGCATATCGAAAAGCTCTTCGGAGCATTCCTCTGCTGTTTTCTTCTTACTCGTAACTCTATCAGTGCATGCTTGGAACTTCTCTAGAAAATTCGAGCAGTGCTTTTCTGTACATTCGGCACGGACAGTATCCATAGGATCAACCAATTCTTCCTCCTCCTCCTCTTCGGGTTCTGCAGCATGTACTTTTAATTTTTCTGTAGCCATATTTAACGAACTACAATCTTAAACTATAATATTTAAACACCCGTGAGTGTCAAGAGGGCAAAATCAGCAACGAAGAGGACAAAATTATTAAAAGTCACGGTTCGAGTTACACTTACAAAGCTAAATCACTTTTTTGTTATACAACTATGGAGGTTAACCAACGGTTGTCTTAGTTAAGAGATCTTTTCTTGTAAATGATGAATTATAATTTTAATAAAACCAAAATTTTTTCGGTTCAAGCAGACAGAATCTCATAGGTGAAATGCATAAACATGACGTTTCCCACATTATTTCTTTACGAAGGGTTTATACGTGCTCGAAGTGTGACGTCACGACCGCCATATTGGGCACCTCCGCAATGGCTGCCTATGTTATTCTCCCTTAGGACGGAAAAACAAATATTAATATCTCTTAGGGCCTGTTGACATAGGAGTCCGGTACGGAGCGTAAAGTAGTGAAATATATTTAACCAATGACAAACCTCCAAACGATTAGCAACGAAATTTTTAACGCCTATGATTGGTTTATTTTCGTCTCAACGTCATCTTTCCTTTAACGCTCCGCTACCGGACTCCTATGTGAACAGGCCCTTAAACTAATGAATACCATCTCTCTGCATGGCCTGAAATCGATAAAGGAGCAAAAAATATCCTACCACAAAAATTGAGGAATGTGATTTCGTACAAGAATGAGGGCCTGTTCACATCGGAGTCCGGTAGCGGCGCGTTAAAGGAAAGATGACGTTGAGACGGAAACAAACCAATCACAGGCGTTAAAAATTTCGCTGCTAATCGTTTGGAGGTTTGTCATTGGTTAAATATATTTCAATACTTTAACGCTCTGCAACGGACTCCTATGTGAACAGGCCCTTAGCCAGTGAAAGATAGGCTTAGAGAAAGTGATACTCTTGAAATTTTTTATTTAGTGTTTGTGAATAGTTTTTTATGTTGTTTCTGTCTATGTGGATATTCTAACATAATCTAAGATGAATTGGTATGTAAATTTTATTCGAGTAACACTGATTTATCCCTAGTGCCATTGTGTTTACAATTTGAATGCGTCGCTGATGGTAACGGTATTAAAATGTTATTTTCGATAAAAATTATTACTGTAAAAATACGTATATGCCTTATTGTTCATTCGATTTACCTCAAATATTTGTATGGTAACATACTTAAAGCACTATAATCCACTTTGCAGAATGAAAGGGTTCTTGAAGTTGATATACAGTGGTGCCTCGACTTACGAGTTTAATTCGTTCCATGACTCCGTTCTCGTAACTCGAAATACTCGTATCTCGAATCAATTTTCCCCATTGAAATGAATGGAAAAGCCATTAATTTGTTCCGGACTCCCCCAAAACACCGCAATTTTTTGTTACATGTTTTTAAATAAGAGAAATGTGCTTGTAAATGATGAACATTGTATAAAAACGCAATACAATAGAATGTACTGCAATAAACTTGTATTATTAAGTGCAATGTACAACATTTACCTTGAAGATCAGACTTGAAGATGCTGATGTAAGAGGAGGAAAAAGGCTGAACTGAATAATTAAATCTTATTCTTTGATTCTTAACCAAGGTCATCCCATCCCCTAGACCCAATGGGGGTTTCAGTGTGGGGGAGGGAATTGAAGATATTTCTCTGTGATAGAGATTGAACGCTGTTCGGTTTCAGATGGCGACTCAAGTGTGGGCAGAGCGAGCTGCCCGGTTGATAATTGTTGAGTGTTAATCTCTCGGTTTAAGACTGGATAGTAGTCTTAGAATAATATTATACAATTGTATAATAATTGTACATAAAGGTTGTAAATATTATATGCTTCTCGGGTTCTCATTTGATGAGCACGTAACCTGTCGTTCGCTGCGCAAACTAGCGGTGGGGTATCTGAAGCTTGCTCGTAACCCGAATTATAGCTCGTAACTCGAAGGAAAAAATCTGCCAAGAGAATGCTCGTATCTCGAAAAACTCGCAAGTCGAGGCGCTCGTAAGTCGAGGTACCACTGTATTTCTAGTATAGGACACTATATTGTTGTTCTTTTTAATGTATCCTATGACTTGCGAACATTTTTGTAGATTTCTACTGTGTTGGATGTATGCTTTTATTAATTTCTTTACCTGTGTGCTTGATTCCCTTCCCTTAAAACTGAATGGGTGTCTGAGTAGGATAGATTTAAGTCAATCTATTCTATGTAGATTTCTTTTCAGTAAAATCCATGAAACTATAAGATTACTGACAGACTTTATGGCTAAGTATTTTTTCAGCCATTGATTTCAGGCATCCTTTTTGTTGCTGGCTGGTTTTATGATGGGATTGTTTGATTTAATATTAGTGTGTTATCAACCTTAATTCAATACAGCACTCTTAAGGTATGAAGCATGAAATAATTGATTTGTTTTGCATTGTTCTTATATCATGCAGTTAGTAGAAGTGATACTCTTCAAATTCTTTATTTAATGTTTATTAACAACTTTTTTATGTTGTATCTGTTTATGTGAATAATGTAACATTCAGTAAGTAGATGTTTTCTCCAATAATATGCCTGTTAAAGCTTACTTGTTATTGTTTTGAATTATAAATATTGAAAAGTAGTGTTTGGTAACATTGTTTCAGTTATGTATTCTTTATAACTATTTATGCTTCATAAATAACAGACTTTAATGGCTAAGTTTTTTTTCAGCCATTGATTTCATGTATCCTTTTTGTTACTGGCTGGTGTTAAAATGGATTTGTTTGATTTAATGTTAGATTGTTATCAATTACTGTTTTATATATACATATGTATATGTACATAGAAATAAATACATTCATATATATATACAGTCGGACCTCTATTTAACGAACCTCTATTTTGCGAACTTTTCCTTGGAACCAACAACATTTTGTGAATTTCTTCGTAAAATAACCTTCAAATAGCGAAGTGCATTTTCTATTTAACGAACTTTTTCTTGTGATCCAATATTTTTTTTCTCCATATTTCTCAAAATATTTCTGAACATTTCAAACTTATTCTTTCTTTTAACACATTTAACACATTAAATTTCTTTTAACACATTCCGACGCTGGTTGCAGTTTGAAGAAAATACACCTGAAGGAGTTTTTGGTGCACTGCAAGGATGAGAGACGTATTATGAGAGAAATCACTTTTTCAAACAAAATCTAAGACAAAATTAACAGACTTTATCAGTAATTAAATTTAAGGACGCATGTGTTAATGTATGCTTAAAATTACCTCTTATAATAATTGCGATAATGTCATTAAAATTCATTAATTTTAATATATTTTTTTTAATTGAAAATATAATCTATTCCCGGACAATGTTTTGTTTTATTCCTGTTTTCCTTGCAGATTTCTGTTTGATGGGTAAGATATATAAAACAAATAGACATTAATTTACAAAATAAAGGTGTGAGATCATTTACTTTTATTAATAATATTTAGTGTTTATGAATTTAAAATCTGTTTTGTGTAGTTTAAAGTATTTTAAAAGGTGAATCTCTATTTAATGAATTTTCCATATAACGAAAATTTTTTCGGGATTTAGCGACTTCGTTAAATAGAAGTCCGACTGTATATATACCGGGTGGCCATAATTAAACTGACAGTGCTCACAGTGTTCTGTAGCGCGATATATTTGAGAGAATAACACCACATTTTGTAGGAAGATTAAACAAGACGGGGGACGAAGGATTCCGCGAAAAAATAAATTAGTTCCAAAAGTCAGTGCTAGGGGAATATTTGGCGCTGTGAAATAGAAAATAGAGTGTTAACAAATGCAAATCAATACGGAAATTACCTTTTATTTTGCAATCAAATGAGGTTCAATGTGGCTGCCGTTGTTGTGGACCACATATTGCATTCTGTGCACAGTATGCACAACAGCAGAAAGTAACATGTCTGCAGGAATCTCCCGTACAGTCCGTGATGTGTTATCCTTCAACGTAGCCAGGTCCTGGACCACTCCTTGATAGACCTTGGACTTAAGGTAACCCCATAGTCAGAAGTCGCATGGGGTAAGATCAGGCGACCGAGGTGGCCATGCAGTTGAAAAGTAGCGGCTAATGACTCTTTCTGTTGTGAATTTCTGTCGTAGCAGCTGTTGCACCCGTACAGCAACGTGTGGAGGGGCTCCATCTTGCATAAAAATGATTTCCCCCAATCATTGTCTTTGCTGAAGTGCCGGAATGACAAAGCTGTTCAACATGTGGCGATATTTCTCTCCGGTAACAGAACAGTTTTCCGGTCTTGTCGGGGTAATGTTCTCATAGAAGAATGGACCTACGATAAATTCCGCTGTGAACCCACACCAAACAGTTACCTTTGGTGAATGTAAGGGAATTTCTGTGACTGCATGTGGTGATTTGTCATCCCAAATTCGGCAGTTCTGGGTATTCACAGTTCCATGCAGGTAAAAGTGGGCTTCGTCTCTCCATAAGATTTTCCACGGCCAAGCATCATCCACCTCCATTCTGGCAAGAAAGGTGAGAGCAAAAGTCAATCGCTTATCGTGGTCGGGGTACAGTAACTCCTGTACACGGCTGATCTTGTACGGATAGAAGTTGATAATCTTTCGTAAGATTTTCCATACCGTACTGTAAGGCATATCCATATTCCGAGATAATCCACGAGCGCTAGAGGTGGCAGCAATATTGTCTGGTCCTCTGTCGACAATCGCCGGGGCAACTGCTTCGATTGTATCCTGTGGTACAGGTTTTTGTCCTCTGCCTGACTGAACCTTCAGAGAACCTGTTTTCTCAAACGTCGCAACCATTGCTTTTAGCCCATTAACTGACACAGGACCGTTACCTTTACGCATTTTTTTGTGCGTTCTAAAAGCACTAAGAGCGGCTGACGCGTTGCACTGGTTGAGGTAAAAGAATTTGACCAGTAACGCACGCTCGACTAAAGAAGAAGACATTGCACATAAACTTTCAATCCGATTGATTCGAAACGTAACACATTGCATTTTAAAACCCAAGCAGCTGCCACTGTGCCAGTGGATGTAACGTGAAATTTGAATAAAGAACTTCTTCTTCTGCTCAGCGTACGTGATATTGCAGATCACGAGACTTTATCGGTGTTTATGTAGATTTTACGCTTTTTTAAAAGTGTTGCCATATTGCACTTGAACTAAATAAGAAAATGTGCATAATAAAAGGTAATTTTATTCCGTATTAATTTGCATTTGTTAACACTCTATTTTCTATTACACAGCGTCAAATATTCCCCTAGCGGTGACTTTTGGAACTAATTTATTTTTTCGCGGAATCATTCGTCCCCCGTCTTGTTTAATCTTCCTACAAAATGTGGCGTCATTTTCGCAAATAGATCGCGCTACAGAACACTGTGAGCACTGTCAGTTTAATTATGGCCACCCGGTATATATATATATATATATATATATATATATATATATATGTATATATATATATATATATATATATATATATATATATATATATATATATATACTGGGTGTCCATAATTAAAGTCCCACATTCAAAAGGCTGCAAAAAAAGAACCACTGGTCAGAATGACTTCAAATTTGAGCTGAATATACTGAAAGAAGGGGGTGTGACGTTGTCTCCATTACTACACGAAAATTGTAATTATATAAGTATGTGATGCCCGTTCCTACCCCTCAACATGAACATGTCATCTATCGGCGAAATGTTAAACCGAGCGGTCTCATAAACTTTAGAATAAGAGGCCATAAAGTTCGTGTAATGGCCGGTTCTGACGTTTTAGAAAACATAAATCCCAGAGTGGTTCGAGGGCTCTCCAGAATTTTGACACTCTAGCGACATGTGGAATCCCATAAACTTTAGACACTTACGAGCATTTAAAACGCCGGAGAAAGCTTTTGAATTCGCCGACTGTATAAAAGAAGACCCCCAACACTCCACGAGGAAGAGATCTGTTTTTTTTGAGTGCCAGAGAGAGACGTAGCTCTCCTGGACTTCGGCCTGTAGGCCAGCGTTGTCGGTGAACCCGAAGCCTTCCTGATATGTCTAACTGTAAATTCTAACTAGCTGTACATACTTGCTTAACTGTTTTATTTGTAGTATGTTTAACGTATCGTAGTAAAATAGTTGAAGCGAAATGCTTGTCGTATTTTTGACTACGTTACAGCCTGGTGTCAGAAGAAGTCGGATAATTGAGTTAGAGTTAGTTAGAGGTGTTTAGAAGAAGAATAGGTCAGTATTTAGATATTGTTAGAGAAGAAGAAGAATACGCCAGTGTTTAGATATTATTAGAAGAAGAATACGACAGTATTTAGAGTTGTTAGAAGAAAGTGTACGAGAAATTCGTCTGGAGCAAGAAAATTAGATTGCTGAAGATTGTGATTGTGAGAAATTCACGGTACGAGATAACTTAGTGTTCCGGGGCCGGAAAGAGGTTTTTACGCCGTGCTGTGTTGCCAGTAGGAAGGAGAAAGGAAGAAAATTTTTTCTACTCCTGTGGTTTCGAAAGTTGTATCATTCCCGTGCAGTGCGAGGAACGAATGTTTCGATTTCGCCTGCAAGTTTCGTCTCCTGAGGTCGGAGGTCAACGGTACAGCTGATTCTCCCCGTGTTGTTCCGCGAGAGCGGGTGAGGAGTGAAAAGGGTGTCTGACCTATATTTGCGGGAGAGAAAGAAAATTATGTGATTCTGTCTCTGGAAAGGTGTTCGATGCAGTGAAGTGAGTGTGTGGTGTTATTGTGGGCCCAAGGGCTGAAGAATATTATTGTGTTGTGCGTATGGATTATATTAGATTCAAGCGGCAAAAATGGGGTGAGTCTATTTCCAAAAATTCTAGAAGTTGTTGCTTACAATTCTGTAATTAAAATTCTTAAATATTCCAAAATTTTGCAGACCTATCGGAAATATCTTTGTTGATTTATGAGATTAGAGAGAAATAAAAAAAATATGATGAGATTCAATTATTTTGTTTAAAGAGTGTATATGATATATTGTTCTCCTCGTAAAATTCTTTTTTAATATTATCTTAAAGAAGTTCATTTTATATTGTTAAATACTTTTCTATAAGAAAATATTTAAGGTGTAAGATTTTAATTTTGTGTAATTTTAATAGTACTGTGATTCCATTGAGTTTTTGACTTACAAGATATTATTATTATTGTTAAGTCGGTAAATTAACGGATAGCAATGGCGATTTTGGGCAAAGGAAAAACAGAGGATCTAGTAAAACTAGTTCAGGAGTTGGAAATTCCTAGAAAAGGAAGCGAAACAATAATGGAATTGAAGATTTTGGTTACAAGCCAAGAAAATTATGATCCCGAATCCGTGGCTGAATTATACCAGCGTATTTTGAAGGCGAATCAGGAAGAGTTAGAAAGACGAGAAGCAGAGCAATCTTGTATACATAATTGGGAAAGGGAGGAGGCCCTACATAAGGAAAAATGGCAACGGGAGGCTGAGTTAAAAGCCAGAGAATTAGAATTAAATTTTGAGTTAGAAAAATTAAGAATCGCACAAGGAATTTCCAGTTTCCAGTCCACCGCAGAAAATAGAAATTCGAGACCCACTGATTTAAATTTGAAAAAATTAATTCCCGAATTTAATCCGGATAAAACGGACATTAGTTTATATTTAGTACTTTTTGAGCGACAGGTTAAACGCGCAAAAATACCTAGGGAAAATTGGGTATCGCACCTTGTAGGACTCCTACCGATTGATATAATTAGCGTTATAGCCAGATAACCAGAAGAGTCCGCAGAAAATTATGATCACATAAAACAGACCCTCTTAACCCGTTACAAAGTAAACCCGGAGTCTTTTCGCCAGAAATTTGTATCCCATCAAAAGAATCCCCTATCAACCTGGAAGGACTTTGCATTCGAGTTGCGGAACTATTTACGAGAATGGCTAGATGGTTTAGAAGTCGATAATTTTGAATTTCTGAAAGATCTTTTGGTCGCGGATCAAATAAAGAAAAGGGCAAAGATGGAGGTACGCGAGCACTTCATAGATAAATGGTCCGATATAAAAACGGAATCGGAAATGGTTGAGTTACTAGATGGATATGACAGTGTAAGAGCAATGGGCCCAAAATTTAAAGATGCGAGGGATAGTAGGGTAGAGAGAACGCGTCCGTTCATACAAGAGAAGCCCCGGGAAATTAAGCCAAAGTTCTATCCCCCTGGTGCGTCAGCAGCACAGGGTCCAGTAAACCGAACTAGTGCGTTTGAACGGAGAGTAAATTTAAAGTGCTTAGGTTGTGGCTCCGAAACGCACCTTCGCCCATCCTGCTCACGATTTCAGAAAAAACAACTTCTAGTTTCGTAAATAATGTACAAGAACTAGAAAAGCCTGATCTGTTATAATCCTATACATTCTCAGGTAAGGTGAATGACCAAAAGATTGAAATTCTTAGGGACAGCGGTGCAACTCTTGACATTGTTAGTAGGAAATTCATTTGTCCACAAGAATTTACAGGTGAGACAGTTTGGATAAAACAACCGCTGAGTTTAGAGTTAATTCGCTTACCTTTAGCTCGTGAGGAGATAGCGGGAGATTTTGGAAAAATTATTACTAAAGCTGCTGTATGCGGAAATCATTTGGACCAAAATCGGTATTTATTCGGTAATAAAACGGCCGAGATGATAAGAGAAAAATGTGGATATGATTTTTTTTCGGTGGAACATCTAAATGCCGTCCAAACGCGATCTCATACGAAGAGTTTACGAAAAGAGGCCGAAACGGTCAAACGAGATACAGAAAGCACGGTTGAATTAAGGGTAGATAATCGCGAAGAACAGGAAAATAGCATTACGATAGAAACGGAAGAGCCAATAGTAATTCCAGAGTTGGAGGCAGAAGCTCCAGAATTAGACCTCTTGAAGGTAGATAAGAAAGGTTTTTTGGAAGCGCAGAAAAAGTGTGAGGAAGTAAAAGAATTAGTTAACCGAGTAAGCGAAACAAGTGCAGGAAAAGCGGATAAAACGTATTCGTTCATTGATGGAATTTTAGTTCGGAATCGCGAAGATCGTTTTGGAAATGTCACAAAATTATTAGTTCCAAAGGCATTGAGACATCAGGTAAAAACGATGTGTCATGAAGGCACGTCAGCGCATTTAGGTGGAACTAAATTAAAAGATAAATTGATTAGGTATTTGTATTGGCCGAATTGCTATAAAGACATGGACGAGTTCGTGCGTAGTTGTGACCAATGTCAAAGAGCAGGACGTCCGAACGAGAAGAAAAAGGCTCCATTGAAACTGGTCCCGGTAATTCAGGAGGTTTTTAGCAGAATTAATATTGACACGTGCGGACCCTTACCTTTGACCACCGAGGGACACCGTTACATATTGACTGCAATATGCATGACATCTAAGTACCCGGAAGCGATTCCGCTAGCAGATATTAGCTCAGTTAAAATAACCGAAGCGTTATTAAATATTTTTAGCCGTACAGGATTTCCCCGCGAAGTGCAAAGTGATTTAGGAACTTCTTTCATTTCGGCCCTAACTACAGAGTTTTTTGATAAATTCGGTATTAAGGTACACCATAGCTCTGTACACCATCCGCAAAGTAATCCTGTAGAACGTTTTCATCGAACTGTAAAAAGACTTTTGAGGGCATGATGTCTTGAATCAGGTGCGGATTGGGACAAACATTTACCAGCCATTTTATTAGCTCTCCGTACGGTAGTACATGAAAGTACAGGCTATACACCATCTAAATTAGTATATGGTAAGAACTTACGAACCCCTGAAACCTTGCTAATGGAGCGTTGGTTAGATCCGCCCCCTGAAGGTGACTTAGTAACAGAGTACGTTTTTTATTTAATAAATAGGTTGAAAAGATGTCGAGAATTAGCGATAACGCGAGTAGAGGAAATGCAAGGGAAAAGAAAAGTCTGGTACGATAAAAATGCAGTGAAACGGGAGTTCAAGGAAGGAGATTTAGTCTTAGTTTTGGCGACGACTCGACCTGCTAAGCTTTCATTGAATTGGGTAGGTCCTGGAAAGATTATGAATAACATATCGGAAACCAATTATGTAGTAGAAATTCCTGGTAAGAAAAATAGGACTCAAATTTACCATATTAACATGCTAAAACCCTATTACACTAGACCCGAACATGTAAATTTGTTGAGTTATGAAGTCGATCTTGAAGTGAAGGAAGATCATGATTTAGATATCCCGTATTTAGAAAACAATCCTACGAATTTTGATTTTCGAGAATTAGTTAGACTTAGTGAGCTAGAGAAAAATTTGACAGCTGGTCAAATTGACCAATTAAAAGTAGTATTGGATAGGTTTGCTTCGTGTTTTTCAAATGATCCTGGTGCCACAAATTTAGTAGAACACGACATTACTTTAATCAGCGATAAACCGATAAGATCAAAACCCTATCGCACTTCACAGAGACAAACGGAAATATTGAAAACAGAGATCCAAAAAATGTTACGGTTAGGGATTATCGAAGTAGGTGAGTCGGATTACACCTCACCGTTAATTTTAGTGGAGGCCCCAGGTAAAGACCCTCGACCATGCGTAGATAAACGAAGGCTGAATGAAATCATTAGGACAGAGTATTTCCCCCTTCCAAACATCGAAGAGCGAGTGGAAAAAGTATCATCGGCTAATTACATTACAGTATTAGATTTGGCTAAGGGATACTGGCAGATTCCTTTAAGCGAAAAGTCGCAACGATATGCTGCGTTCTGTACAACATTCGGAACTTTCAGATGTCTAAAAATGAGTTTAGGTTTAAAGAATGCACCATTTTTGTTTAGTAAACTTATGTCGGATGTATTAAAAGAAACGGAAGATTTTGCCGTTCCCTATTTAGATGACGTTGCTATATTTTCCGACACTTGGGAAGCCCATTTGAAACATGTAAGTTTAGTTCTAGAGCGAATAAAAAGGGCGAATTTGAAAATCAAACCCGCTAAGTGTAAGTTTGCGCAAAGCCACGTAAAGTATTTGGGTCATATCGTTGGGAATGGAGCGCGTACTCCAGCTGAAACAAAAATTGACAGTGTAAAAAGTTTCCCGACGCCGCGAACCAAGACTCAAATCCGTGCGTTTTTAGGATTAGCCGGATATTACAGCAGGTATATAAACAATTATTCCGTACTCGCAGCGCCGTTGACAGATGCGTTGAAGGGCAGAGCTAGAAAAGGTGAAGTTTTTTGGACTGATGCATGCGAAAAAGCGTTCCGCGCATTGAAAAAGAGTCTTACGGATAAGCCCGTGTTACATGCTCCAAATTTCAATCGTGAATTTATCGTGCAAACCGATGCTTCGAATTCAGGAATAGGAGTAGTTTTGAGCCAAGAGTCAGAAAACGGAGAAGAACACCCTATTCTATACCTGAGCAAAAAGTTTTCAGACGTTGAAAGACGTTACAGTACCACTGAGCGAGAATGCGCCAGTATAGTGTTTGCAATAAAAAAATTACATTATTATTTGGATGGTCGAAAATTTACAATCATAACCGAACACAATCCTTTACGTTGGTTACGTAGAAACGCCAGTTCAAACCCCCGATTAATGCGCTGGGCACTTGCATTACAACCGTATGAATTTGAAGTAAAACATAAATCGAGCAGGTATCACAAAATTGTAGACAGTCTAAACCGGGTAGGGTCCGACCCGAAAGAATTGGGTCACCCATCGCAAACCCTTCTAGTGACAGGAAAAGAGAATTCGAACACGAATTCCCCTCCTGTGGAAGGCATACTCACGAATGATGTAAGCCTTGAAGAGATAAGAAGGCAATAGTACCTTATGTTTTCTTATGTTATTTTGTTTAGTGAATCATGCAATTGTGTATTTTTTGTCATAGTAAGGAAAGTAACTTTTGAATTTATTTTGTTCTTGTAGTAGATAACTAAATACTTGTTATGTCAAGGTATAACAATGAATGCTTGTATTCAAAGGTTTAGAAAGCATAATATGTATGAGAATTTTGATATTTTGCTGTATAAGAAGTTTTTTTATGTTGTATGCTTAATGTTTAGATAAAAGAGTAGATTTAAAGAATGTTATATGTTATATTTACTTGTTAATACTCAGTTATAATTGTATTAGACATGAAATGGAGTTATTAAGTGTTAGTTGAGGAATATGAGAATTATGAAAAATGCGTGTTTATTATCGTCTGTGAATTGGATTTCTCTCTAGCACTTTTCAGAAGGTCATAACGTTAAAATTGTTAACATTTTAAGACAAAATTATGGCTTTGTACTTTATATGCAATAACTCTGAATTTAAATGGAGTGACTCTAAGATGGAATTTTTCCGAGGAAAAATTCTTTTAAAGAGGGGAGGAGTTGTGACGTTGTCTCCATTACTACACGAAAATTGTAATTATATAAGTATGTGATGCCCGTTCCTACCCCTCAACATGAACATGTCATCTATCTGCGAAATGTTAAACTGAGCGGTCTCATAAACTCTAGGATAAGAGGCCATAAAGTTCGTGTAATGGCCGGTTCTGATGTTATAGAAAACATAAATCCCAGAGTGGTTCGAGGGCTCTCCAGAATTTTGACACTATAGCGACATGTAGAATTCCATAAACTTTGGACACTTACGAGCACTTAAAACGCCGGAGAAAGCTTTTGAATTCGCCGACCGTATAAAAGAAGACCCCCAATACTCCACGAGGAAGAGATCTGTTTTTTGAGTGCCAGACAGAGACGTAGCTCTCCTGGTCTTCGGCCTATAGGCCAGCGTTGTCGGTGAACCCGAAGCCATCCTGACATATCTAACTGTAAATTCTAACTCGCTGTACATGCTTGCTTAACTGTTGTAGTTGTAGTATGTTTAACGTATCGTAGTAAAATAGTTGAAGCGAAATGTTTGTCGTATTATTGACTATGTTACAGGGGAAACGATTTGGCATAATAAAAAAAGTTCCAAAATGTATCAATAGATGGCGCTGTAACATTTGGAACCTTTTTTTATTATGCCAAATCGTTTCCCCCTTCTTCCAGTATATTGAGTTCAAATTTGAAGTCATTCTGACCAGTGGTTCTTTTTTTGTAGCCTTTTGAAAGTGGGACTTTAATTATGGGCACCCTGTTTATATATATATACTAGCTGAAGTACCCGGCGATGCCCGGGATTTTAAGAATGTTTGTTGTTAACCAAAATCAATTTAAAAATTAACACAGTATAAATAACATAAAAAATATATGTGAAATGTTATACACGTCTCAGATTTTCAGCCTTTCATCATTGTAATACTAAAATCTGAAAAGTAAAAATGTCAAATTCTCTAATGTTTGTTAACCAAAATTAATTTAAAACTAAGCACAGTATAAATAACAGAAAAAATCCTTGTGAAATCTATAAATATATAAATTTATAATAAACTCCTCAGAATTCAGCTAGAATCAGCCTTTCATCATTGGGGTAAAAAAAAGAAGCTGCAATTACAGGTTCAGCAGAAATTTCCAATAGAACAATGATATGACTGCAGCGTTGCCTCTTAAAAAATGAAGTGTTTGATTGAGGGCTGCAAACCATTCAACTCCTCTCCACATTTAACTCCTATAAACATCCTCTACATATTAAATTCCTTTTCTCTCCATAATAAACTCCTCAGAATTTTGGTACATTCAGCCTTTCATCATAGTACCACTAAAAACTGAAACATCCTCTCCAGAAATATAAATTTATTAATTTCAATAATTAAACACACACAAATATATAAATTACGCAAAAGTTTTTTAACCAACATTTGAATAATTCGTAAATGAAAAAGCATATGAAAATAAAGATAAGAACTTCCGGAATCGAAATTAATTACCCTTAATTTTTAATTAATAAAAAACCAACATAATATGAATAAAAACGATAGTTGTTTAAAACCATATGAAAATAAAGCTATTATAAAGATAATAATAAAAAAAGCATAAAAAAATAATGCTCGCGCATGAAGTTAACGTTACGATATAAAGATAGTAATAATAATATAAACCGCGTGCATAAAATATTTAGCTTTTCAAGCGAAATAAATTAATTTTTAGAAAAAAACTACTTTTAATCGAGAAATTAAATACATTGCACAAAATTTTGATTTTACCAACTTTCCACCCTACAATTTACACCCTACTTCTTTTAAATAGGGTGTAAATATAAAGTTTTAACAGCCAATTGAATGCCAGTTAAAAACGATTGTTGTTTAAAATCATAAAAATTACGCTTATTATAAAGATAATAAAAATAGGCATAGGAAAATAATGTGTGCGCATGAAGTAAACGTTACGATATAAAAATAGTAATAAAAATCTATATATATAAAACAGTTCCGTAACTGACTAACTGACTGATTGACTGACTAACATACAAAGTACAGACCAAACCGCTGAACCTAAAGGACTGAAATTTTGCATGGCGATTCTTCTTATAATGTAGGGGTGCACTAATAAAGATTTTTGAAAAAAATTTCTTAGATTTTTTTAAATTAAATTTTTAATCTGTTTTTGTAACTTTTTTCAAGTTTGCATTTAAAATAATAATTTGACGGTTGTAAAATTTATATCACGAAAAAGATCATAAAAATTCCTTTAAAATGAAATTCTTTTCGAATCTTTACCTCCATTTTCTAATTTTTAGTGAATTTTTAAAGATTAATCTTTACAATTTAATTTATTAAACGCTGATCATGTGATCTTTATCTGGTACTTTAAATAAATTTATCGTCACGTAACAACAAAATAGACAAAAAAATTTTTTTTTTTCTTGCTAATGCGGCAAACGATTGGACATTATCCAAAAAATATTAAAATACAGTAAAAGATATGTTCTTCAAACTGTACTATATTCTTTAGTATGTCCTATTAGATTTAATTTCAATATTTTCTTCTACATTATTTTGTCTATAAAAATATCCCTTACGATTTTTAAAAAAATATATTTTTTTGAATAAGTTTTTTTTAATAGTGGCGCCATCTACTGAACACCTGTGAATCGAGAAAAAGTTGTTGGTTATTTATTAATTAAAAATATTGGAAAGTTCTTGTGGATCTGTAAATATACATGTGGTAACAGTTTTAAAATTTATAAATTATCAACCTACACAGGTGATAATTTATCCGGCGTTGCCCGGGATTTTAAGAATGTTTGTTAACCAAAATCAATTTAAAAACTAAGTACAGTATAAATAACATAGAATAAAAAGCATGTCAAATGTTATACGCATGAATAAAAAGAAAACCCAACATAAAAAACCATAAATTTACAATAATTTCTTCAGAATTCAGCTAGATTTAGCGTTTCATCATTGGAGCAAAAAAACCTTGAAAAGTAAAGCATAAAATATATACATTTATAATAAACCACTAAAAGCTGAAAAGGAAAAATGTCAAATTGTCTTTAGGAAAGTAAAGAATTTTGAAAAGTAAAGCTGAAAAGTAAAAATGTCAAATTGTCGAATGTTTGTTAACCAAAATCAATTTAAAAACTAAATACAGTATAAATAACATAGAAAAGATTTAGCCTTTATCATTGGACAAAAAATCCTGAAAAGTAAAACATAAAATATATAAATTTATAATAAACCTACCAAAATCCATTAAAAAACTAAACACAGTATAAATAACATAGAAAAAAAAGTATACGAAATGTTATACACATTAATAATATGAAAAATAAAATAAAATAAAAATAATAATTTTTAAAAATAATAAAATAAAATAAAAATAATTAAAAAAATAATAAATAAATAATAATAACAATAATAATAATAATTTAAAAAATAATAAAATAAAAGCTGAAATAAAAAAGCCTCTATAAAAAAGCTGAAAATACAGGTTTAGCAAAATGTGAACGATCCGTATTTGAACCCGCGGCGTGTAGCGTGGTAAATGAACGCTTTTACTGAATGCGCCACAATGACATGCTACTTTGTTGCGTAAAGAGGAAAATATTTGACTAAGTTTACTGGAAAGTTGCTATGGGTTGGTGAATATACATGTATTTATGGAGTGAGAGGAGTTTTAAGTCAGAAATAAGTTAGCAGGATAGAAGCTTAGTCTTCAACTCTTCAATAGACACAAAGACATAAGCGAGGGGGGTTGTAGTAGCGATTAAAAAAGATCTCGTGACACTTAGCGTGGTTGATTCGAATTTCCCATCGCGTGTGGTAGTGTCAATATGCCGTTGGATCCGATTTATTTTAGAGTATAAAATCTGACTTGAAAGATTATTATTTTCATTTATTATTCTGGTTTAATATATAACTTGAAACTTTTTGATTTTATTTATTTTTATCTTTTCGCTCGCTGTTTGCCAGCTAACCCTAACGCGGTCGCCATATTCAGAGGGGTGATTCCACAAAGTGTAACAGCTTACATTTAGTTTCAAAATTCTTGGTTTTTTATTAATTAAAAATCAACGGTAATTAATTTCGATTTTTGAAGTTCTTAAGACCCTCGGCTGTTTTTAAAGACGCCTGTATGTAAAATTTCACGATCGTTGCTCCTAAACTGTGGATTTCTATACAATTACAGAGATACAAACATTCATTTTTATATATTAGATATACATACACAATGTATGTTTTATATATATATGAGGACCTCGGGAGTAAAAAATGATAACCCACATATCTCCCCACATGATAGTGATAGTTCATCAGAACATGTGCAGGTAAGTTTTGCAGATTGTATGTAGCTATGTTTAACGCCATTGTCTGTAATCTCGTTTGTAACTATTTACATACTGTAATATTAAATGCTTATTAGGGAAATATTTTACCAATATATTGTAGTATTATTAGGCATTATATGAATAGTATTTTTGTCCTTTTACAATGTTGACACTGTTTGCACTCATTATTCTTAAGTCACTCAAATGAAAAGATATTGCTGTCTGCTAATCACATTATGAATTTTTACAATAAAATAAGTACACAATTGTTTTTGCAAATAAAAGCAGTGGCTATCCCAAATTCATTCTTTAACTACTATTGCTTGTAAACAATTAAACCCCTCATATTTATAACTACGTTAAATTGTTTAATGTGTTAAAATTGCAATAAATGTTGATTTTATTACTTTTTCTCTTAAGGACATTTTTAAGGAGGGTATTATTTACAAAAAATATTTAGCAACAAGTTTTGCAATTTGAAATATGTAATAGCAAATATTTTATGAAAACATAAATCTGTTTATCCTTAAACTACAATAACGTGAATTATCACTTTTTACCCCCAAGGTCTTCATATATATATATATATATATATATATATATATATATATATATATATATATATATATGTAATATAATCATTACATCTCGTTCTTAAAAGGCAACCTGAAAAGGAAAACTAGCTCAAATTTACATGGCTGGAGCTAGACTCAGCCTGAAAGAATTTAAATTTTGAAGCAGTCGGGTCGAATCATTTTATTAGGAGCGATAGTAACATACGTCCTTTCATTTCAGATGCTCGGAGCGAAGTGTAACATCACCTTTCAACCTTACACGCTAGAAGCGAGGTACATGTGGCTGTTGTTTTGAAATGTCAGCGGAATTTCGGGCTGGCAATGCGAACTCACGCCTTTCTCGGGACGTATACACGTGTAGAAATGCAGCGTTTGCTATTTTATGGGAAGTTCTGTTGCTATGGGTTTTTAAAGCGTTAAAGTAATGTTACTGGGGATTGGATTTAGGAAAGGGAATTTAACTGATAGAATGGAGGGCCTAGTATTTAATTTATTACAAATCTCCCCCGAAAAAGGGAAAATCGTCACGTTGAAAGGTGACATTTTCACAACATAATACAGATGAACTCTTATATAATACAGTGAGTACAATTACAATCAAATATATTCAAAATTAACTACATTATACAATTACATGTCTCTGAATGCAACATTGGTGGAAAGAAGTCACGACAAACAGCAAGGTGGGTGAGAATTAAAACACATCAAGGCTACAGAGTCAAGAGCTTTGTCCATAACCCATCATAAATTAACTTCACCGAAACAAATCCAAAGTTAAATCTCCTGAATCTTTACTATAATACTAAACTCACTCTTATGACTTCGTTGCACCATTACACAAAATATATGAAATTAAAGGAATATACAATGAAATTTATAATGAACATTCAAAATATATGGAATTAACATAGTATGCAATAAGTTTATAATTATTATACAATGTGCAATGAAATTCAAATAACTGAAATATTATTGGCTAATATAATCTAAATAACTTTTTAATTAAATCAAAGTTCTTCATTCAATAATGAGTCCTAAATTAACGTATAATTCTTTGAGTCCTTAAGCTCAGTTTAAATTCAAGTCGTTATACATTGTTTATCAAATAAGTCCTTATTGTATGTGGTTTATATTCAGTGTTTACATTTTACATATGATTTCACATGATTTCAAAACTTCCTCGTTTACATCAATTATCATTCATCGATCTGCATTTTTCATATTCCTAATCTCGAATACTTACATAAATTTTAAAATAATTCACAATATATAATTCAGAAGATATCTCAATAAGTTCAAGTTCAAAACAACATTACTTTAGACAATATTATTACAAAATTGATTTCTTATATTATTCTGAAAGTTTCACTTCAATTACAGCATAGATTTAGATACCTGTCAAGTTTTTTAACAATACATAAGATCATAAATTAAACAATTCAAAACAACTTGTTATAAATCCTTAATTAAGTAAATGGGCATAATTTTCACATTAGGTAATTTTCAGAAACATTATGTGCTTTAACATCGTCACTAGTTTCAATTCAAAATATTCAAATTCTAAAATCATTGGTACCAATCATGACATAAGTGACAAACCTGGAGGTGAAATGGGCTATCCTCTGTGATGTCCAACGTGAAAGATTGTTAGTGATCACGAGGGTGCTGTGATGCAAAGACAGCAAGAGGCTCATCCCTCTGCGGGAGGAACTACCCCTTGTGCTGGCAAAAGGTTTCTCCGGTGTCAACAAAAATAACAACTCAGATCATCAACTTACTTGGCAAAATTAGGGGTAACCTGTGACATGTCATGTTAGCCCTAACATTGACAAAATTTTTCTTTAACTTAGCACATCAACATTTTCTTTTTAATAAATATTCTTTTAAAATAATTCAGATGGTAATTTGTGGAAGGCAAACTAGCATCAAAAATTCTCTAAATATGAATAACTACGAAATTTAGGTAGGCATCTAAATCCATCAAAATTAGGTTTTCTTCATCAACAGTCTGCGTCAACAGTCTTCATTGGGTTATCAAAATATCGTAGGATTATCGGAGTCATAGTCAGGTAGTTATTTGAGTCACAGTTGGGTAGTCTTAATCATCATAGATAGGTTTTTTTTCCCTTAACACTATTAATTTTTACTTGGGATCTTGGGCGTTTTGGGGTTTACTGTTATTAAAATAGGAATTTTACTTTTTCTAGTTGCTAATCGAAAATTATCTGCAGGGTTGAAAGGTCTTAATCTGGTACAGTGTACAATTTCCGAGGTTTTCTTAGTGAGGGAATTGGGTCTGTTAATTTCAAAATTTACTCTAGAAATTTGTTTCAAAATTTTATATGGACCAGAATAAGGGGGAGTAAGTTTAGGAGTATTTGGGTAACGAAACTCTTTGTACATTACTATATCACCTACCTTAAATTTAGATTCCTCAAAACGAGTGTCATATCTCTCTTTATTTACTTCATGATTTTTTATAGTTCACTGTTTAGCAATCTTCCTCGCTTCTTCAATTGGTGGGTACATGTCTTGATCATCAAGTAAATTTTTGTAGGGTGGTTTTCCATGCATTAAATAAGAAGGGGGAAATTTTGTTACGGTATGGGGTGTGTCGTTATATTCATTCGTTATTTCACGTAATAATTTTGTCCAGGAGACTTTACCAGGGTGTGAATTTAATTTACATTTAAGCCTAGTAATCAGGGTCTGATTTACTCTTTCATTTTTTCCGTTTGTTTGTGGTCTATGCGAAGTAGTTAGCAATTGTGTAATATTATTGTTTCTCAAAAAATGTTTAAATTTGGAGGAAGTAAAAGCACTATTTCTATCACTTAAAATTTTCTTAGGTACTTGGTGTTGAAAAATTTGTGTTAAACAATTAATATAAGTATCTGTATTTTCATTTTTAGAAGCAAAGGTCCATATATACCTCGTGGCATGATCTATAACTATGTGTAATATTTCTTTGTAGACTCATAATAATTTAAGCCACCAACAGTGTCTATGGCAAGAATTTCAAAGGGTTCACTGGTAGGGGGTAACATTTGTAAGAGACCAAATCTTTTTTGTCTAGACTTCTTATTTAGTTGACATACTTCACAATGTTTCACATAGTTACTCACATCTTTAGTTATTCCAATCCAATAATATTGAGGGGATATCAGATTTAACATTGCCGAAACTCCTAAATGTCCATAATTAACATGGGCTTTTTCTAATAATTTTAAACGTAAAGAGAAGGGCACAACAATTTTCATTAAACCTTGTTTTTTAATTGTCCATACATTATTAACTTTTTTAAACTTCTTACCGTTTACATTATCTAAATTTTGATGATGCTCGATTTCTTGCAATGTCAACAATGGGTCACGTTCACGTAAAGTTACATGGTGAGAAATTGGGTTTCTAGTTAACATATCGGCTTCATAATTTGTAGAACCTTTTTTATATTTAATGTCAAAATCGTACATGGACAGTTTAAGTGACCATCGGAATAATCGTCCAGTTGGGTGTTTAATACTTTTTAACCAGACAAGTGCAGCATGATCCGTATGAACGGTAAAATGAGTCCCATGTAAATAACAATAATATTTGTCAACAGCGTCAATAATTGACAAGCATTCCAGCTCGGTAATGGCATAATTTTGTTCATAGGTTCTAAGTTTTCGAGAATGATAGGCTATGGGATGCAAACTTCCAGCAGGGTGTTGTTGTTTTAAAATTGCGCCTACCGCTTGTCCGGACGCATCCACGAAAATATGGCATGGGTAATTTGGGTTATAAATAGATAAAACAGGTTTAGATATTAGAGCGTCTTTTAAATCCTGAAAAGCTTTCTGGCAATCATCTGTCCATTCAAATTTAGTGTCTTTCTTCAATAATTTATTCAATGGTACTCTTAATTTAGCATAGTTGGGAATGAATTTATTATAAACATTTACGCTACCTAAAAATCTTTGTAAGTCTTTAACATTCCTAGGAGGTTGAAGTTTCTTAATAATTTCTATATTAGCGTTACTCGGGTGATAACATCCCTTTTCCACTTCATATCCCAAAAATTTTATTTTTGTTTGGGCAAATTGGCATTTTGAAAATTTCAATTTTATGTTTTCTTTTTCACAAATCGAGAAAATAGTTTTTAAATGCTCTAAGTGTTCTTCGAAAGAGTCTGAAAATATAATTATATCGTCAAAATAGTTGAGCGCAAATTTAATTTGGTATTTATTTAAAATTTGTCTGAGTGTTCTTTTGAATATGGCAGGAGCGTTTTTCCAACCAAAAGGTAATCTTTTCCATTCATATAAGCCAAAGTTTGAGGTGAAAGCTAATTTTTCGGTATCTTTTTCATTTAGTTTAATATGCCAGTAGCCACTCGCGAGATCAAGGGTGGAGAAAATCTTAGCATTGGTTAGTTGATCTAAAACTGCGTCGATTCGGGGAATTGGTTCCGAGTCCGTTTTTGTAATACTATTTAGTTTTCGGTAATCGATACACATTCTGGATTTTGAATTTTCATCTTTCTTGTAAGCCAAAGTAATTGGGGAAGCATAGGGTGAATGAGATGTTTTTATTAAACCTGCAGCTAAAAGCTCGTCTATTTGCTTCTTAATTTCGGCATTATCTTTTGGGGACGCCCTGTATGGACGAAGGGAAATTGGTAGTTCAGAGTTCAAAATTACTCTTTGTGGTTCAAGACGTATACATCCAACATCATATTTATTTTTCGCGAAAATATTATTATACTCATTCAATATTTTGTTCAATTGAACACTTTCATCATCAGTAACATTATTTTCATTTTCAATTTTATAAAAACGAGTATCACGATTTCTATTATATTTAGTATCAAGATTTATAGTATTATGAGAACAAGTATGTGGCACATTAGGATTATCATATGTTAAAAATATATAGCAATTATTAGTAACATTTTCCAAAGACAAAGTAGATGAAATATTATTTTTTCCTTGGTAAACACAAAAATTTTTAAAATCCAAATTAATTTTAAATAGATTAATATTTTCCGACGATAAAATTGCATACTTTAAATTTGTTTCAATAACATAAAAATTCACAAATCTATTCAACTTACCGATTCGGCACTTTGTAGAAATTATTTTATCAGTTTTTATTTTACCTGCGAGGGTACTGACCTGTGAATTGTCCCATGGAAGAATTTTCACATAATATTTAATTTTATCATATACAGTTCGAGAAATAATGTTAATGGTGCTACCTGTATCTATCAGGCCGATAATTAGTTCAGTACCGATTTTTAGGTGTACGGTGAACATCCGTCATTGTCGCTGTTCTGTCACGTTGCTGTTATAGTTGTTTGCATGTTGTGGAGACTGGAACCGAGTCCTAGGACGTTCCTCTTCTCGAAAATTCTGGGGCCATCTATGCCATGGTCGCGGTTGTTGGTGCCGGAATCTAGGTGACTCGTGTTGTGGGAATCTGTCATAGTCATCTCGCCGATCGAACGGTCTGCGAAAACCGGACTGTTGATTATGCAAGTCTCTGTTATGGTGATCTTTCCTCCTATCTTCGTAGCTGTTGATCATTTTCCTCGCAAGGGAAATCCACTCAGTAGTTGTACCAACGTTACTTATTAAAAATAAATCCCTGTATCTTGTCGGCAATCCGTCTGTGAGACCTTGAATTATAATTTCTTCTTCAAGTTTTAATGCTTTACCGATATTAATTTTCTTTTTAAAATAATCATTTATATTTTGACTTCCAGAAAGGCTCAACCTGCTGAAATCTTCGAATGAAAACTGTTTTTCTTCTGAGAAATAGTCACTGATTTTTATTTTAACTTCATCCCACTTTTGTGATTCTATTAGGTTTTCGATGTAAAATTCCAAAGCCTCGTCCGATAGAAAATCCGGAAATATTTGTAGTTTTTCTTCTTCCGTCAATTCAATAGTCTTTTTCTCGAAGAATTTCAACCAGTTATTAATTTTGACCAAACCACCAGGATTGAATTTCGGAAGATTACTTAATTGATTTGGTGAAGCTATAGCACTGTTTTCCAATAATTGTTTGTCGTAAACTCCAGAATTATCCCCTTGTTTTTCTTCAGGTTGGTCAGAGTCACGATGATCAGCCAATTTTTTATTTAAATCTTTCGATGTCATTTTCGAAAAGGGAAATCAAAACTAGGTCATTTCATTTTCAAGTGCTACGCTGGCGAACTCCTATTGCGCTTCTCTCAAGGTCGGTATTTCACGCGCACACACATAGTCCAAGGCAATGGATTCGAAGTCCGTTGAGGTTGATACGCACATGAAGAATCGCTTTCGGCTCTATGTAATATAATCATTACAACTCGTTCTTAAAAGGCAACCTGAAAAGGAAAACTAGCTCAAATTTACATGGCTGGAGCTAGACTCAGCCTGAAAGAATTTAAATTTTGAAGCAGTCGGGTCGAATCATTTTATTAGGAGCGATAGTAACATACGTCCTTTCATTTCAGATGCTCGGAGCGAAGTGTAACATCACCTTTCAACCTTACGCGCTAGAAGCGAGGTACATGTGGCTGTTGTTTTGAAATGTCAGTGGAATTTCGGGCTGGCAATGCGAACTCACGCCTTTCTCGGGACGTATACACGTGTAGAAATGCAACGTTTGCTATTTTATGGGAAGTTCTGTTGCTATGGGTTTTTAAAGCGTTAAAGTAATGTTACTGGGGATTGGATTTAGGAAAGGGAATTTAACTGATAGAATGGAGGGCCTAGTATTTAATTTATCATATATATATATATATATATATATATATATGTATGTATAAACTGTCGATTCTTTTTCAATCGTTTTTATGTCATTGAAGTCTGTACATCTTTGGTGGTTTAAAATTTAGCGCTATTTAATAAGCAAAGATTATAAAATTCATTTGTCCATGTTGTGAGGGAATAATGTGTTTATCATTTAGATGTTTATTACAGGTGTTTTCAAAGTTAAAAAATGGTTATATGCTTTGCTGCAGACTGCAAGCATAAAATAGTTAAAAATCATTGTTCCTTCTACCGCTTTCCAAAGGATGTAAAGCATTGCTCTTTGGACCTGAATGGCAAAGTAAGTTTGAAAATAGAGGTTTTAATATTCTCATTTTTAATTTATGAGTGCATTTTTTTCCACTTATATTAATTTCACATTTCTTGGTCTCCAGGTTATAGTAAATCTATGGTATTCAATAGCTATTTAATTTTTTAAATGTTTTAGATAATACATACTGAATTTTTGTTGAATTTAAGCTTTAAAAAATTCTTAATTTAGAATGAATTTTATTTTCATTTAGAAAATTTTTCAGGACTTCTATTATAAACAGAAATCTACAATAGTTTCTTTGTCTTAAATTTTATAGTTATTGTTTGTCAAATTGTCTACAAACCACATAATAATAGATTTTTTGTATGAAAATATATATGGAGCGAACATGTAGATTAGATTCATAAAATTTGTGAGCTTCAATTCAGTTATACTACGGAAACCGAATAATTATAATTTTGAATGTATATGTAATAAATAAAACATGCAAATGTTTTAAATTTTATTGATCTTGGTATTTTTCAGGCGTAGTGACAGAAAACCTGGTAGAGATTCCAGATTATGTAGCTGCAATTTTAAAGGAGTGGATAAAAGAAATAATCCAACAATTTTTGACAGTAATGAAGTGCAACAAATTGAACTTCCTGCTCATAAAGGAAAGAAGTAAATGTGTTTTTAATAACAGCTTTTTTAAGTTCACAAGTTATCTTTACAATAAGAACTAAAAGTACTTGATTCTCAGAAATGAGGACATAGTCATTTTATGCATTGAAATTAAACATGAGAGAAGGAGGATAACTCATCAGATCCAAATATAAGTAATTTTATTGTTTATGTAATGTTTAATTGTTTATGTTATGTAGTACTATTATAGATATTAATATATCAATCTCGTAAATAATTACATCTTCTATTTGTTGTATTTAGCTTTTAACAAATAAAATGTACGTTTTTAACAATAAATTTATTATAAGTGTTCTTAATGTTCATTTATGCTGTTATTTAATGTTCTTAGCATTATTCCTTTACAAAACAGAGTGCTGTGATGAAAAACATTGAAGGTGTTAAAGATAAAGGTAGAGTGGATGTAGTGTCACTATTGTTAAAAGCAGAGATAGACCAACTAAAGGAAAAAATAAAGATCTGCAGTTATTGTTCGCGGCAAAAAATGTGAAATTTCAATTTTCTCAAATTAGTGAGAATGAAAGTTTAGTTCTAATGTTCACTGGTCTTCAAAACAAATATACTTTTCATGTTGTGTTAAATTACTTAGCTGAAATCTGACTATGTTTATAGCTGGAATGTAGAAATCCTTAAGCCTGGGAGACCAGTTATTTATTACACTCCAAAAGTTGAGGAAAAATTATTCGTTCCTTGACCTTGCCGTCAGGTATTCTGTCTCTGATACTACGGTGAGGAATGTTTTTTTCCCGTTTTACAAGAAAGAATTTTTTTAACATTTAGGAAAAACATTCCATCCTTAAATAAAATTCAACATTCAATAAACAACCCTGAATTCCCTAACTGCCACTTTTTAAAAGACATTCAATAATGACAGAAATATTTATTGAAAATCTCTGCAGAGACATAGAGGCTCAGAGGCAGACCTTTTCACAGTATAAGAAAAGGCAAATTTTAAAAGAACTGATAGCCATAACTCCTAATGGTGTAATTTGTTTTGTTAGTAAATTGTGGCCAGGATCTACTTCTGATAAAACCATTTTCAAGGAATGTGGATTAATAAAATTGTGGAATCCTGGAGATCTAATATTTACAGATAAAGGTTTTTAATTCTTGACCTATTGCCTCAAGGTGTATTAGTAAATATTCCCCCATTCTTAACGAATCCACAATTCTCAGAAAGGGAGGCTAAATTTACTACTAAATTAGCACAAAGACATGTTCATGTTGAATGAGCTATACAACGAATAAAAAGCTTTCAAATTCTTGATAACATCCCATATTATTTTAATCAATATGCTTCAGTAATTTTTCAAGTTTGTGTCACTTTGGTAAATTTGTAAAATCAATTGTTGAAAAAATACACTGAAGTGATGACTTTACAACAGCCATGGCGGCCGTGTTTTTCTCCAAGAATTTTTGCAAAGCAGTGGCAGCAAAGGAAGAATAATTTTCGTCCATGATCTCATCTAAATAACTCAGAAATAGATTCTGTTGTTGTTGTTGTTTCTAATCCCTCCTGGTCTAGCTGCGCAAGACCAAGTCCATGAGTCCATTTATCCTTAGTAGGTCCATTAACAGGCAAAGATCGGTAATAAAGTCCTCCCTAGATAAATTAAGGCAAGTTAGGATGTGAACAGGAGTAGCATGCTCAATATTACACTTTTTACAAGTGGGAAAGATTTTGTTTTGTCTATCATATTTTAGTTACCTCAAGTGACCACTTGTAAACCTAGTGATTGCAGTCTGCTCAGCTCTATCAACCTTGAAGAGGCAAGAGCACTACCAAGGCAGACACTACAGTACCAGTAGTGGACCGGGAGAGATCTCCAAGTACTCTGGATTAACGATTTCCTCACGGAATAAGTCTCCAAAAAAATAAGAGTCGAATAATTTGTTGAACTTGCAGCGATACCCTCCTTTGCTAGGTTGTCAGCCATCTCGAAATCGATTCTGATAACGGCCTTGATTGAAAATCGATCGAATCAATTGATTATGACAAGGGCCATTTATTATCGAGCTGAAACATGATTTTTCAGCAAGCAAACAATCGTTGAGGCGATGCACTTTCACAACCGGAAATTAACATACATAAATATCAATTGCATCTAGACATATGGGCAATGGCGCGTGTGGCAAACGAATAACGAGATCATAATTCCAAATGTGCGGTATCCTGTGTTAAAGAATTTCAGTGAGGATTTAGACATTTCTGACAAGTTCAACCTTTGATGTTATCGAACTGAGTCCAGGGACGAAAGTTTTGCAGTACGCATATGAAGTTTGGATAACACCTTTTGGTATTGGATATTTATTCACAGTTGCATCCAGTTTCAAGAATCATTTCTCATTTCTAAATACACGATTGGTAGTTTCTATCGTAAGTAAAGTTATAATTTCTATTTTGGGGGAATTTTTTCCAATTCCATTCCTTTCTGAAAATTCAGATAGTCTCCCTACATGGGTTCTATTTCAAGAAGGTTTACGGTGAAAGCAGCCCAAGAATAGAACTTATTTGAAGACTGAAACAAAAAAACACAGTTCTTACGATACAGAACAAAAATTAAAATTGGAAACTAGTTTCGAACAAATAATTATATGAAATTCAAAAACATGCATTGTGCAATTGAACATTTAATCAAGTATATAATAAAAAAACATTCAAATGGAGCAAATAGTATTCAATGTTACGAAGATCTTTAAGACAATTCAGAAATAGAAACACTGTTAACTTCTTGATATAATAGAACAATTTCCAATCAGAGATTTTTCAGAACTTCCTTCGTTGATTGAAAGGGTGAAAGGAAATTAGTCTACAAAAGGGGCACGTCGAAGAGTGGAGTGAAGGAAAAAATTTATGTTGTCAAGCCTGCTCAAAGTTTTTATTGAAGCCCGAGTAAACGGATCTCCTTGCCAAATGATCGTCGATACAGGGGCCAATGTAATCATTATTCGTGGAGGTATTGTTCGACAACTCAGAGAAAATTATCTGGACGTCGCCCTTCGTTACCCTCCAGACTGTGACAGGGGACAAAATCCCGATTACTGGTAAAATGAATATCAAAATTCAATTTGGAAATAACTCTTACGACCATACCGTATTTGTGGCAGAAATTGCGGACAATTTCATCCTCGGACTGAACTTTTCAAAGTAATATAACTTCCTTTTGGACTTTAAGGACCATTCGCTGCACTCTACTTCAGAAGACGTAACATTATTCCAGAAAGGAGCTGGTGAAATCAAATTCTCCTATCGAATATTTCCTCAAACGGATCTTACTATCCCAGCTAGGAAAGAGTTGATATTGGAGGAATCGACCGACGAAGATAAAAATTTTCGACTTGGACTCCTTGAATTTCCTGATTTCGAGAATTTTCCAAAAGGAGTTATGGTAGCTTCGACACTTGTAGATCTCTCAAAAGCTATACCAGTTAGAATTGTCACCGTAAGTGATAAACCGAAAATTATTAAGAAAGTTGAGGTGTTAGCCATATGTGCCCCAGTCACCTGTATCGAGAGAAGTTTTCGAACGTGTCTTCCGAAAGTTGGACCGATGTCTAAACGATGTCGTTGGAACAAAAGTCTAAATGATAGAATTGCTAAAGACCACTGAATTAGATAACGATCAGAAAAGTGCTGCAGGGAGAGTTATTGAAGAATTTAAAGAGCTATTCTCCAAAACATCTGAAGATTTTGGAAGAACAAAATTAACACAACATCGAATCGACACAGGAAACAATCCTCCTGTCAAACAACACCCTCGAATGCTACCATTGGCTAAAGTGGAAGAAGTAAAAGATCTCTTGAAGGATATGCAGATAAGGATGTCATTGAGTCTTCGACTAGTTCTTGGGCCTCTCCCACCGTTTTGGTCCCGATGATGGATGGTTCAACAAGATTCTATGTGGACTACCGACGATTGAATGACATCATCAAAAAGGACAGTTATCCTCTTCCCCGAATCGATGACGCACTGGACACACTTTCCGGGAACGTGTGGTTCTCTACATTGGATATACACTGGTGTAAGAAATTAAGATAATTTGCAGACCTGGTCGATTATCTCTAGAACTACTGTACCGATTTTAATGAAATTTGATATGTACATACATTGATACAATACAAAACGAATAACAATTCAATACTTGCAATACACACGCATGATCGTGCGTAACACTCGTTGGAGTCGGAAGGTATGAAACAGCGGTTGCAGAATAAACAAAAAACGGGTTAATAGATGGGTTAATAGGGGGTATGGTCCCCTCTTACAGATATACAGGTCTCGCAGAATTATTTCATACTTGAAATAAGGCAGTTTATCATTTCCTGTGGCAGTTGGTCCCACTCGTTCAGCAACGCTGTTTTCATTCCCGGGATGGTTCTCGGAGGGCGACTGCGAGTTGCAATTGCCCTCCCCAGAGCGTCCCAGACATGCTCTATAGGGTTAAGGTCTGGAGATCTGGCTGGCCAATCCATCCGGCGAATATCCTCACTCTCTAGAAATTCGTTGACCAGAAGAGCTCTATGTGGCCTCGCGTTATCGTCCATTAAAATGTACTCAGGGCCAACTGCATCCCTGAAAAGGTTAACATAGGGCTCCAAGACCTCATCCCTATGCCTAATATCAGTCATAGTGCCTCTTTCAAAGACATGGAGAGGTGTGCGGCCATCCAACATGCCTGGCCAGACCATTAAACCTCCTCCGCCATAATGGTCGATTTCGCGGACATTGGAGGGTAGGTAGCGGGTTCCTGGTTCTCTCCATATGAAAGTACGGCGAGAATCGGTGTTTAGGCTGAACCGGAACTCATCAGTGAAGAGAACGGTCTCCCATTGATCCATACTCCAATATCTATGCTCTCTGCACCATGATAAACGGATTCTCCTGTTCGTAGAAGTGAGCGGGACGCAAACAGCAGGTCTTCTTGCAAACAACCCTCTCTCATGAATTCTTTTGGAAACAGTCACCCTTAATACACGGGTTCCTGTGGCTGCATACAAGTCACGAGAGAGCTGAGAAACTGTAACACTCCTGTTACGCCTCGCTATAATCGACAAATGGCGATCTTCTCTGGCATTGGCAATTTAAAGTTATGCCCTTTGCCTTTGCAACACACCTGCCACTTTAGAACGCCTGATGTAGACAGTGTTGACAGGACTTTCTCCTGAAGCCTGTCTTGTTTATCTAGATGACGTAATTATCGTGGGGCAAAATTTTGAAGAACATTTTAACATCTTAAGGAAGGTGCTAGAAAAATTGAAACAGGCCAATTTAAAGCTAAATCCTTCCAAATGCCATTTGTTCCACCGTGAAGTAAGCTACCTCGGTCACATAATTTAGGCTGATGGCGTTGGAACCGACCCTCAAAAAGTAGCAGCGGTTAAAGATTTGAGCCAACCTCGGAACTTTCATGAACTTAGAAGCCTCCTGGGACTCTGCACCTATTATAGAAGTTTTGTTAAAGGATTTTATTTAATCGCGAGACCACTTCATAGGCTTACTGAAAACAAACAGGTGTTTGTGTGGTCTGAGGAATGTGAGGTAGCATTTAACAAATTGAAAGGGGCCTTAATATCACCGCCTATTCTATCTTATCCTGATCCTGAAAAACAATTCATCTTAGATACAAACGCTAGCCATGAGAGCATAGAAACAGTGTTACCCCAAGAAATAGACGGTCAAGAACGTGTCATCGCATATTGGAGCAAGTGCCTGTTGAAGCCCGAGCGAAATTATTGTGTCACCAGGAAATAATTGCTTGCCATCGTGAAGCTGTTGAGAATTTTGACAGTTACTTTTATGGGCGAAAATTCCTGCACCGAATAGATCATGCATCTCTCACCTGGCTTTTGAATTTCAAGAAGCAGAGGGACAAATCGCCAGATGGATACAAAAACTCCAAGAGTATAACTTTGACATCCGACATCGCAAAGGATCCTTACACGGAAATGCAGACGCCTTATCAAGAAAACCCTGTTCGGAAGGTTGTCGTTATTGCTTCACAGCTGAGAAGAAATACGAGCTGATAAGACCAATCGTGCGCCTGATCACGGATTTGGTTGCATCACAGCTAGATCCGTGGAGCACAGGTTCATGATGCACAAATGAAGGAGCCGGACATAAAACCGATTACCGAAATAATGGAGTCTTCCAGTATAAGGCCTATTTGGCAAAACATCTCTAATTTCAGTCCTGGTACAAAACGATATTGGGCTCTCTGTGATTCTCTTCAAATTCAAAAAGGCATACTGTATAGAAAGTGGGAGTCCGAAGATGGCAAAACATCAAGATGGCAACTAGTACTCCCAAAATCAAGAATACCTGACGTATTGAAGGAGTTGCGCAATAGTTCAACGGGCGGTCACTTTGGAGTAATGAAGACCATCCAAAGAGTTCGTGAGCGGTTTTATTGGAACAAAGTGAGAACCGACATAGAAAAATGGCGCAAATCTTGCGATGCCTGTGGTGTTCGTAAAGGTCCGAATAAACGTAGTCGTGGAAAGCTGTACCGATATAATGTAGGAGTACTATTCGAAAGGATCAGTGACGCACTAAGGATTTTATCTTGGAGGGGGCCAAGTTGAACGGATAAAATATTTATAATGCAAATTCAATATTCATAATGCAATTTCTGTTTCTTTGGGAGGGTCCAGGGCCCCTTGACCCACCCCCTGGGTGCGCCACTGAAAAGGATAGCATTCGACATCTTGGGTCCTCTTCCACGGACAAAGGATGGTATGAAATACATTTTGACTGTCATGGATAATTTTACGAAGTGGCCTGAAGCTCACCCGATTCCTGATAAGGAAGCGACAACTGTTACAGAAGTGTTGCTGCAGAATTGGATTTCTAGATATGGGACACCACTTCAACTTCATTCCGATCAAGGGAGAAATTTCACTTTTACTGTCTGTAAAGAACTTTGTAAACTCCTTGAAATAGACAAGACCCAAACAACCTCTCTACATCCACAGTCGGACGGCATGGTGGAAAGATTTAATCGAACGATCCTGAATAGCCTCTTTTACCTCGTTTCGAAGAATCAGCAAGACAGGGATCAGAAACTATCTTTGTTCCTGCTTGCTTACAGAAGTGACGTCCATGAAACCACCCGCTTTACACTCTCCCAGATGGTCTTTGTGAATTCCGTTTGCCCTGTGATCTCCTGTTCGGGCATTCTCCGTAAATTTAATGAAGTACATAAGCGCTTACAAGGAAAAGAACATTACAATTGTTCAAGCTCGAACAATCATAATTGCCTTTTAAGTAGAAATGGAGCTATTTAAATCTTCACTGGCACGATTCGATTTTAAATATTTTTCAAACTTACGAGTACTAAAAGAATATGAAAACATTACCGATCGTGATTTGCAGATATATATTAAACATCTTGATAAATTAAGAGAAGACTTTAAAGCACGTTTAGAAGACTTGGAAAATATGCATGCTTCCGTATGGTTTGCAACACCATTTGATGTAAAAATAGATAATTAAGGTATTGAACCTGGAATAGAAGTTGAACTGATTGAAATATGTGTAGATCTCGAAGCTAAAGCGCTGTTTAAAAATCAAAACCTCAGTGAGCTTTGGAGCAATAACAATATTGCCACTAAATATCCCAAGCTCAGAGCAGAAGCCGAACCTTTCTTACTTCAATTCCCAACTTCATACATGGTTGAAGCTGGTTTTAGCCCCGCGAATGCAATTTTAACAAAACAGAGGAACAGATTGAACTTGGGAATTCGTGGTGATGTGCGACTAAAACATACAATTTTCAACCGAATATCAATAATCTTGCTGCTTCTCTTCAGACACACCCATCTCTTCAACTATTTTAATTAAAAGGTATGTTAACATATTTTTAAGGTATTCAATAGTAGTCGCAAAATGACAGTAGGAGGTTTTTCATCCAATATAATTTATGCTATATTTTCAAAGATAAATGTGTGTTTTACGTAATATGACACTTACGGCTTAAGAACTATAAGAAAATTTCCATCATCCATAATTTTGCTATGATTTTTTAAGATTATAATAACAGTGGAGAATATCTCCTTTTTCTGTTAATGTTATTGGGTGGATTTTATAAGATATGGGAACTATAAGTTCTCTCGTTGGGTTGTTATACAGGACCTGTATTACAGGTCTCCTTATTTCTTAACATCAGAAATGCAAAAAATGATTTAATGTTTTTGTTAAATACTTAATCTGGGGGGTCGATAAGAAGGCAAATATTCTATAAAGGTGTCGACGGGATAAAAAGTTTGGGGAACCCTGGTTTAGATGTTCGTTAAAACTGAGCATGTTTGATTATGAAGTATCAAAAAGGTTCAACTAACTATGAAGCTGACATCTATCCATTTATCCCGTGCTTCAGCATCTTCAACACCATGTACATTTAATGGACTTGGATGGAATTAAGCATTATCAGAAATTGGATAATGTTTCACATAGTAAATTTTCAGAAATTGATGATGTGGTAATGTGTAAAAGAAATGGTATTAATAAGATTGTTGTGCCTATGTCTTTAAGATTGAAAATTTTACAAAAAATCTCAAGAAGAGTTTGGACATCCTGGAATTCAAAAAAGGATAAATTTAATTTTCCTCAATATTATTGGCCATACATAACTAATGAATCTCTAACTATGTTAAACATTGCCATACCTGTCAATTAAGCAAAAAACCCAGACAAAAACATTTCGAATTAATGCAGGAAGTTCCTCCAACTGAAAAACTTTTTGAATGCCTATCACTAGACACTCTCGGTAGATTTAATTTCTATAACTCTACTAAGAAATACTTACATATAATTAATGATCATGCCACTAGGTATATTTGGGCTTTTCCTTCTAAAAGCGTTACTACAGAGACCTGTGATAATTGCCTGAAACAACTTTTCCAAGTACATGTCCCAGAAAAATTATTAACAGATCGTAATGCTGCTTTTACCTCCTCCAGATTTAGACGATTTTTAGAGCATAATGGAATTAAACAACTTTTAACTTCAGCCCACCACCCACAAACAAATGGAAAAGGTTGAACGCGTAAATCAATCCATTGTAACTCGCTTAAAGTGTAAAGTTAATGGCTCTTCAACTAAAATAACCTTGGACAAAATTATTAGAGCAAGTTGTTAACGAATACAATAACACCCCACATTCTGTGACCAAATTTTCTTCCGCGTATTTACTTTTTGGCACTCTACCTTACCCGCCACCAATTGATCAAAATAACTACTATCCTTCTGTGGATCAAACCCGTCTTTTGGCAAAAGAGAGAACTATTAATTACCACAACAAAAATAAAATTAGGCATGATGCTCGATTTCTGGAATCTAAATTTAAACCTTGTGACCAAGTAATCTATAAGGAATTTAACTACCCAAACACAAGTCAATTAAGTCAGTCCTTTTCTGGCCCTTTCACAATCCTCAAACAATATTCTGATGTAAATTATGAAATAGATAAACCTAATTACCATTCTGGTCAAACAACTTAAATTGTTCATGCCTCTAAATTAAGATACTATCATCACCCTGACCTTTTCAAAATGCACCATGAAACATAATCCTAAATTTGACAGATCTTTTGATTAATATGTTCCTATTTCAACAATAGTATTTAAATACAATTCAAACAATATGTCTTCACAGTTTCTGTTAGAAAATCTCCAAAATTGATAAACTATATTAAAATTTGACAACCCACCTGGCAAATTTAAATTATATCATGGATAACGACAATCTTCCTAAGCTCAGAGATCCACTTTCTTTTTTAATTTTGCTCCTTTGATGCCTAACATCAATTGACTTCACATTAGGTGATTAAACTTTGCATGTTGTCCAAATAAACAAACAAAAAAAAACTATCTTGTTTAAACTTTCTGTTAAAATACTGTTATAAGTGAATTTTTTGGATCTCAAGGGTAAAAACTCCCGAATGTGACATTTCTAATTCTTTTTATCTTTCTTAAATTCCCTCCTTCTTGAAGCCTCTGTCCTATCACCCCCTCAACTTAATATTTCTACTTAATATTCTAATATTCACTTCCTCTACTTAATATTCGCCTAAGATTTCGGAAACTATCCCATTTGCCTATAAACCTTATACACTCTCTTACCCACTCAAGGTGCTGAATTAAATAAATATGTAGCTTATGAAATGACTAAAGAAGGACCATGGGATGACCACTCCTTGCCCTCCCTTTTCCCCAGTTCTCTGTTATCTCATGTTTTCCGCCCATTGGAATTCATTAGCGAACAGATTGCTTTTTCCTCTTGGTTTGGCTTGGGTGTTTAAACATTTCCCTTTCCTGGATTCAGTGATGGACAACTGAATTCCTTTTGAGCCGCTGCCAACCTTGAGTTTCAGTTTAGTGCACTATAAGCACCCATTTTTGTTGTTTCTATGACCTACCCTTGCGAGTTTATAGTTTTGCCACACAAACACACACAAACACACACAAACACACACACATTTATAGTACTTATTTTCAACAACTGTAGTGATATATTGTACTCCATATCAATATATTGTATTCTGCATTCCATTTTAAATATCCATTTGAATTTTATTTTGAATATTGAAGTATTATTATAACTATTCTAAAATATTAACTTAATTGTATTAAAGGAACTTTTGTATTAGAGTTCTTCATATTATTTTATATTTTGAAATGTTCTATAGTCTTTTCCATGTTACAAATTTTTGAAGCTTAATGTACGATATTGATTAACAAGGACTTCTTAGGAAAATGTTGATAAGTTGGATATTTTTGTTATAGATCAAATTATTGGTTAACGGTATTAACAACAAGTGTTCCTGTTGTAATGTGTTTCAATTAAGGTTGTTAATTGTATTTGTCAGATAATATTTTCAGGACAGTGTGCGGACATGCAAAATTAGTATTTAGGCAAAATTATGCACTTAATTCATAAACTTAACTTTAATTTGTGTACGCGGTTCTCACCTGATGGGGAGCCTTGCTCGGGGAGCCTGGGCCCGGCCCCTATCGCAAGTCTTTTCCGGAAGCTGGGGGGAAATTGAAACAATATCATTCCACCTTCATTAATTAAACGCCTATTTGAAATTTTCCCGTTTTATATCAATAAAGTATCACCCCTTAATCCAAATTCTGATCTAAAGATAACCAAAATAACAAACCAGATTATCCCCTAATACGCTTGTAAAGACGAAGTTGTTTATAAGAACAGTGTGACGCAATGCTTCTAGAAATTTCCACGAGGTCCCCTCATCTGACTTGCGAGGTCAGATGATCTCAACTAACCAATTAAAAGTTTAAGCGCGCTGGCATTTTCGACGCAGGCAGCGTCATTCAGTGGCTTTAGTGTGTTCTGTCGCTGTCCAGCAAACATGTAAAATTAGAGCTGTGGTCTTTTGTCGTTTTATGTACTGCTCCGACAGGTTCCAGAATACCTGAATGTAAAAATGGGATATATCCGTGCCTAAGTGTTATTCCAAGCGAGAATGATGTAAAGCTGTCCAGCGGATACTCTAGGAATAAAACTGATATTTGAATTGAATGGGTTGCCTAATCACTCTGGCCTGACATTTCCTCATGTGTGCCTTCCATTTTGAGTAAAGAAGATTTAAAGATAAAGGAAATCCTAGAAGAAGAATATATCAAAGCAAGTATGGAAGACCGAGAAAACATGAGAGAAATAGCAAAACAGAATATACTGAAGATACAAGAAGAAAATAAGAAAAATTTTTTATCGGAAAAGGAAGAACGCAAGACAATATAAAATTGGAGAACTCGTTGCGATTGAAAAAACTCAATTTGGAACTGGAACTAAACTGAAACCTAAATTTTTCGGACCCTACAAGATTACGAAAATAAAGTCCAACGACAGATTTGATGTCCAGAAGTTAGGCAACCACGATGGACCGAATGTCACAACAACTGCCGCAGATCACATGAAACCATGGGCAGCTGAGCAAAATTAAATGTCATAATAACTTTAAGTCCTAGATACTGTTTTTTTTCTTTTCTCCTTTTTTTTAGATTTCTGTGCAAAGAAAGAGTTTTGGAGGGCCAAAACATCAAGATGCCCGAGCGATATAGGAACTATTACAACGCAGCGCTGAGTAAACGAGGAGACGACAGTGCCATCCCGTGGAGAGAGGTGTTACTTGGCAGTTGATCCCTGGATGCGACGCTGACGGTCGTGCGAGGAGAAAAGGGCAGACGGCCCTGTAATGTAACTGAAGTTTGGGCAAGACGGCCCCTAGAACTGTATTTGTAATTTGCCAGCGACAGTCGTAAAGAAGTTAACTTAATGCTCAACTCAACTCAAATCCTTTTGTACATAGCTTCTTTTTATATATCTAATCAAGTGTAAATATAGAATAGTTAAAATTTCATGCATTATTGTGAAGTTATTGATTACTTAAGAATTCGCTTCCCACATATATATATATATATATATATATATATATATATATATATATATATATATATATATATATATATATATATATATATATATATATATATATATATATATATATATATATATACACTGAAGAGCGAAAAAACATGTTCACCTGCCTAATATCGTGTAGGGCACCCACGAGCACGCGGAAATGCCGGAATACGCCGTGGCATGGACTCGACTAATATCTGAAGGTATTGTAATACCGTGGCTTTTTTCTGGGAAAAAGGACCGCCCAAGTCTAAAGCACTCTTTTTACGAGTCAAGCCTGGTTCCGAGAAAACCAAGGGGCTTTTTAATTACAAACGGTCGCCTCTCTTCTTTTTTCTACGAGACACCGCTGTCAAAGCGAAAATTTAGAGACGTTACCTCATAGTGATAGGGGAGAATGCGTCTAGCTGACACTGCCCCCTGTGAGGGCTGAAAAGATGATGCAGATCCGTTAACCGTTCACCCAGTGGAAGCGGAAATTAGCCAGCGCCGGTGGGGCGCAGCAAAGAAAAGCGCGGGAAAATTCTCCCGCCAGAGAGAGATAAGGAGGGGCACCTGAAACTGCTCCAGAGTGGTTGGTGTTGAGCCTCGCAGAGTCCCGTCTGCAGCAGTGCCGATAGGGTGCTTCATGCAGACAAGGTGAAAAGCCAAGGGCCCGCGAACCTCTCGGAGTGTTGGAAGCAGGACCCCCAGAGGGTGCTCAGCAGAGTCCCAGGTGATGACTTTTTTTCCCTCTCTCGACTCCAAGTTTACGAGTCCTAGTGACTGTTAGAGAGATATTCTCTGTTGGAAGACTGGGAGAGTCTTGTGAAAGATTTTTTGTTCCTGTGATATCTCGCATATGCAGACGAGCATAGTCTCTCTGCCTTTGTACATACTGTACAGAATTAGTTGTTAATACAAGCTCTGTGTTGTAAATCTGTCTCTCGTGTGATTATTTTCAACCAGGAACGCAACAGTATCCTAAAGGCAAATCACACCATGAATCCTACAGGGCAGTCCACAAATCCATAGGAGATTGGGGATGGGTGGGGGTGGAGATACAATGGTGGAAATTGATTTATGAAAACACGGTTTTTTAACAAAAACATTTTTAATATTCATTAAAAGTGAATGAAATTTCATTCATTATACATGCTATGTATAACAAATGAGTTACAAAATAAAATTTCATACATAATAATAAACAAAAGCGTAAGGTCAAAAATTAGATTTTCGTAACATACAAACATGAAAATTGATTTATGAAATATAACATTTCATTCACATTAATAGATAGTAAAGCCACCTTTCTTCATCAAAGTTGCTTTTATTCTAGATGGCATTGATAAAACAAGATTTTGAATGTACTTGTTTTGAATTAGTTTCCAGTTTTAACAGATTGAAGCATTCAATTCTACAAGGGATGTGTACTGCATCCAATCTGCATAAACCTTTCGAACAAGCTGCCCCCAAACGTTTTCGATGGGGTTCAAATCAGGACTATTAGGTGGATGATCTAAAAGATCAATATTCTGTTCGTTAAACCAATCTTTCATTGCATTTGAAGTGTGAATACTTGCATTGTCTTGTATGGAGATGTAATCTAAACTATAATATTGCCATGCAAATGGAAGAAAGGAATTTTCTAAAACTGAGCTGTAATCAAATGAATTCTGGCGACCATTTAAAAATACAATTTCACTTCTGCCATCATAAGCAATCGATGCCCAAATCATCAAACTTCCGCCACCGAAATTTCTGCTGAATGTAGATTTTGGTTCTTTTCGGAGGTCCCCCCAGTAATACTTCAAACCATCGGGGCCATCTAAATTAAATTTCTTTTCATCGGAGAAAATGACTTTCTTCCAATTGTCGCCCATTGCCATGTACTTCTCGCAATACTGAAAACGCATCTGCTTGTAACGCAGAAGTATCTTTCCAGAATTCGACATCTCAAGCTCCATGAAGAATGTAAAATTTGCCTAACTCTTCTAGAAGTAACAGGAAGGGGTAGATCTGCACAAATTTGATTTGAACTGTGGCCGGTTTTTGATAGAAATTTGATTTGAACTGTGGCCGGTTTTTGATAGAAGCTGAAGAATCACACTTTTCTCCATCTCAGTTAAACGTGGATTACCTTTTTTGTTAAAAGTTTTGCCATAATTTGCTGAATATTTTCTATAGTTATATATCACACCAACTGGTCTTTTAATTAATTTACTAATTTCCGGAACAGATTTTTCACATTCTAGATATGCATCGATTTCGGTTCTTTCGTCCTCAGACAACACCTTTCGTTTATCCATCGTGAAAAGTATGACTGAAACGTATTGCTTCCAATATATAACGCTTTTTATATCTACTGCGAATGTCACGTTACTTGGTTTTATGTAAATTTTTGTCACATTACTTCAGAATAGCCAAAGAAATGTGATATTTCATAAATCAATTTCCATGTTTGTATGTTACGAAAATCTAATTTTTGACCTTATGTTTTTGTTTATTATTATGTAGGAAATTTCATTCATTTTTAATGAATATGAAAGAAGTTTTTGTTAAAAAACCGTGTTTTCATAAATCAATTTCTAACACTGTTATCTTCTGAACAGCACGCTGCAAGGCATCCCAGATATGCTTAATAATGTAAATGTCTGGGGATTTAGGTGGACAATGGAAATGTCTAAAGTCAGAAGAGTGTTTCTAGAGACACTCGGTAGCAATTCTCGACGTGGGAGGTGTCGCATTGTCCGAGTTCGTCGGAATGCACAATGGACATGAATGGTTGTAGGTGGGCAAATAGAGGCCCGTTAAAGATTTTTCTGTGGCCCGCCAAGGCACCCACAAAAATCCGAACAGCTGGTCTTTTAATAGACATCCAAAACTCCATCCAGAAAACGGGCAATTATTGTATTTAATTTATATTTATTGATTTTTATGATACAATTTATACCTTTTCTGACGGACCCTTTCCGGCCGGACATCAGAAATTGGCGTGTGCCTACTTGGCGGGACGCTGAAATTCATTCTCGACTTATATCTTTTCTGAAATGCAAAGTTAACTAATAAATGCAATAATTTTAAAAGGTGTGGCCCTCCGCTAACACAAAGTGGCCCCCGGGCCAAAAGGATGCTTATGTACCCGTCACCTGTCAGAGTCGTCTCTAAACGTATCAAGGGTTTCATATCAAGCCAACTGCACACGCCCCACACCATCACACAGGCCCCACCAGCTTGAACAATCTCCGGTTGACATGTACGGTCCATGGATTCATGAGGTTGTCTCCATACCCGTACACGTCCATCCAGCCGATACAATTGGAAACGGGACTCGTCAGACCAGGCAACGTGCCTCAAGTCATCAACAGTCCAATGGAGATGTTGGAGGGCTCAGGCAAGGCGTAAAGCTTTGTATCGTGCAGTCAACAACGGTATGCGAATGGGCCTGAAGCTCCGAAAGCCCATATCAATGACGGTCCGTTGAGCAGTTCGCCTGCTGACATTTGTTAATGCTCCAGCATTGACATCAGCAGCAATTTGAGGAAGTGTTGTTCGTCTATCTCGTTTAAGGATTCTCGCCAGTCGTCGACGGTCCAGTTCTTTCATAGTCTTTTCTGGCTGCATCGCTGTCGAAGATTTGATGTCTTACCGGATACCTGATATTCACGGTACACTCGTGAAATGGTCGTGCGCGAAAATCTAAATTGCATTACTACCTCGGAGATGCTATGTCCCATCTCTCGTGCGCTGACTATAACACCACGTTCAAAGTCACATAAATCGTGATAACCTGCCAATGTAGCAGCAGGAACCTATCTAGCAGCTTCGCCAGACACCTGTTGTCTTTTATAGACACTGTCGACCGCACCGCGTTACGCTGATTGGTTGCATACCGCCGTTATTTGCATACGCACGTCTGTACCAGTTTTTTTTTTGCTCTTCAGTGTATATATACAGGGTGTCCATGATTAAACTTCCCTATTTTAAAGTTATATACAGTCGAAACTATTGTTCAGAAAGTTATGAAATTTTGGGTAGGACATATTGAAGGGATGGGAATTTGTTTGAGCAAATAAAAAAAATTAGTTCAGAATTTCCCCACCAGAGGGCGTTTTTTTGATGAATTACACATTTAGTCAACATTTACTATAGTTAAAAAAATTTATTATAACAAGACATGTTCAACATGACGGCCATCATTTTCAGCTACCATTTGAAGTGTGTCCGGGGAAATGCTGAGAACATGTCATGAAATGCTGTCTTTCAGATCTGGTATAGTTCTTGGTTTATCAAGACTGACTAGATGTTTCACATGCCCCCAAAGCCAAAAGTCGCATGGGTTGAGGTCTGGGGATCGGGGAGACCACACATTAGGAAAGTGGCGGCTGATGACACGTTCTTCTGTAAAGTGATTTTTGAGAACGTTCTTAACACGATGGCTAATGTGTGGAGAAGATTAATCTTGCATAAAAATTGTGCGTGAAAGGCACTGATGGGATTGCACATCCGGAACAATTTTATTCAGTAACAAGGATGCTCCCCGGTGACCGAACATGTTACTGGACCTCTAGGACTTAATTTCTCGAAGGCATATGGGCCGAGAATAAAAAATGCAGAAAATCCACACCATACGGTTACTTTCGGTGAATGCAAGGGAACATTTAAGATTAAACGCTGATTTTCTGGTTCCCAAATTCGGCAGTTATGAGTATTCACCGAACCGTCCAAATAAAAAGTGTGCTTCGTCTGTCAGGAGGATATTCCAAGGCCATTCTGCATCAACCTCAAAGCAAGCAAGAAACTAAAGTGAGAACCGCTGTCGAGTTTCGAAATCATGTGTAAGCAACCTCTGCACAAATTGAAGCTTGTACGGATAATACCGGAGGATATTCCGCATGACCTTCTGGATAGTTGAACGGGGCAGATCCAATGCTTCTGCCACAGGACGGACACAGGTACTAGCCTGCTCGTTGCAAGCTTTGCCCTCTTCCACCTGAAGCGCAATCTTCTCTACAGTTTCTGCGGAAACAGGTTTCCTTCCTCTTTCAGAATGAATGTTAAAAGAATCAGTTTCTTCAAATTTGGACACCAACCCTTTAACAGTCAATGAACCACCCAAGACCTTTAACAGTCAATGTTAAACAGCTCACCCAAGACCTTTAACAGCTCACCCAAGACCTTTAACAGTCAATGAACATTTTCGTATCCCCTTCACACTCCGAAATTTTCGTAGAACAACTAGCTAGAATTATCGTTTTGGTAAAACAATTTTACTAACAAAGCTCGATCTGGTAATCGTAACGATGACATTCTGATTAGCAATAGCAAGCACGCTGAAAACAAAATTTCCATGAAAGTTTCTCGGTTTTATAACAGATTTTGCTCTACGTCGACAAAAATTAATTTGCATATTTGTTTCATTTTTGTTCCTTCAAATCTTTTGTCCGAAAATTAGTTATCGAGCAAGTTTCCGATCGACTTAGCAATCACTTTAAAGATTGTAAAATTTGATGTGTATGAGTTACTGTGTTAGGGTGACCTATGGATAAAAAGTTGGTGAAGTCTTAAGTAAAGAACCAGTCATAAATGTGTAATTCATCAAAAACGTCCTCTGGTGGTGAAATTTTGAACTAATTTTTTTAATCGCTCAAACAAATTCCCATCCCTTCAATATGCCATACACAGAATTTGATAACTTTCTGAACAATAGTTTCGACTGTAGACAACTTTCAAGTAGGGAAGTTTAATTATGGACACCCTGTACATATATATATATATATATATATATATATATATATATATATATATATATATATATATGTATATGTATATATATATATATATATATATATATATATATATATATATATATATATATATATATATATATATATATATATATATATATATATATATATGTATGTATGTATGTATGTATAAATAATCAAAAATTAATACGTAGTTAATCTACAGTAAAAATAATATAAAAAAATTCTATAAAATTAATACGCAGACTATGGATACATTGTCTACGGTAAAAAATACGTATTTGTTGTTTAAACTTTATTTTCTAAAATTTTCTCTCTATCTCTCTCTGGTCGCAGAAATTCGAGGATCCTACTATGTCTTTACTTACAATTATTTGCTTCTAACGGCGTTAGGCATGATACAGAAAAATTGGTAAATTGAGAAGTAGAGGGCAATTAAGTCCAGACACCTCTCCCATTACCAATGCCTGTGATGAAAGAATCTTGAGTGAAATTGGTAAGACTCTCAGAAGCTGCATTAAAAAAGTAATTTCTTCGCCAGGTCCTCACAGTCAAAAAATGCCAGACTAGGCATCGTAATTTTGTTACCTGTGAAGCGTGCCTTCCATCATCCGAAATCAGCCACGATAAATTTGTCTCGTCAATTTAGATGCAGCCATCTGTGGAGTAAAAATCAAACAAACTAAAGTTCCTAAGTCAGAATTCTCTGGATTGATGATTTCTACACTTATTAAACATGAGCTCTCGAAGGGTCGGTATTAATAAGTTTTACTATAATTTTGTCTCGTATCTTATTTCAATCGCCGAAAGGGTGTAAATGATTAGAACTCACATTATCCTCGACAAAGTATATTTGGTTGCCACAAAATTCATTTGAATGGCTGCGTTTAATTGAACGGGTACACCGAAAAATTCCCTATCCGGCTTTTAACTTTTTTCAACCTTTACCGATCATGAACATTAATAAAATTTCGATATCACCTGACAAAGTCGACTCACTGGATTCAATATACGCTGGTCTCTGACACAACCATGTTTGTTTAATATTCACTACGCATACGCTCGAGAAACAGTTTGTCGCTCCTGTGTGATGATACGAGTGACGTTTCAATGATGTATTTATTTGGTGGTTGAAGTGGAAGGGAAATCATTTTGTCTGACACGTCTGCCTTTCTAGTGTTAGGCTTATCTATGAACACATATTTTTAAAATCAGCCGACAAGAATAAAACAGACCAGTCACAAACACAAGCTGAGGAATTAGTATGGGTAGCAAAGTTTTCAAGAAAAGTGAATTCAGATACCGAGTCAGCACAGTAAATAAATTGGGCTTCAGAAAAGTTTTGTATCCGAATTTCTTGCAATGAGTTAGTACCCATGGAATTAGATATTGTATCCTCTTTTTATATTATTTCGCTTTTAACTTCTCCTGCCACCTTTTAAGGAACCTTTACATGCAGTACTTTGAAGAAAAGCTTCAAATCAGTTCAATTTATTTATTGTCTAAGTCAGTGCTCCGCAACCGCTGTGCCCTGGCACACTAGTGAGCCACGAGGTGATCTTGACTGTGCCGCGGTGATTTTATCGATAAAAATAATAAAAAAAATTAACCACCGCATTAGTTAGAATTTTTTCTAAGTAAAATATTCCTCTAACTTTTTGCTAATATGTAATTTCTTTGGGTGGAGATTATACACAAGACAAAAACATGTTGTTACCATACATTGTATATATGCTCGAGCGTCATTTTTCTGGATTTCAGTTAAGAAAGAATATCTACAAATTTCTGACAAGACCATTGTAATTTTGCTCCTTTATTCTACGACATACTTATGCGAACAAAGTTTTTCGACACTGGTTCTAATAAAAAATGACAAGCAATCGTGTTTAAAGGGTCTTGACCATGAACTTCGAGTAGCTCTTTCTAATATAGAGCTAAATATAAAACGTACATATGTTCATCAAAACAAGCTCAAATATCTCATTAATAAATTAGTTATGTTTAAATTAACTTTGATTTATTAGGCCTAAGTAAAGACCAAAAAACAAATTTTAATATAAAAATTTAAAGAGAATTTTTTATTACTTGTAAACTATAACTTTATATTTTTGTTCTTGTGTTGGTGTACAATTCAAAAGGATTTATATAAAACTTAAACGATTATAATTATCTTGATACATAGTTATTTTGTGTTTTTTAATCTAATAAAAACATATACGTATTTATTGTAATTTATGTATTTGCAAGCTTATTCTTGTGGTGTGCCGCGGAATTATCGAAAAAACGTTGTTGTGCCGTGGAAGATATAAGGTTGCGGAGCTCTGGTCTAAGTTATGCAAATGACATTTTCATTTTTGTTGATAACCTGTTTGATCTCCCTGTCTTTATTGACTATATTGATGTACATACCCAATTAACATCTGAAGTTGAGATTGATCACCCCCCCCCCCTTTAACAAATATTTTGCCTCTAAATCTTATTCTAATTTTCCAAGCCCCCTCCCTCCCACCAGATACCAGTTATAATCAATCGTGTCATAATACTGTTGCCTTTTACCCTTACGTACACCAGCTTTTGCATTTATGCTCGGACCCATTTTATTAATTCGAAAATTAACTCACTTTTCGATGACCCTAGCGATCTGCCGTAGAATTCAGTTGTTCTCCCTTTTAATGAATCTCAGGATTATAAGTGAGTCGTCCTCCCATTTCATCTAACACCGTGTTTTGTACCGAGATAAATGTCTCAAATTTAATTTTAAAGATATACTGAAACCCGCCAGTAAAATCTGTGTTTTGGCCATTAAATTCCCATACCTCAATTTCATATGCGGGGTGTTTGTAGCTGCCGAGATTTGTTTTTATATCCAACAGATGGCACTGCCTGGTAAACAAGAGGAATGTTCCGTGCTTGATCCTGCTTTTAAAAGGCAGTGATAAAAAGAAATTGGTCTTGTAGTAGTTTCTAATCGACCGCGAATTTTACAATCTTATAAAATTGAGAACGAAAATTCTTTTTTGTTTGTTTCGAACTTTTTGTTCAAACTCTAAAGACTGTCGTGTTTTTCCCTTTCGAGTACGAAAAAATCTCTGTTCTGCTTAAAAATCCCCAATTATATTTTCTGTGACGCGGAACTGCAGTAATTTTACAACTAGTGAAGCAAGTGCTATGAAAACTTAAAAAGGAAAAATCTCATACCTTTTTAAGTTTTCATAGGTTTTTATGTTTGCTATTCGGTTTACTTTGGCGTTCAATTTGTTATTGTTTTGAAATTTATTTGCGATTTTTTATTAAGGTTGTTTATCACAAATAGTTATTTGTGATAAACAATTTATGATAAATATCACAAATAGTTTATTCAGAAAATGAAAGTTATTTTTGGCTTTAAAAAGGGTTGATTGGGAGAAGGACCCCGACGAATGTTTTGTTGACAAATGGTCCCTGGCCAACAAAAATTTAACTTTTTGTTCTTACCTTCGTTTTTACCACAGATCTAATCAGAGACGAAGCCTTGGCGTCTTGGACGTTTCGTAGTTTTTCCAGGTCAAGACAGCTATGCAAGAGTGGCATCCGACAGAACAAGAATAGGAAACGTGTTTAGAAGATCAGTCAAGAAATTTTGTAAGCTGCTGCCACTCACTAATTTCACCATCTTTTAAGTTTTTAGCTTGCATCCTTAATTTTTTTTCTTTTCATGCCACAGTTTCAAGTTAGAATGCAATTAAATTTTCTATCAATATTTAATTTGTATTACCTTCCAATATATGTTTTATTGCATATCTCTTGTTGATATGTATGAAAACCTTTTCACAATAAAATCCTACATATCCCGGTAAGCCGCATATTGGGTTTTGTTTTACTACCAAACAGATGCGCTACCTTAATATAACTAGCTCAAACCCCGTACTTCGCTACGGAGTACATTCAAATTAAATACAAATGTCAATGTATGCAATTAATGCCAAAAATATGTATAAATATATTTATAATAAATACAACGACCAATGTATGCAATTGATGTAAAAAAAAAAAGAAAAAATATATTTATAAAAAAATTGTAACTGATATTTTTATAGACAAAATAATGTAGAAGAAAATATTCAAATTAAATCTAATAGGACATACTAAAGAATATAGTACAGTCAATATAGTACAGTTTGAGGAACATATCTTTTACTGCATTTTAATATTTTTTTGGATAATGTCCAATCGTCTGCCGCATTAGCAATAAAAGAAAAATATTTTTTTTGTCTATTTAGTTGTTATGCACGTGACGATAAATTTATTGAAAGTACCAGAAAAAGAAATCACGTGATCAGCATTTAATAAATTAAATTCTAAAAATTAATCTTTAAAAATTCACCAAAAATCAGAAAATGAAGATAAAGATTCGAAAAATATTTCATTTTAAAGTAATTATTATGATCTTTCTCGTGATATAAATTTTATAAACCTCAAATAATTATTTTAAATGCAAACTTAAAAAAAGTTAATAAAACAGCTTAAAAATTTAATTTAATAAAATCTAAGAAGAATTTTTCAAAAATCTTTCTTAGTGCACCCCTACACTATAAGAAGAATCGCCATGCAAAATTTCAGCACTTTAGGTTCAGCGGTTTGGTCTGTGCGTTGTACATGTCAGTCAGTCAATCAGTCAGTAAGTTACGGAACTGTTTTACACTGCTGGCCACCCAAATTGCAACACCAAGAAAGACAAGAGATATCACAACAAAATTTATTTTGTAGATAACATGTTGACCAAGTATCAAATGATTAAATTTATAGACTTCTGTGAAGTGTGGTTCCTGCCAAAATCAGTAGCCAAAGTAGCCGCCATTGTTGGAGATCACCGCTGCCACACGCCTCGGCATTGATTCAAAGAGACTTTGGATGAGTTCTTGGGGTACAGCAGACCAAGCAGCTTCCACACGTTGCCAAAGTTGATCTGCTGTGGCAGCTGGAGATGGAATCTGGGTCAATCGTAGAGCAACCATGGACCACATGTTTTCTATCGGCGAAAGATCCGGAGAGCGAGGCGGCCAGGGAAGCAATTCAATCTGGCGATTGACGAAGAACCGTTGGACAATGCGTGCCACGTGTGGTCGCGCATTATCCTGTTGAAATATGGCTGTGGGCAAGCCCTGAAGGTAAGGAAGGACAACTGGCTCCAACACCTCGGAGATGTAGCGCTGGCTGTTTAAAGTACCGGCAATGCGTACTAGAGGTGTGCGAGAGTGATATCCAATACCGCCCCATACCATAATACCCGGTGCAGGACCAGTGTGGCGATGCATAAGGCAGCTGTTCAGCATCCTCTCTTCACGGTGTCTCCAGACTCGAATGCGACCATCGTGGTATTGCAGACAGAAGCGTGACTCGTCAGTAAAGACAATTTCATTCCATTCTGCCGTCCACATCCTTCTGTCATCGCACCATTGGCGGCGGAGACGTCTGTGGTTCTGCGTCAAGGGTAGACAAAGCAATGGACGTCTTGCGGACAGACCACTCTGCTGTAAACGGCGTCGAATGGTACGCGCAGACACTGGATGATGCGTTACAGACTGCATGTGCTGTGCTATGGTTCGTGATGTGACTGAGCGATCCGTCACTGCCATGCGCACAATTTGCCTGTCATCACGTGAAGTGCTGCGCTGAGGTGGATGCGATCGAACACGCCGGTCCGTCGTACCCTCCTGCATTCAACGATCACATATCCGCATTACAGTTGTTTGGTTTCGTCCAACACGACTACCGATTTCCCTGAAAGATAATCCACAATCTCGGTAGGCCACTATCCTTCCTCTGTCGAACTCGGATACTTGATCAAAAGATGATCGCTGTTTTCGACGAGGCATAATTGATTTTATTTTGAAAAAACCACAAGAAAAACACAATTGCCGAACTTGAAATCGTCGAAATCTCCAAGCCTTAAATCGCGCTTTGAAGTGGCGCCACAGGCGTGCGTGATGTGCGACTGCGCTGAAATTCTAATCATTTGCATATCTCACCTCCGCTAATGCATGTTGTAAATTTCATGTTATTTGCATGTTTTCTTCAGGGTGTTGCATTTACAGTGGCCAGCAGTGTATATATGAGGCGGTGAAAGGCAAAGTGGTGTAAGTCATAAAGTCAAGTGGTGTAAGTCAAAAGAGTTTAACTGCAAAAACTACAAAAATTTCCACCATAAATTGAACAAATTATAATTCATAACAATTATTACAATATTGCAAATAATAACTATTTACAATTCCACTATAAATTGAACATGGAGATTACATATTTGCCCCCAAATGAAAAAAGTTGAAAATGCGACTTAAACCACTTTGCCTTTCAACGCCTCATATACAGATAGAAGAGTTCCCCCTCTCTCTCTTGCACAGGGATATCCAATCATATCAGTGGTACACCCAGGTGGGCCAAGGGGCCCTGGGCCCCTCCAAAAGAAATTGAAATTGCATTATAAATATTGAATTTGCATTAAAAATATTTTTATCCCTTCAATTCGGCCCCCTCCAAGATAAAATCCTGGGTGCGCCACTGAATCATTATCATGTTCTATGTTCCCAATTTCCACCATTCTTAGCCATAGTTGTGTCTCTGGCAAACGAACACTTTCATAAACCAAGGATAGTCAGATCCATCTTTAAAAGCTTTTCAAAATGTATATTATTTTTTAACGTTCAGTGCTTCACTAATAAAAGTATTCGTAACATTACTGTCGTTTACAACAGATCGAATAAACGCTCTATATAATTAAAATGTATTCTAGAAAAATAAACTACTTCTTAATTCGTGTGTCGAAAAAAAATTAGAACAGTTAGTCATAAATTCAATCAATTTAATCAACTAATTGATTAATTACCAGATGAATAAAACATAATAAAAATTTTAAAAATAATCAGGAAGGATTATTTTTGATCACCCCATGTATTTCATGCTCTCTTATACAGTGGACGCTCGTTAATTCGAACTCAAAGGTTCTCGGAAAAAAGTTAGAATTATCCGAAGTTCGAATTATCCGATGTTAAGAGAAAATATATAACTTTAAAAGTGTATCTCTGAAGAAGAAAAATCTCCTAGTATGTATAACCCCAGAAAATATAGTATTATACTATGTTATCTAAAATTAACATATTAAAAAGCAATACAGACTTGCTTTAATCATAAAATGAAGCAGAAGATATGTAGTAGAAAGTAAACTTTAATTAAAAATACGAATTAAATTATGGGGATAAACAGTAAAGTGGATGTTTGGTTTTATTTATGATGCCTAGATTGTTCAACCAACTTCTCGATTTGAAGTAAATATTTCAATTCATTTTCAGAGAAGGGTTCCATCTGAATAAATGCTTTCAGAGTTTTAATAGAGTCCATTATGGCTTTGTCCATTATGGCCGCATTAAAAATATCTTTCGGCAGGTAAGTAGAGAAAAGCCCTGGCAGTTTCCTACCGAAATTAGTGCATACGTCTTTTTACATCAGAGCTTTGGCCACATACAGTTTGATCAGAAATATTGTGCCTTGACTTAAATCGAGAAAGTTAAATTGAGGAAAAAGAAAATTTTTTTGTCAAATTTTTAGTTCGAATTAACCGAATTGATAAAAATTTAGTTCGAATTAATGTGATATTTTTAACATTAACTCCAATACAAGATTTTTGGGGCCTTTGGATTAGTTCGAATTAACCGAAAGTTCGAATTAACCGAGTTCGAATTAACGAGCGTCTACCGTACTATAAAAAAATAACCATACATCAGATTGCAATATTACCCGAAAGAAAAAGTAAATTTCATTTGGTGTCTTAATAGCTAGAATTCCCAGTTTCCTTGAAAATATTCTCCTCAGTATACCTGAGAGTTAAAGAGAAAAACAAAATGCGAACAAAAAAAAACCCCACAAAGAACATTGTAACTATTTATTTTGAATTCAGTTACAAAGGAGAATCAGTGCGCATTCAGCACATTTTCGATCATTGCTGTACTTCCTTAATCGGCTGCTTACGAGCGAAAAGAAAAAACAAAAATCAACAAGAGCGATAAAGCTCCAACATCGAAGAAGTATCAATAAACCATTCCGTTCATCATCAGTAGACATAGTGGGGAGAGAGTGGAGCCATGTTCGAAAAACCTTAGAACCAAAAAGCAGCTGATTTTCAAGTCAATGACTTTGTTGCGAATGATGCACTTCAATTACACTGGATTGACTCAGCAGTATTAAAATGAAAGATAAAACTCCATGCCGAATTTAAAATCGTTCGTTCGACGAGAGTAACTAAATTGATTCCATTCAGGAATAGGCATTTATCTTAATGTTACAAAAATTTACCGATATCGCAGATTCCATTACTGGAGTAAGTTATGTATTTCTGATCATAAAAAATATACCTAGCAAGTAGAATTGTCAAAATCATATACAGTGAGCAGTTATAAAGATGATAAATTTTGATACATTGTCGCCGATCGAATGGGCTAGCATCCAATTTCCAAGTTTCAAAACGATGCTAAATTTTAAATAAGAAATCACAATTCAGATACCTGGAAATGTGTCAAGCATTAAGTTTTCCATTTCCATTCATACTCATCATGATGGAGGAAATTTCAACCCAAATAAAAATGAAATTGTAAATATTTTAAATATTTTCAAACTGAGAGAAAAAGGATGGAACTTGGCCTAGGTCCAAATGCCATCCTTTGCCTCTCCCCTCCCCAGGCCGGAAATATTCCTGAATAAGCAGTCCGAACGATTTTAAAACCAGAAATGAAGGGAAATAAAAAAAGGCTTATTTTAGAATTCTTACCGAGATGTATTAAAGAGTATTCAAGCGAATTACGGTATTAAAAACAGTTCCGTTTCATTTGGGGATACGTAAAGCGTTTAGAAATTTTGAAACGCTAAAAATTTTTATAATTTAAAACTTAGAACTGTATTTTAAACAGGTATTTCCTCCAAATTTCTACACAAATTTCATACAATAATCTAGTAAAGCCACTGTTAATTAAATTAATTGCGACAGTCAGGAAAATCGCTGAAATAATCTATACAGATAAAAATTTGAAAATTTAACTCTTACGAAAATTTGCAAGTTCTGGAGGTGGAATATTTAGAATTCAGAATTTGTCTCGGGTTTAATAATATATAATAAACTGTTCATTAAAATTACTTAGAAAATTCTACATAATATTTTGTTTCAAGAATGAAAACATTTAAATAAAAACTACACACACATGTATATACACAGAAAATACAAAATAAATTGAGCAAATATTAAATTATGTATAAAGATATGTTTTAAAAATAACTTACTTGAACAAATACTTAATCTGCGATTCATCTTAAGATCACAGATAATCAACAATAAATTAATTTGTACAAGTTACTGCTGAATTGAGATGAAAAAGGTTACGCAGCTTATAAAAAAAATGTAGTACTAAAATTTTTCTAAATATTCACTCGAAAAAATTAACAGTGAACGATACATAGGTTCGTTACACTCTAGGTGTAAAACATTAAAGTTCTTAAATGCACGAGCAAATGAATTACCAAGTCACTTATATTAATTACTACATGTGTGTAATTTGATTTCAAATTGAGACTTTCCCATAAGATTTCAGCTTATAGCCAGGACAGCTCGTTGCGCTTCCGGTGAAGAGGCCCAGATGTTGTCCACGTGGCGACATCAACTAAACTTAAACATCACTCGCAACAAGTTAGAATGTTTGAAAATCAATACCTATCACGCTCTACCGCGTGTTCTTCCTGAGCCTCTGGTTTCGGTGGAACAATTCGATCCGTTCGTCTCGACCGCTGAGGGACTTGACGGTGATGGCCCTGGGGAGGGAACGCAAATTGTTAGGCAGTTGCACGAGAACCTTCCTCCTTCCCGTCTCGACCCCCTCGATCTTGTGGTGCCTGACGTCGCTCACCGAGGTGCAGCCGATGTCGGTCAGCTTCTTGACGATCGCAGCGTCGTCCACGTAGGCCGGCACGGCATGCAGGTTGACCAGGACGTCGGAGTTGGACACGCTGACCGCGTCGTACTGCCGGCGATCGACCTGGAACCCGTTGTCCAGGCACTCTTGGACCGCCTCCACGGAGCAGAAAGTAATCTCGTAGCCGTCTCGCTTACGAACCAAAGCCACGACGGCCTCCTCTCCGAATTTCTCGGAGTACAGCGGCTTGAGGATTTTCGCCAGTTTTTCCACCGAGGTTCGTAGGTTCTCGACGAAAACCGTTCTCTCCAACACGCTGTTGTGACTCGCAAGCTCTTCGGCCTGCTGCTGCTGCTCGCCCTCGGACATGTTTGGATTTTCAATCCTTCAGAACGTTAAAAGAAAACGAACCAACTTCAGATAAAATTCGCGACGGTGATGGAACAGTTCATAAGATTCAAGTTAAGTCCACTTTCCGTAGATGCTCATAGAAATCTATTCTAATAAAACAATATTTAAATTTTCCACTACTTCACAGGAGAATCCAAGCAGAATACAAATGACTGTAAAACGAAAACGACTTTGTACAGGCACTTCGGTATTCAACTAATCGCAGCGACAAGTATGGAATCCAAAATACATCTGCCTATGTTTTTTTCCCTCGCCGATAAGACTTCCGCCAGGGTGCGTTTGTTTTGGATAAACACATGCGCGCCAAGTCAGCGTCATTAACCTTGGTTGGCGGACGCCGACCAATGAGCGCCAGCAGCTGTGTCAAGTGCGTCTGCTCCCTGGACCTAGATCCGTACGCGATAGAAATTTATCAGAGAAAAAGCCTTGGGAACTCGCGTTGCTTTACAGGTGTTTGCACGCGTGGACATAATTCGTCCCTCTTCCCTTTTTTAAAAAAAGAAATATTGTGATTGCACACTTTTACACTTTCTTTTTCCTCCCGCGTTGAAACGCATAGGTTCAGTTGAACTGTGTTCCTCGAAACTGAGAACTCGGTTGAGCTTACACAGAGAATATTGACGCAGAAAAGAGACCCCCGTACAAACGCCTGTGAGGCACTTGAAAAAAAGAAACGAGATGTTCAGTTTCGACGTCAGTGAATAGAACATTAAATTAAAATGCGATTTTCTCCCCTATTCAACCTCTGAACATGCTCATTTTTACTGGGTTTTGAATCTTACTGTGATGCTGCAAAAGTAATTTGTTGCGCACCGAAACAACTTTTCAGCTACTGTTAAAGCATTAAGAAATGTTACTCTAAAACACCACTTTTAAAAACATTCATAATCGTAATCGATTTGCAAGTTTTAAACGTAATAATTTCTTGCGTTAAAAATCTTACAAACTGTAGGATGAGACCATCAGAAAAAGTGTGGTGGGAGAATATTTTTCTTGAAAAATGTGGAGCAACGAGTACGAAGTTTGTCTTGCGCAATTTAAAGATGGTGTTCATTTCTGTTGTGGCCTATTCGTCTCTCTTGTTCTATTTAACTAAAAAACGACCACACTCTTTGCTGGAACGGCTACAGTTTATTTTGGGAAACGAAACGAACGCAAGCGTCTACAATGAGGACGAATGTTTGATAAGTCAGAGAAGATTATGAATCGAACAGTTATCCTCGTCGTTACTCGCATAAACCGATACCTGATGTTTTAAGATCCTTATCTTGAATATTTTTTTTTCTCATAGCGTTGGTATGGTATTCTAAGATAGGTGAAACCTAGTGATGTATAATTTATATGAGCCACCCACGTCGTATATACGTTGGCGTTGTGGGTTCCATTTACCGAGAAAGGCATGGATACTCCCGTGTCGTCACCTCAGTGGCATACCCAGGGGGGGGAGGGAAGGGGCCCTGCCCCCCGAAAGAAATAGAAATTGCATCATGAATATTGATTTTGCATTATGAATATTGATTTTGCATTATGAATATTGATTTTGCATTATAAATATTTTTATCCGTTCATCTCGCCCCCCCCCCCCAAGAAAAAATCTTGGGTGCGCCACTGCGTCACCTCATAGGGAGCAAAGCTCGCTCACCTGAATGGTGCTCCCACAATGAAGTAGCCAGGAAGACTTTGCGGTGAATAACAAAATGCGAATGTCTCAAGACAAGTGAAAAAAATAATAATGATAATGCGTAGTGGGGGATCAAGCACTTGGAGGGTCCCAAGCACAACCTAGGTTTGAGGCACCTATGGTCTAAATACTAAGTAATCAGATCAATTTATTACTTAATAAAATAATTACAAGATGAAAAGAACTTTTTATGTACCATGTTTTTAAATTTTCTGTTGAATCATATAAACTTGACAATTCTATGTATTAATAAATACTTTAAAAAAAAATTTTGATGAATTATCCCATCAGCTTGAAAGAAAATAAAGTTAATTGGAAGTGAACTTGCGTTAAAATTTTCGTTCCCGTCCCGGCCGATAGATGGCTGCACCAGTCTACAAAACAAAATTAACTGAAAATAACTGAAAATTACTTTAATTTTGCTTAAAGATGGCTAAAAGTATTAAAAAAAATCTAGCTAGTCGGGAAGTTAGTTAAAAATCTATTGCAAGATTTGTAAGGGACAAACACACAAACAAACAAGAAAGCAAGTTATAAAAAACATGGTAAAAATTTGAAGAATGTATCTCTCTTTTGACATAGACGTACCGTGCTTCTAACTTTTTTTTTGGGGGGGGGGGGACACGAATTAAATTTAGTTAGGGCCCTCCTCCGAGCATTGACAGCCTGGCGGGGTTCTTAAAATATGAAATAATAATTTTTTGAATTTGAATAACAAAAGAATTGATGTTTGAGAAGTATTCAAAAGTTATACAATAAGAAAAATAAATATAATATAAATAAAATGAGAAAAATAAATATACCATCGAATTTTTGTTATGGATCATATCATTGTTAAAAACTATGCTAAGGCTAAAGACATAATCGGAATCTTCAGTTTCACAGTTCGAAAAAAGAGGAAAAAAATCCAAGTTTTATAAAAGTTTTCTACGAATTATCGATTTTAACTGGACTTCTCTTAACGTTTAAATTTATTTCAAGTTAAGTTGGGGGGGGGGGCACGTGGGGGGCTTGAATTGTAAAATGCATACCCAATTTCCATGTATCAGGATTCTTCTTTATCATTTTCATGAATTTTGAACAATAATTAAGTCGCATAGAGCATTTAAAAAATCTAAAATCCTTGGAAAATCTGTTTTGAGAAAAAACAGATGTAAAGTATATTACTACACTTACCTTTATTACTTACTTCGTAGAAGATTCATAAATGATTTTTTACTTGAAAAAAACTATTTTGGTATCATTATCCTACAGAAATATATATATATATATATATATATATATATATATATATATATATATTTACAATAATACAATAAATTTTACAATAAAAAACATTTTCTCAAATAAAGGTCCACTAAGGATGTTGGTGAAATCGAAGAAATAAATGGTTTTTGTTTGCGACATGTTTTCCTATGAGAATGCGACATGCACCTGAGCTGAGATTGAATCTTGGGGGATAACAATCCACATGGAGGGGGATGGCCAAAACATGAGCGGGCGAGGCAATGGATCCTTGAGGGTCCATTTCCTCAGCCACAAAATTTTAAAATATTGCTTGGTAAAAATTATAAATCATCCAAATCAACATAATCCTCAAAAAACAAAATCACATAAATTAGCGATGAAAAGCTTGTTTAATATCGAATGCATCTGAGTGGAGTAGGGTCCTGGGATCGATAGCAATCTTCACTTGATATTTTAGCTTCACACTGTAGCGTCACGACAAGGCTAAAACTCTCTGAGGCATTTTGAACAAATTTCACAACTATTGATCCATACCGAGAAAGACAGAGTCCTAAATAACATGCGAAGCCAATTTTTAAAACAGAAACTTAACAAGTAGATTTATTTACAAAAAAAAATTAAACATTAAACACTTCCGACATAATCACTTAATTTACGTGCAGATTCACAAATGCACGCTCCAGGGCCCATTCCCGGCCCCAAAACACAGGAGCCTAGAAAAAACACGTCTACACTCTTCGGAATCTATGAAGCGTCTCTCTCTCAGAGAGGGGGTCGGCAAACGTTGGTGACAGTTTCTCCGTAACGCCGAACTTTATTACATTTCAGAAACGTTAGGATGACAGCTTTACTGGCTGCATCTGTGGGAAAACGTTTTTTAATACCCCCACGTGTTCAAAGCTGGTGGAAACTCGCAAAACTGTTCCCCGATAAAACGCAGCTGTGTTTCAAGCACTTGTGGGGTCTTGGGAAAAAACAAGACCATACATCCAGTACGCTACAACACCTAACGTTGACATTAGCGCCCTTTACACATACGTTCTTTCCCGCGTGAAACCATGATCCCGCGCGATTGAGTGCACGTGTGAAGGTATCGGAGAGGAAGGGAAAGCTGCTTTGGAGCGTACTGCAAGTTTTCCCACGCGCAATCCCGTACGCTCCAAGCAATCGCGAAAGAACGTACGTGTAAAGGGCGCTATTAAAAATTTCTAAGATATAAAAAAATGTCTGTTAGAATGGGTTGTAGCGTAACATTCCCACTATTCTTATTCTGTGAAATGTATCGTCACACTGCATGCTATCCATGGACTCCATGGTAAAGAAAAGTTTTTTACCAGCATTCATGGTGTGGCAACGAGACACGGCAGACGATCGTTTTTTTCTCTCTTTTTTTTCCTTTCTTTTTTTTTGAGTTGGATGATGTTGTTTTAAAAATGGTTGTGATTTTTATATTGTATTTTGTTCTCCTGTACCATTGTAAAATTATGTTGAAATGAATGTTGCATCGTGAAGAGAAGACTCCTATCTTCATTTACGTCACAGGGTATTCAACAAATGCACTAGTAATACTTCTTAAAGCCGTGTCTTTATTCAAAATATTTTTAGGTGCATCATCCGTCGACAAAAAACAAATTTGAAAGAAGCTATTTTGATTTGACGGTGACTCGTGTTCCTTAATTCTGTGCTATAAATCGACACCGAAGACACAATATATCGGTTGCAGCGTGAGTTATTTTAGGGTATGATAACTGATCATTTTTCATCGTCAATCTACGATGGTGGTTTTTAGCCGGTGGTATGCGAAGTCAACAGTGATAAGAAACAAAGAAAAAACTGTTTCATCGTTTCAAAAGACTGCGAATTTTAAAATTTTATAAATTTAGAGACAAATTTTTTTTTGTTTGTTCAGTTTCTAAAAATTCCCGTATATCTTTCTTTCCCTGACGTATCGAGTCCGAAAATAATCCTTGATCTGCTTAAAACTCCGTGATGTATTTTCTAAGATGTGAGTCCCAGCGTGGCCTTTTGAGGCTAGAAATGCAACTGCAAACTCAAAAATGTCGTTTATTTTTTAAGTTTCCGTAGGCTTTTATGTTTGCTATGAAGTTTACTTTTACGCCGAATTTGTTACGGTCTGTTCACACTGAATCTAGAGTGTTACGTAGCGTCAGCGTTAAAAATTTTAACCAATCATACAGCTCAGTTCACTGACTACGTAATATATCAAATCAATCACAGGTCATGTCAACAACCTCGGAGACAACGTAGTAACGTAAGGCTTCGTACGTAATGTGAACAGACCTTTATCTTTATTATTTGTCTCTTTTTATGAAAGTGTTCATCACAAATGGTTCGTTCATTCAGAAAATGAAACCCGTTTTTGCCTCTCAAAGGCTTGATGGGGAGGGTTCCCCGAAGCATTTTTTTTCTTAACAAATATTCCCTGATCCACAAAAGGTTAAAAAACCACCGTTCTACAAGTTTGATTCTTTCCCTCATTTGAATTCTATTTTGTCTCAGCCCTCAGTCCTCTTTGGGAAAATTTTCTTGGCGAGCAATGAAGCTCGTTCCATGAAAGAAAATCCTTTTCCTGAATGGATGAACGCATTTTACTATCACACGAATGCCCATCTGTTACTCGAAATTCTCTAGATTAAAAAAAATGTAAATCCGAAACTAAAAATTGGGTCATAAGACGTCTAAAGTGACAATACGTGATAACTCGAGAGGTAGGTAGCGTGAAAAGTTCCTCGCAGAAATGCGGGGGCAGATGTTGACACTGAACCTCAAAATGTCGTTCCATTCACGTCATATTGCCAGTTGCCGTCGGTAATAGATAAAAAATACGTTTTCACCCACTCTTTTTTTGAAAACATGAATATTAGCGCTTAGCAGTACAAGAACAGAGTCCGGTCATTATGTTTAACCCCTTACCTGTGAACTATATTTCAGAAAAATGCACCAAAAATGGAAAATTTTATCCGACTAACTTTGCGAAACATTCATTCCCAATTCTCGTCTTTATAACTTGACCACACCTCCATTTCTCACTAATGAAATAAATGAAGGACAAATACCGCCATCTACTGTGAAAATAGCAAAATAATCCATTCGAAAGGTTTACGGGCATCACGGATAATAATCACTAATTTTTCTCCTGCCCAAACTGAGCTCGGCCATCACAAATATTGCCCATTGCGGTTGACCGAACTGGGTTCGGGCGTCAGTGGCAAGGGGTTAAAGATATCAGTGATGTGCTGTGGCCATTCGATTGAGTTTTATATATATATATATATATATATATATGTAATATATCAATTACACACGTCCTTTAAATATAACTTGAAAAGGAAAACCAGCTCATATTTGCATGGCTGGAGCTAGACTCAGCCTGAAAGGAATTAAATCAAATTTGGAAAGCAGTCGAGTCGAATCGTTTTATTAGAGCGACAAAAAAAAGACATCCGTCCATTTCAGATGCTCGGAAGCGAAGGGAATATCACCTTACAACCTTACGCGCGAGACGCGACGTACATGTGCCTGTTATTTTGTACGGTCAGCAGAATATTGGTGCTGGCGATGCGAACCCACTCCTTTCTCCAGGTGTATACACGTGTAGGAATGCAACGCATGCGATTTTATGGGAAGTTCTGTTGCTATGGGTTTTTAAGCGATAAAGTAATTTTACTGGGGATTGGATTTAGGAAAGGGAATTTAAATGATAGAATGGAAGGCATAATATTTAATTTATTACACACACACACACACACACACACACACACACACACACACACATATATATATATATATATATATATATATATATATATATATATACCGGGTGATTTTTTTTACACTGACACTACTCAGAGCCATCTGTAGCGTGATCTATCAACCGGAATTCCCCCAAAATTGATAGAGGGACTAAGGACGACATGGGAAAGAGTTTCCGTGAAAAAAAAGATTCCAAAACTCGCTGATAGGGGAAGATTTGGTGCTGTTGTTGTCGGCGCACCCGAAAATTTGCACAGCCTGCAAGTAAAACACCAAAATGCAAATTCACGACTACGTAGTCGACAGTAGCGCCAGTATTTCGGGCTATAAAGATAAGGGGTGAATACCGAAAAAGTTGTAATAGGCAGACAAATGAATAACATAAAAATTTCACTGCAACACCGCTTTATGCAGCAAATCCACTTCTCCCTCCTTCAATGTGACAACCATCCTGGTGGACGACACATTGCTTCCTGAACACTACGTTCTCAACGACCGAGCGTAACATGTCACCAGGAAGGGTCGTCACAGTCCGGGATATGGTGTCCTTTTGGGCCTCCAAGTTAGAGACTGTACCAATATACACCTTGGACTTTAAATAACCCCGCAGAAAGAAGTCACGTGGATTGGGTCCGGGGAGAGAGGTGGCCATGTAAGCGGAAAAAAGCGACCGATGACAATTTCTTCTGTAAAGCGATGGTGCAAAAGATTCCCAGAGATCTTTATAGCCCAAATTACTGGCACTGCTGTAGACTACGTAGTCATGAATTTACATTTTGATATTTTACTTGCGTTTTATTCAAATTCTCGGGTGCGCCGACACCAATAGCGCCAACTCTTTTCCTATCGGCGCCTTATGGAACTATTTTCTTTTCATGGAAACTCCCATGTCGGCCTTAGTCCTTCTATCAGTTTTGGCGGAATTCCGGACAATAGATCGAGCTACAGCTGGCTCTGAGTAGTGTCAGTTTAATAAAAATCACCCTGTATATATATGTGTGTATGTGTGTGTGTGTGTGTGTGTGAGACGAATCTCCCGCACTGCCCCGCTCCTGACACCAGAGCTGTAGAGCCGAAATGCCTGAGAGGGCAATCAACCCCGATCCTGGCCAACCCCGTTTCTGGGAGAGGAGAGTTTTTTCGGGGGAACAGGAAGGTTCGCGGTTGTTACGAGGAAATGGACTCTCGGACGGATAGGAGTCAGAAGCTTAAAGACGACCTGTAGACGCGTTTATACTATTTTAACTATACTTTCATTAAATATACATTTGTTATTGTTAGATATTTGGAGTGATTATTGCTTCAATGAGTGCAAATACTCGTTCACATAAAAGGTATCCCACATTTTTGGCGCTTGGCCCGGGATATAGTAAGAAAGGAATTCAGTCTCGTTAGCGGAATACAGCAGCGAGAGTGAGACGGTGAGCTTCGCTTGTGGAGCTAGGACGTGAAAAACATTTTGAAGTAAAAAAGACTGGATAGTGACGGGTGTGAATTTGCTATCGAACTGCTGTAGAAGCTGGTGAGAATATTGCGACGCTTGTGAAAATGGATTATTCTTATGCGACGCCGGAATTAAAGGCGAGCGTATCTTTATAATTAAACATGGAAAAACAGGAAGACTGTCCGCAGATTTCGAAGTATTTGAAGTCATTTCCATTTAGAGACATTAAACTTGTTTATTGTATTATATTTGAAGACGAAGGTGATAGGAGTAACCGCAAAAAATTAAGGTCTTTTAGTGGACTAAATTATGAAAATGAAAATGATGCAAGTTTTAAGAGGTAAACTGAATATGTTTCTTCCAATTTTTCCACAATTGATTTAGTTACTGTATGCAATATATTGAGCTTGGATAATAAGGGTAGCAAACCAGAACTGGTTAAGAGAGTTGTCATAAATTTGAATGATCTAAATATTTTGCAACGGAATATTATTGTAGATGATTATGATGATGATGACGATGACAAATTAAGTGAAATAGAAAATAGTAATAGTGTAGAAACAGACAATGCTTCTGCCATTAGCGCAATTAACACACACCAGAGAAGTGATTCGAACTCTAAAATTATCTGCTACAATTGCAATAAAGAAGGGCATAAATCATCTGTTTGTAAATTTAAAGAGACGGACTTGCGGTGTCTTCGATGTGACGAGTTCGGACACAAGGCAAATCTATGTCCTCAAAAGAATGTAAATAAAGTAACGATTTCACATCATCTTCCTAATAGGATTCATAAATGTGTCGAAGTTTTAGGAAAACAAGTAGATGCTATTTGGGACACCGGAAGTGAAATTACAATAGTTAATCAAGAAGCTTATGTTAATCTGGGATCACCAAAACTTACCCAGAATAAAGTACAGTTAATGGGAATCAGCTCAGATCAAATTTCTCCTTTAGGTTATTTTACTGCTAATATAATGGTTGATGATTATTCTGTGTATACTGATATTTATGTTTTAAGTAATTTAAGTAACAAAATGGTTATTGGAATGGATGTAATGTCTCAAATTAATTTTTCCATTAGTAACGAAGGTGTAAATATAACGGGTTTGCGTAAGAATTTTCAGGTTAATTATATTTGTAATGCACATAGTAAAGGAAATGATAATGAAATATATCCGGAACTCAAACCCGGAACGAGATTTATAACGAACATTAAAAAAGTAGTTTACCCTAGACAACCAGTTGTACCTGAATGCGAAGGAAATAAAATAGGAAGCTGTGAATCACAAAAGATTGAGGTTTCTATGTTGAATTCAAACGAAAATGATAGTCCCGTGGAAACAGGTATGTTAGAGACCCATAAAGGTTTTGGACATTTAACGGACCTTGAGGCTTCAGATAATGTTGACAATTCATTAAGAAACGTGATTATCAGCCCTATGAAGAACCAGAGTATGATGAATTTGGAATATTGAAGAAAAAGAATATGCTTTCAAAGTATGATGAAGTAATTGATGGTGAGAGAAAGAAATTCTTTGAGGTAGGTTCTGAAATTACACTATCATACTAGCAGAGAACTACTAGAAGAGAAATAATACTAGCAGAGAAATATAATACTAGCAGAGAACAACAATTAGAGTTAATCAGAATGGAATTAAAGCAAAGAAATAAGATGTCACTTGAAATGCCTGAACTGAAAGTGGCCAATGAATATTACACTCCTGAGGATATGATGCAGTTCAAAAAATCAAAGAAGAAAGGGAAGATTCGAAAAACTCTTCTTTTGAAACCAGACGATTTGCTTACAGAAGTGTTGGATTATGGAAAATATTTGCGATCACGGAAAGGAAGAAGAATTGGAGGAGTTGATGAACCAACGTTTACAAGTGATGTTCTTGAAATGAAAGTTGTTGGGGAGCCTTATTTGTCCACTGTTATTGATGAAGAAAAAGGTGGAAAAGAACTGTACAGTGCTTTAAACAAAGCAAAAAAAGTTGAAAGAGAGGAAAATTATGAGTACTATTCCAGAAAATGTTATTGAAATCTATATATATAAAACAGTTCCGTAACTGACTCATTCATTCACTGACTGACTGACTGACTGACATACAACGCACAGACCAAACCGCTGGACCTAAAGGGCTGAAAGTTTGCATGGCGATTCTTCTAATAGTGTAGGGGTGCACTAAGAAAGATTTTTCAAAAATTCTTCTTAGATTTTTTAAAATAAAATTTTTAAGCTGTTTTTTAAACTTTTTTTACGTTTGCATTTAAAGTAATACATTGAGGGTTATAAAATTTATATCACGAGAAAGATCATAAAAATTCCTTCAAAATGAAATTTTTTTCGAATTTTTACCTCCATTTCCTGATTTTTGGTGAATTTTTAAAGATTAATTTTTAGAATTTAATTTATTAAATGCTGATCACGTGATTTCTTTTTCTGGTACTTTCAATAAATTTATCGTCACGTGCGTAACAACTAAATAGACAAAAAAAATATTTTTTTCTAAGAGAATCCGTATTTCTAAGAGAACCGTTTATTCTAAGAGAATAAACGTAGAACTAAATTCTGTTGCTGACTTCTGTATAATACTCGGTGAAGTTCCTACTTGTGGTATGTCTGACAACAGAGATGAACAGGCAGATAAGATGACGGATTTAGAAAGAAAACTTTTAGAAGAAAAACAGATTCAGGAATTAGAATCTCAGAATCGTGGTACTTGGAATGCAGTTGACATTGATGAAAGGCCAGCTGAAATATCTGTGAGAGAAAATGAACCTATTTTAGAGGAAGAACCAGATATTAATCTTGGTATTGCTGGAGCTCTCAAGTTAGCTAATAAAAAAGGATACTTAGACAAAGAATCTAAAAAATTGTTCAGTGCCCCCAGAACTAGTCAGTCGCAATCACAGTCATACACAATAGAAGAAAAGTTTTATGAAGATAAATTTCGAAAGAGGGGTAGATATACTGGCCCTGTACAAAAATTCCATGAAAAGGACCCTATCGGATTGCAAAGGCGAAGTCGAACGATCGTTACGACCTAGAAAAGATTGGCTGTCATGAAGGGCCATTTAAGACCAGTTCAGCCGCTGATCACATGAAACCATGGTCTAATGATCTGTAAACCATTTTAATTCAAAATACTGTTGTCTTCTCTTTTTCTTTTCTTTTTAGGAATTATTTTGCGTCAAACAACGAAAGGAACCGTGGGGTCGCGTTATCGCCATGATGGCCAAGCTGTGAGACGAATCCCCCGCACTGCCCGGCTCCTGACACCAGAGCTGCAGAACCGAAATGACTGAGAGGGCAATGAACCTCGATCCTGGCCAACCCCTTTTCTGGGAGAGAAGAGTTTTTTCGGGGGAACAGGAAGGTTCGCGGTTGTTACGAGGAGACGGACTCTCGGACGGATAGGAGTCAGAAGCTTAAAGACGACCTGTAGACGCGTTTATACTATTTTAACTATACTTTCATTAAATATACATATGCTATTGTTAGATGTTTGGAGTGATTATTTCTTTAATAAGTGCAAATACTCCTTCACACAAAAGGTATCCCATATATATATATATATATATATATATATATATATATATATATATATATATATATATATGTATATGCATATATATATATATATATATCTGATATCAAATGAAATTGAGAGAATTTTATGATGTTATATCTGACCGGATGAGTGAACTCTTAATCGGGTTCGAGGTCTCGCTGGAGGGTCGAGCTTTACATCCCGGGAAGTCTAAAAATTCCGATATTATGCACCTATTCGTTGACAGGGACGCAAGTAAACCGAAAAGAATGACGATAAACGAAGCCACTTGTCGCAACGTGCTAAACTCTGCCAAGAAAGTGCCAAAAAAGTTTGGAGTCACCACTTCAGATCGGAAAGGAAACGTGAACCTCCACATGACTCGACTAAAAGCATTCGAAATATTTATCGCACAAATTATTTCCAAGTTCAGGAATTCTGACGACCTAGATTATCTACCTGTGAAAAATACAGCCACTCGTGAACATGGATGATCATCAATACGAGCAAGCAAATTATGGAATGTGTAGTTACAATTAAGTAAAAGACCCACTGAAGCCTAGTGGGGAGCGCTTCGGAATTCGACACTAAGGCTGCTCGGTTCGAATCCCGACAAGCGCTATTGAATGCTCTCGTGTTCGAGCCGGGTATGGGCGTGTTGAATCCGTAGGTCAAAAAGTCCCTCCGTATGGTTTGTTGGGGTGAGTGGAAGGTGCGAGCCCCCCTGATGTCGACCCTGTGGATGCTCTGTGAAAATTGAGGACGCAATGAGCAATAAGTCGATTTTCGACCCTTGGGGGAGAGACGTGAGCTTGACAGAAGCGCAATCTCTTTGTCCTTGAAGAAACTGCTACTTAGGGACGTTTTTAAGGACTCCATGAGTTGAACGTCCACGAAACTCTCTGCTCATTCGAACGTGTATTGAGAAGAAAAAGACGATCATGACAGTCAAAAGCAGTTTTGAGAGTTATATGTCTCGCGGCATGAAAAATGATCTTTTGCGTGCTAAAAAAAAGTTGTAAACGTTGTACTGGTCGAGCCGTTATCGTGTTTGCAAAGTCAGCTTCTTCACCGTGCTTACATAAGGTAGTAATCTCCGCCGATCAATTTGGCGACGAAAACGGGCTCCTTTTACGAGATGCGCGTCTCATGGACTCGGTATTAGCCACGGTGCATCGGAGACGTATCGTGATAGATTTCACCTAGCACCCATAATCGATACTTCACTATCACAGAAATAAACACCTCGGAGAATGAAGAGTTTGACAGATTTTTCTCAAAATGGAAGGGTTATGCCTCATCTTTCGGAAGAAGGAGGAAGATAAAACGGAATTCCGAATAATTTGTTTCCTCGATGCACGTTTTTGTGTTATTCGAATGCTAGCTGAGAGCTCCACGAGTCTTAACTTGACAGACGACAGTACATTCTTTCTGATAAGTAGTACCATATGGAAGTCGGATTTTTCTTTCAGTATTTTCTAACCGTAGTTTATAAAAAATAAACATATATTTCTGAATTCTACTTTTCGCTTTAGGAGATGCAGTCGAATCCGGTTCATTGGACCACCGGTGTATCGAACCATCCGCTTATTCGGACTCAGCTTCGAATCCTAAAGAACCGAAACAAATCCTATCGTATAAGCCTAATATTATGCATGTTCGTGTAATCGGAGCAGCCGGTTATTAGGACCAAAATGATCGCGACCCGATGTGGTCCGATTAACCGGAATCGGCTGCAGACGTTTAAGTGGAGTGCGCGTCGTTTTTACGACTTTGAATTCTTCGGTCGTGAATTCTTTTAAGGGGCCTTCTACTTTTGACGTCTGTCGCCCCAAAAGTAAATTCCCCCCCCCCCCAAAACAAATCAAATGAAATTTAACAGTTTTTTTGAAAAGCAAGCGCTTTGCCTTAAAAATAATTTCAAATGCACAAAATTTGGGGGTTTCTGTCTCGGGTCATCGTGACGTGTATTTGTAAACTGAACCAATGAGCACTAATATCGATTCAGAATATACGCGACTATGACATCATTTTAACTCGGCGAAGTTTACGTGTGCCCCGAAAGTCAGGCCCTAAATATGTATTTACGATTCTGTCATCTGGGCCATCTTAAAATGACACTTTCATTTGAGCTAAAAAATGGAAATAGAAAGGCACAACTAGTAACTTCCCTCGACCGAGAATTTAACTATTAACTGTTTCTAGGAAATAGCAAAAAGTTAATAGTTAAATTCTCGGTCGACGATCCTAGGGTTTTTATTTACAAGCTTTTCATATTCCTCCAGGTTTTGATAAGAACAATTCGCCAGCTGCCTTCTATAATTTCGTCGAATTTCAACGGCTTTGAATATTCTATCCGTGGATGTTTACTCGTCGAAAGCTCTCTGCACTGTTTTTCTTCAACCACTGCTCTGACTAATCACCACCTGTTGGATCGCCTAAGAAACGCAAACACATTTTAATTGCCACGGGCCTCGACCCAACCGCTGCTGCCTCGCAGGAGTGCAGAGTGCCACCTGTGCACACAACATAGTAACGAGAGGAATGTGGCCGAAATGTTGCAATGAGTCACTGGCAGGTGAAACCCGAAATTATACTCTGCCATGACTCCACGAGGAAAATATCTAGTTTAGAACACGTGTGTGAAAGAGACAAAAAAGAAGAGGAGCAGATCGAATGGAACTGACTCGGAACATTCATGCAGAAGCACCTCACAGAAAAGTTTGAAAAAAACCCCCTGGTAACAGAAGTCATTTATGACGAGGTATGCATTCCCACCGTAACCAGAAGTCGTGTCACTTCTGCATGGCGTTGCCAACAGGTATGCTGAAGGGAAAAGAATTTCAAATGAGAAATCACTCTAAATTTTTCCTGGTGCCCACAAAAGGGAAATCCACAATTTATGCTTCCCGGACGATCTGTCCATAAGCAATTGTTTAGCCTGAAGACCAGAAACTGCGTAGCACGAGCCTGCAAACTCATCCGAAGGCTGATTTCCCTTGTTCGGTGATGATTTATATGGGCCTGTGCGCTGGACGGACAGTGCAGATCTGTAGACCAATTGGGGCAACCACAAAAGGAGAAAAAAAAAACCCGAACGACTTCTACTAATTGTGGCGCGTAAATGAGAGCTTAAGAAGATTAAAAAAATGCCATATCAAATACCCTCATAAAAGTGTCTGTTATGCGAAGATATTCCTCTTAACCGTACATGGCTGTCAATGGGCTTAGTTAAGGTGGATCCCCCGCACGACGTAAGAGCACACGACAGGGAAAAGCGGTATCGCTCTCGACTGACAAGATTCAGTCAATCCAGTTTATAAAGGAAAGAACTAATAAAGTCTTCCACAAATTGCAGGGAATCTTTCGAAATGGGTTGCTTTATACCCTCATCCCTATGCTGTGAGGCTCCCGTCCACATCATAGCATTGCTAGCTTCCACCTTGTCGGCCTGGGTTCGGATCCCGGCCAAGGCATGCCTGTTTCTGGACTGTTCTCTTGTAGGAAACAAATGTGGTTCATTTACCAGGTGTAGACCAGAATAAAAGAGCCAACAAAACTCGCGGTCGAATGGTGACATGCAACTAAAGAAGCTCTTAATATAGATGGTGACATTCAGAAATTCGTATGAATACTGCTTTTATATATATATATATATATATATATATATAGGTAACCCTCCTATAACACGGTAGATAGGTTCCTAGAAAATGCCGTGTTGTGTGAAACTGTGTTATATGAGACCCAGAGACAGTTCAAAACAGGGGGTTACATTCTGAAAACTCATTATAAACAAAATTTGTTTCAAAAATTCCATGTAAACAACTTAATTTTTATTAAAAATACAAATGTATGTATAACACAAAACGAATAGAAGCGAAAAAATATTATTTTCATTTAATGTGACCTTCATTTAAGAAATTTCTTCCTCATCACTGCTCAGTACAATCAAACGAGAACGTTTTTTCGATTGAACGATATCACCTTAACTTTCAGAACCCTTTTATTCATTTAGATTTTTTGCACCTTCTATCCTCTTTAAAAAATCTGTAATTCTGGTTTATTTTCTGGTTCTTACAAGGTCATTGTAGATTCACGGTATGGAGATAGACAATTTTGCAGCTCCCTTTTGAATTTTTGGCTTTTTTCAGTGGAAGGGTTTGCATTCAAGATTTTCAACTAAGCGTAGGCCTTCTTGAAATTTTATAGAGTTATAAATTAATAAATTATAATTTGTTTATACATTTTCATGTAAAGCCACCGTAGATCATTATTCCTCCCCGTCATTATTTTAAGGTAACTTAACTTTTAAATGTGTTAAACAAAAATCATGTTATCTAGTGCTATAGAAGTACATTGTTGTACAAAGGTTTTCCAAATTTATTTATCGTGTTAGAGCGAAACCGTGTTGTAAGATGCCGTGCTGTAGGAGGGCTACCTGTATACACACACACACACACATATATATATATATATATATATGTAATATATCCATTACATTCTTCCTTAAAATGCAACCTGAAAAGGAAAACTAGCTCATATTTACATGGCTGGAGCTAGACTCAGCCTGAAAGGAATTAAAATTTGGAAGCAGTCGGGTTGAATCGTTTTATTAGAGCGATAATAAAGTACGTCCATTCGTTTCAGATGCTTAGAGCGAAGTGTATATCACTTTTCAACCTTACGCGCGAGGAGCGAGGTACACGTGGCTGTTATTTTTGAAGGGTCAGTAAATCATGGGGCTCGCGATGTGAACCCACGCCTTTCTCCAGAAGTATACTCGTGTAGAAATGCAACGTTTGCGATTTTATGGGAAGTTCTGTTGCTATGGGTTTTAAAGCGCTAAAGTAATGTTACTGGGGATTGGATTTCGGAAAGGGAATTTAAATGCTAGAATGGAGGGCCTAATATTTAATTTATTACTTACACACACACACACACACACACACACACACACACACACACACATATATATATATATATATATATATACAGGTTGTTATCAAAATAATGGAAACACCTATCAATATTGGTGGTGTTTATGAATGTGCTTCGTATTCCTTAAAAAACAAGTCTGGCCACCGGTATTTTTTTATATAATATAGTGTACGTATTATTCTACTGTCAGGTAGCAGTAATGAAGCTAAGGGCATCGTGCTTTTGGGGGGAACAGCGTAAAGTATCAAACCTTGCAGATGTTGCAAAAAGGGCAAATTGTTGGAGCGCGTTTAAATTGGAGTATCTGTTACTGCAACCCCCAGGCTAATGGGTGCTTTTCGAGCTATGGTATCAATAGTCATGATAGCATACAGAGTGCACGGAAAAACATCCTTTGCCAAACAGAATAGAGGACGAAAGGGAGAGCTGAGTGAAATAGACGGACGAGGTATTGAAGCGGATTGCGACACGAAGAAAGAAAACAACTGCAAACAAAATGACTGAAGAGTTCAATCTGCATCTGCATATTCCGGTATCAAAAATTAGAGGTAGAAAGGAACTTCACAAACAAAGCATTTACGGAAGAGTAACTATTCCTGAGTCACTTGTAATGGATGGCAATGCAAAATATCCTCCAAAATGGTGCCACGAACGCAAATCCTGGTCGAGTATTATGTCGGAAAACAGCATTTCGTCCTACAAATTATTGTTCACAATGTTTCTCGCAACAGGACGTGCGTATGTCCGGAGAACACCTACACAAGCGTAAGATTCTGGCTGTCTCATCTCAACTGTCAATCATGGAGGTAGATCTATCAGGTTTTGGGATGGCATCTCGTGGTTTTCTGCAGGCCCTATTGTAACCCTAAAGGGGAGATTGAATGTGAAGGACTGTGTCGAAATTTTAGCTTACTAGTCCATCCTATGGTGCAAACATTGTTTCTTGAAGAAAATGTCGTTCTCCAGGATGATAATCCCCCTTTACACACAGCTAAATCTATCAAGTATTGGTTTGAATAGCATGAAAAAGAAGTCAAATATCTTATCTTGCCCTGTACAATCCCCCCGACTATATATCATCCAACCACTGTAATTTTTATAAGCGGATAGAGCCAGGTATCGATATCCACCACACCATCTCTACAGGAAGTTTCATGATTTTTCCCTGAAGAATGGTATAATATATTCTTAACCACTGTTCATGACTTGTGTAATCCAATTCCAAGGTGAATCAGGTGGTATTACATGACAAAGGTGACCTGCGCAGTATTATTAAAGGTTTTCATGGTGTTTCTTAGTGTTTCCATTATTTTGATAACACCTGTATATATACACTCAAGAGCCAAAACATTATGACCACCTGTCAATAACGAGTTGGCCCACCTTTGGCGCGCAACACAGCTTCAACCCGCCTTGGCATGGATGCCACAAGTTCTTGGTAGATGGCCGGAGACAGATTGTACCAGATGTTTAAGCAACGGTCACGCAAATCCGAGATATTGCGAATTGGTGGTCTTTGAACTCTGAGCTGCCGTCCCATGACATCCCAAATGTGTTTTATCGGATTGAGATCCGGTGAGTTAGGCGCCCAGGACATTAACTGGAATTCAGCATCATGTTCCTGGAACCACTCCAACACAATTTTAGCCTCGTGACACGGGGCGTTGTCCTGTTGGAACATTCCATTTCCAGCTGGAAAAACAGAGGCCATGTAAGGGTGCAACTGGTCCGCAATGATGTTCAGATACCCTGTAGCATTCGTGGTCTGCTCTACCACAACCACGGGTCCCAGAGACGCCCAAGAGAACGTCCCCCAAAGCATAATACCGCCACCACCGGCCTGTGTATGACCTACTGTACATTGAGGGAGCAACAGTTCGCCTGGAAGACGGCGTATCCTGACACGGCCATCGGCGTGATGAATGACAAACCGTGATTCATCTGACCAGGCAACTCTCTCCCACTGATCCATGGACCAGTCGCGATGTTCCCGGGCCCAGCGCAGGCGCAGTTGGCGATGACGCTTGGTCAGCAAAGGCACACGAGTGGGACGTTTGCTGCGTAGCCCCATATCCAACATTGTCCGCTGAACAGTGTGCTGCGATACTATTCTACTTGGCCCTGCATTGTATTGGGCTGTCAGCTGAGCCACTGTCTGGCTCCGGTTTTGCTTCACCATGCGAGACAGTCTCCGACGACCTTTTTCTTTGATAGCGTGTGGACGTCCAACACCATGTCGTCTACTGCTGGTTTCACCGTCATTCATCCACTTTGCATAAGTACTAACAACTGTAGGTCGCGAACAACCCACGAGTCGTGCAGTTTCGGAAATACTTGTTCCGAGCCTTCGAGCCATTACAATCTGCCCTCTATCAAAGTCGCTTAGATCCGCAGCCTTTCCCATCACACACAGAAGTAAGTGAAAGAATGATTCTTCAGACTCTCCAGCAGCAGTTAAATACCACTTCCACCTGATCACGTGCCTTCCACGTCATCCAGGCGAATTCATTGCAAAATGTAGGGGTGGTCATAATGTTTTGGCTCTTGAGTGTATATATATATATATATATATATATATATATATATATATATATATATATATATATATATACATACAAAAGAGGCAACTATAAGTAATCCTACGTTAATGACCCGCGGTAGTTTCGTTATAAGAGACTACCTGCAATTTTTTTTTACCTAAAATATATTTCTGCGTACACTCCAGAAGCACATATTTTTAGATATAATCAGAGAAGTATAAACAAATATACAAATAATTCAACAGTGTTTAATTTCAGAATATTGCAAAAGGAATTTTTGGCGTTTGTTTTACCCGTTTAATGGGAAAGCGGTGACTTATGACAGAAAAATCAAAATATCAATTTTTACCATGTTTTTTATCAACTTGCTTTCTTGTGTGTGTGTGTTTGTCCAGTACGAATCTTGCAATCTATTTTTAACTAACTTCCCGACTAGCTAGACATTTGAAACTTTTAGAATAGCTCAGAACAGGATGACAATGCGTTTTAAAATTCTTTTAGCCATCTGTAAGCAGATTTTTACCATGTTTTTATTATTTTCAGTTAACTTTGTTTAGTAGATTGGTGCAGCCATCTGTCGGTCGGGACGGGAATGAAAAGTTAAACGCAAGTTAACTTCCAATTAACTTCATTTTTTTTCAAGTTAAAGGGATAATTCATCAAAAAAATTTTGAAACAGTATTTATTAATACATAGAATTGTCCATTTTATATGATTCAACAGAAAATTTAAAAACATGGTATATAAAAAGTTCTTTTTATCTTGTATTTATTAAAAAGTACATTCAAAACGTATAATCAATTTTCATACACCCTACTACTGTTTAAGGCTTTCCAGACAAATTTTACAGTGTTGTATGAAATGTTTTTCAAATGTGCACAAAAAACTGCGAAATTGTAAATTTATTTCCTCTATTACGGATCGTAAACGCGAAAGGCGTTTGGAAAAGAGGGTGATTGAGTTTCTGACGGAACGAAAGGGCTACTATAACATAGAAAATGTGTTACGAAAGCTCTCTCTCATTTATTTAGGGCAAGAAATTTGAAGGAATTCCTCACAAAATGGACTGACATCTTTAAAGTGTTTATTTTCGTTCAGTGCCAAAAACAAAATACGGCTGGGAAGCCTCGTTCCCGAGGTCGTTTTTCTTGAAAATGGACGTTTATTCTGTATCCTGTATCATTTGGCGAAATAGATCTTGTTCATTTCCATCTCGTCGTCGTGCTGGCGTGGTCCGACTTTATTTTCCGAGCACGCCTGCCGAGCTTTTACGTTTGCGTAGAATGCCCGCCATGTTTGGTCTTTTGGAGATTTAGTTTCAATGCACGTGAGAAAAAGAAATGACCAGAGGTCGCACAGCCAGGGCCCGATTTAGAAAATTCTGGACTATAGGCATAACTCGGGATGGGGGCCCCCTAACACTGATGTGGGCATAAAATTTCCAAAAAAAAAAAGCACAAAAAAAATATTCATGAATCATTGTGAACGTACCATTTTTCCAAGAATTGGCTATTTGACGCATAGAAGCCTAGGACATTATCAAATAACAAAAAGCAATACAACATATTAACTTCATCATTAAAAAACCAATACAATGCAACTAGAAAAACTTATTAATCCCTTATATACACTGTAACATACATATGATGAACTATACATATAACTATACATATTATGAACCAATCAATCAAATTTAAAAGGATATATAAAAAAATTGCTATTGAAAAAGATAAAAAAAATTGAATTGGGAATTTTTTCTTCCTTTTCTTTTAAAATAGAAATTTTTTTGGGGCCCCCAATATTCGGGGGCCCCTAGGCCTGGGCCTACCGGGCCTAATGGAAAATCAGGGCCTGCGCACAGCCGTTTGGGAATGAATGCATTTCTCTGATTGAAAAGATAATTTGCCGGCGTATAGGACACAGCGGCGATTAAGACATCCCCCCTTTTTTAAACACTTTTTGAGGGGGAAAATTCTACAGTTTTTCCCTCATGAATTTCCATAATGATTTATTGTACTAATTTTATAGTTATTTATGTCTACAAAAAAAAATGTAACTACGGAACATTGTAGTTAGGTACCTTTTAATCAGAATTCTTAAAACTGATTTCAACTCGATTTGAACTCTGTTTTACTGCAATGATCTCTCTTTCAGTAATGAAGCAAAAAATATATCATGCAACTTTTTTTTTTTACAGAACAGAAAAAAAATTATGGAAACGATTTATTTGAAACCACTTTTTCGCAAAAAAATGCAATATAATACTTATGTATATTAATATACCAACATGTATATTAATATAAACCAGAAGTTTTTGACAGACTGAAATTTCGACCCATAATTTTCATCACCGGCGCTTAAGACACCCCCCCCCCCCCCCATATTTTAGGTGTATTTCGAAGGGGAAAAAAGTACGTCCCAAGCGCCGGCAAATACTGTAATTAAATTTCGTTAAAATAACTTAAAAGTATCTACCAATATACCTCGTTTTGTAATAAATTGGCATCAAAACTGACTGCAGTATTCAACTGTGTATTTTAAAGGAATATAGTAAGATTCGATTCAGTTTGCTTTTGTAACGGACGCTCCGTTGATGAACTCCCTTTAACTCCCTTTAACGGAACTTAAATGAACTCCCTTTCACGGTGAGCTAGACAACAGTGCCCTCTACCGAGCAAAAAAGACTACCAGCGAGAATCCCTGAAACGTGTGAGAAAAATTTGTTTCGTGCTCGATATGATTATGTTTCAGACTATGTGTATAGTTTTACAAAGATGTTTCTGTTCATAATAATGATGCATTCAATTTCTCTGGCACGTTTCGAAATACTTGTTTATACTTTAATTTTTTTTTCGTACAATACGTTTAGAGAGGTGTAACGTTGCAGACTTCCTGATTAATACTCATTCTACAGCAGGCATGTCAAACTCGCGGCCCTGGACGATTATTTCCCAGGACCAGCCAATATAACGGTATATAAATATTGTGTCCACTTATGCTCCTTGCGCGCCTTAAGGTCCTCTGCAAAGAAACCCGAAAAAATACCATTTGCGCAGATTCGAATTAACCGTGAAAGCAGTGACGTCAGAATATCGAAATTACCGATTTTTCTGCCACCGATCGAAGAAACATGGAGCTTTCGGGACAATTCCACGTGACCCTCACACCTTGGGTGTCGCAGAGACGCAAGGATACTAAAATTTGCGAGATTTTTAAAATCCAGGGGAGATCGGGGTGACACGGTCTCCGCCACGTCCGCTATGCCAGCGATCTTGCCGTATGATATCATACCGCTGAAGACTTCATGAAAGTCCCTCCTAAAGCATTTTTTTAATGTTAGAGAACTATGCTCTGCCAAATGCATCCCGAAACGAACACGGGGAGCAGAGATGCATTCAATTCAGGCATGTCGAACTCGCGGCTCTCAGTGATTATTTATTTGTGCCACTCAGGCCTAGCCAGTATAACGGTGTGTAAATATCGTGTCACCTTTTATACGCCTTAAGCGCCTTACGCACAGGTGTATCATCCCCCACACATTAACAGTGAGTATTTTAAAGTTTTTCTTATTTTTGCGGCCAACATAAACTTAGTTCATTTGGCCCATGTCAGCCTTTGAGTGTGACACGCTTGCTCTACAGCTTTGCCTTCTTCCTTTGCACCTAGCTAGTTGAAAAAACATTCTTTTCTAGGCTGAGGCCTGGAGGCACATTTTGGGAGAACACAATCAAGTCCGAACTTATCCTTTACTCTTTGATATAAATAGGAGAATCAATAGAATGTTTCAGAACCACACGCAGGCTGATTGTCTAATTTATATAAAAAAATTTAATAATATTTGAAAGCAAGTTTTGTCTTTAGAGGCAATTACAGCCTAATGTTCCGCGTTCTGAAGAACAATAATTACAATTGGTTTGAAACTGTAGGTGTTCCTTTTACTTTCTATCTTGTGACGTCACCAGATTCCCAGCTCTCTTTGGATCCATTATTTATAAGGGGGTTGCTCGATGCCCCCTTTTAAGTGGTTTCGCGCCAATCCCTAGACCCCACGGGGAGTTCAAGTGTGGGAGTGAGAGAGAGTTGAACTGACCCCCAGAGTGTACGAACGCCACTTTGCTCGTGTGTTCGGGTCCGGTCGGAGGGCGACTCCTGTCCGGATTTTATTCGGGGGCAATCCGAACGTGCCATCTCTCGGAATTGAAGAATCGGAGGCAATCTGACTGAGAGTGGTTCGATCTCGGTTTGAGAAAAGATAGCAATCTTTCCTCTAGCAACTATAAGCAACTGACAGCAAAAACTGTTGTCAGTTGCTTATAATTTGCAAAATAACTGTGCCTATAGTAAAAGGTTGTACATTTTAAATGCTTTTTTCGTCTGCAACTCAGTGAGAACGTTACAAGCCCTTCATTACTGTCTGAATTACAAGTTTCATGAAGCTTGATTTCGCTAAGCGATGTCGTCGAGATCTTGAGTTTTTTGTTTGTGAGCGAGAGCTCCCCCCCCCCCCCCCCCCCCCCCAAAAAAAGAAAAAAAAAGCGAGATTGTTAAAATTTCGGGTTCGAGACACCTTTTGCGGGGTTATACAATTCAGGGAACTCTCTAAGGTCAAGAACAAAATTGCCCTGCTGGGCATACCCATTATTTAGAGAAACGAATTCTGACTTTCCTAGTACAAATTGCGATTCATAAGTCAAGAGAGATTTCAAGATATCCCCGTGATCGCGCAGCCCCCAGATGTAGAGAAACGGAATGGCAGGCAACAGAATGAGGTCGACATTCGCGATCCGCTGTATGCACTTTTTCCGCAGATTATAATATACTAGAAAGAGAAACTGGCGGACGAAAACGAAAAGCGACAACGGCGTCGTTGGCATACAAAGTACGCTGTAAAACTGCAATAAATAATTCTGTGTTGACGAGCAAGAAAAGTGCCAGCAGTAGTGTTCGTTTGGGTGACGTAACGTGCGCCATGACGGAGTGAGTGAGATTGGGAATTAAGATGTTGTGTGCACAGCGCTATGGCAACCAATCGGAAGATGCTCTTGAAGTGGGTCGCAGGAGTGAGCTGTTTCAATTTGGTTCGCATCTGTAACAACACTGTTGGATTTAAAGGGTCAGGACAGCGTTGTCATACCTGCCAAGACTGTTTGTTTAACACATCTACATTCATGCTGGTTCGTTTGGTTGAAAAGAGATCGGATCTGAAAAAGGAACAAGCCGAGGTGGACCGATAAATTTTCGGTGACGAATATTTATAGATTATTGTATTATTACTAAGTGGCAGCTAGGTAAAGATTATATATTATGAGCCCGGGAAACCAGGTGCATGTCATCATGATAGGCCAGTCATGTATATATTCTTAAGTTAAGGAGAAATGTACCTGTTCAGAAAATAACTGCATAGAACTCAGTTAAATTTAGATGCACGTTTGGAAAAACTGAATTTTCAGAATGCACCCGCATGATGAAAGGATTAATGTGTAATATACTCATGAAAACTGTATATTTTCCAAATTAGAATGAGAATATTCATTGAGTCTTCCGTTGTCCAGAATTGAGCTCTAAAATGTACCAAATCAAGAGTGTACCCTCACTTACGTCAGTGATTCTCAACCTTTTAATGTTTACCCCCCCCCCTCACGATGACCACCAGACCCTACGACACTCACCCCTAGACCTGAAACATACGCATATACATTTTGAAGTGTTCAGAATGTGAAATTTGAGATCTGACAGAGCGCATGCGCTGTCTAGGAGTTTATGACCGCACCGCAGTAGTGGCCCAAGCAACTAAACAAAATCCCTAGTGACGCCAACAATGAAATAAGCGTACGTTAACAGTGTACAACACAACGGTTCTGTGATGTTTACATCACTATCTCCTAGCAATCAGAAAACAATAAACAATCCTATATATAATAGCCGTTGTCTCTGTATGACACTTCCGGGCTGTACTCATCTTTCAATTGAAGCCCTCTGTAAACAAACCGCCGGATAGGCTTAATTTCAATTTCAGATTTGGATCAGAATTTTTTCTTACCTAAAAACAAATATCTTCTCCAACAAATATCCTCTTCAAATCACGTTTGTTCAGCCTATTTTTCTATAAAACATTCAGAACTAAAAAAAATTGGATGTTTTTAGCTGTATATTTAACAGTTTTTAAAAATCTGTTTACTTTTGCGATGAATTCTGAAAGTAAATAACAAACTTGAATGTGAATGAATCGCGTAGTGAACTGTAAAAAATTTTTTTAACTTTCATATAAATTTTTCATTATGACGTCATTTTTAGTATTACGACGTCAAAATGACGGGTTGGATGGCAGTCTACTACTCCAATCGCATGAAAAACTAAATAAATAAAAAAATAATGAAAGGGATTGCTTTTACAAGGTGTGGATTAAATGCAATATTTTAGATAATTCAGGATATTTTAACTTTCATATACTTTTTCCATTATGACGTCAAAATGGCGGGTTACCTACTAGTAAATGATAATGTGACAAAAATATGATAACTGTCATACATACCAAACGGCTGAATTTAATTTTCGTTTTCACTAACCCTGTATACGTCCTACATATATTTTTGCTTATTATCGGCGCTATATTCCTGACTTTTATTTATACGATTACATCAACATAGTTAAAACCTCCAACTGCAAAACTAGAAAATAAACCAAACAACAGGAAACGCTTCTTTAAGTTAGTCAAAACAATTTTTGTCTTGATGTTTAGAACATAACGATGAAGAACTATTTAGATCACCTGCTTAATTCTGTTCGCCATCTGCGATAGAAAACTTGACGTTGCACCCTTTTTTAAAATTTACTTTAAAGCTGTTATGATGCACATTATAACCGGAAAGTGTAAAACATCCTGTTTCTACAACAAAGCTAAGTTTATTTCCATAAACTTAGCTTAGAAAAAAAAACCATAGCTTTTTAAACTGGATTCTTTGTCTGATTTGAGTGGGAGAAGTCGAAGAAATTCTTGGGGTGTCACATGTTTATGCATCGGTGTTATTCAACAAGGAACCCACCCACTAAAGCAACAGTGCGCGAACTGTGGGTCGCGACCCACTTGGGGGGGGGGGCTGTGTGTGACAAAAAAATTGGTGGGTCGCGGATAGTTTGAAGTAACTTTATGCCGTATCAAATCATTTAGTTTAAGAAAAGGCTTTAAATTTTTCTAAAATTACATATTTTTAATTTTTTAATATGTTAAAAGAGGATATGACATTGTTAAATAAGGTGTCATACAGTTTTACCAAAAACAAGTGCAGGTAGATGGTAAGCAAGACTTTTTTTTATAGTTATTATGCAAAATAAGCATATACCGAAAATGTACAGTTTCCTTTATTTTCTATTTTTTTGGTTAACATTTTCATAATTTTTTACAAAATTAGTTTCTACCAAAAGATTTTCACTCGGAGTCGAGGGGTTTTTCATTTAAAGAAAGTGGGTCGCGGTCGAAAAAAGTTTGCGCACCACTGCACTAAAGTTTTAAAGTTGAGCTCGATATCTGATAGGGGGCGCTCCAGGTCTAGTACACATCAAGGTGAACAATATTTTCAGTGGAACCTAGGGCCACATTCCCCTCAGTCTGTCAGAAAAGCGTAAAGTTCAGTGTCTAAGTTGAACTTTCGTCACTGGAAAAAATGAGAATAAACCAAATTATATGTTGCAGAATCCTATTCAGACCAGAGAAAGACCCTTCTTCTACTCCTCGTAACCAGCAGACGAGATTTGCAGTGAACATCTGGGCAGGTATCGTTGATGATTGGCTGGTGGCAGTGGCGTAGCGAGAGGGGGACAAGGGGGTCTATCATGCCCCGGGCGCCACTCGCCGAGGGGAGCCAAATTCTCCTTTTCACTAATTCTATATATAATATTACTATATGTTTTTCGGGGAGGGGCGCCAAAAAGGTATCTTGCCCCGGGCGCCAGTTATACTCGCCACGTCACTGGCTGGTGGTACCGTATATCTTGCCAGAACGTCTCACCAGCTAAGCGTATCTTGTCATCATGGAGCGAGTGCTTTCTGTACCTTGCAAGATCTGCCGCTAACCACACAGATGGACATATGGTTTGTGCATAATGGAGCCCCACCACACTTTAGCACTGCGGCCCACCACTTCCTGAATGCCTCATATCCTGCACGGTGATTGGACGTGAGGGACCTGTGGCTTGGAATCCACGCTCACCGGACCTAAATATATTACACTTCTGTGTGGGACACATGAAATCATTGGTGTACACGAGGCACCTATGGACTCAGTGGAAGATCTCGTCTCGAGAATCGTTGTTGCAGAAGACAAGATTAACACGACACCAGGAGTAGTGTATGTGAGGGTAGGACAGTCTTTCATTCGTGGGTGACAACTGTGCAGCGACACCTTTGGACGCCGTTTTGAGCATCAATTTTGATTCTTTCTCTGATCTAAATGGGATTGTGCAACTTATATAATTTTGTTTATTTTCCTTTTTTCCAGTGACGAAAGTTCAACTTGGACACTGAACTTTACGCTTTTCTGACAGACTGAAGGGAATGCGGCCCTAGGTTCCATTGAAAATATTATTCGTCTTGATGAGTACTATCATCCCTCTTATTCTGTCGAAATAGTTCAAAATCATTATTTTTGTTCCTTTCTGAAAATATATTTTTGTCTTACATCACTTGCTTACTGCAGTTAATAATTTATTAAAAGCCCGTCAGAATGACGGAAAAAAATAAGAGTAAGAACATGTTAGATCCTTTTTTGGTACCGTTTGAATTCCGCATATAATTTATCCCGAAAATGTAAGATCATTTACCGGATCCAAAAATTCAAAAACAAGCTTAAGGCTGCTATGTACTAAGAAAAAAATCGTATTTCTCTTTTCCTCTTCTTGCAGGCTTTGATGGTGGGAGGAGTCCAGTTGGCAGTTCGAGAATTTCCCCCCCCCATAGGATTGACATTTTGAGGGATTGTAATGGCTCTCTCTCTATAGGGGGGTTAAGCGCTGCCCCCAATTTTTTATTTAAAATATATTTTTGTCAACTATTTATAGGTACATAAATGCTGATAATCAAATAAAATAGCTATTGTCAGATAGCCTGAACTTTTCTGCAAAGCGCTACAGGATTCATTTTGTAAATTTCGTCCACCGGAGGAATTTATGAGCATCACTATACCAGATTTTTCCCCGAATAATTTAAATTTTAAAATATTAATTGCATTTTTATAAAAAAACGAAAAATGTACACAAATGTAAAATTTCTATCTCTATGACGAAGTAAAATTAAAAAAAAAATCTTTGAATCCAAGTCGGCAATCCGTGGACAAATATTCTCCATAGGTTAACATTGAGGTGAGCGAATCCAATGGGGTAGTACATAGCAGCCTTAACACAATTCCTGTTTCACAAACATTTCGTTACAGTCCACTGTAATGGACTGATTTCTCCCCTCCCCCACACATAAATAGATTCTTCTTTTCAGCATCTACTATGTCACGTGACCATGTTTCCGATGTTCGTTCATGTGTTAATTCGTTATGTTTGTATCAGCATATAAACTTTAAAAATTCATAAAACCTTGAAAAATAACCAAAATAAAATAAGGTTTGCAGGGTTAGCATCGCTAGGTCACGGGATTTTTTTTAAACAGGAAAAAAAAAAACCCCTCAAAAACAGCCGACAGTTGGCGCTGGTACCAGCGAATTCTGTGGAAATATGCAAATAAGACGGTTATAAGAACGTGCGCTCCTAATCCACAACCAGTTCACCGTTGTTCCGCGATCCGCCAAGAGGTGTCATGTATACATCTGGACCTGCTGCACTCTGCCGTTGCTGGATTTGTGACTCGCCTGCATTGCGTTATCCCCTGTGGTGGTGGTCATGTGAAACACCTACTGCTGTAATAAACTGTTTAATAGCATTCTTTTCGTTATTTACGTATCTTTTCTTTGACTTGTGTCAGTCAGCGCCACCTGTCGGCTGTTTTTTGAGTTATTTTTTTTTCCTGCTCAAAAAAAAAAAATCCCATTACCTAGCGATGCTAAACCTGCAAACCTTTTATTATTTTGGTTATTTTTCCGGTTTTTATGATTTTTTAAAGTTTATACGGACTTTTTGCCCACCCGGTATGTTCTAATTCCAAAGAAATAAATATTGATCAACCGGATCAATAAATTAAACGATTGGAAATTTCGTTTTCTTGTATGAAGTTGGATCGCCCTGATCATATCATACGGATTCTGTTTACAAACCAGTTCCTTTAGTACCTGAAGATAAATTTTGAATTATTATTATATGTTCCATGTACAGCAAATAAAAATTGTGCTATGTTAAATAGTATACTTTGTATGAATATTGTATTATTTATTTCAACTGTAATCTGAAATTACAGTACTTCGTAACTCAACTAAGTAAATAATGTTATAATTTGAATGTGGAACTTTGCTGTAGAACCCCGCTATTACAGTTGATATATTTATATATATTTTGAACGAATCATAATTCATTTCATGGTTATCGAAAAGTAATTTAACCCAAATTATCTTGTTTCGATTCTGTTTAGAATTTGTGATTAAGATTATACATTGAGATACCATTGATAGAGATATATAGTCATGCGATTTGCTATAAGTATTTTATGGTTTAGAAAATATTGAAGTTATTTTTACATGTTCTAAGTATCGTACTGTGCAATTGATTTCAAGAAGTTAAACTCTTGTTTCTATTTAAAGTTATTATCTTCTTTATTCTGTTTTGCTGTTGAATATATATTTGAATTAAACTGTTCTTAAAAGTTGCAAATTTTATAAAAATGTGATCTCTGGGATCTTTATATGTATATATAAAGTTGAACCCCATATATGTTAGGATTCTAATAGTTTAGGTATACACTTGAGGAAAATATTATCCATTGATTTAAATTTTAAACATGGCTTTCTTAAATAAAGCCCAACTACATGAGTTTGCGCATCTTGCAGATGAATTAGGGATTGATACTACGGGTAAAAGAAGCATTCCATTGATTTCACTCATTAAAAAGAGCTCGGAATACAATGAAGGATTGATTGAGGGACGTCTTCAAGATTTTAGGGAAGAGCAAAAGAAAACACGTATGAAATGAAAGAGGAAGAAAATGAGAGGTTGTTTGAATTAGAGAAATTAAAGTTACAATCCAGTATTGCCTCTGGTAGAACGAAGTCTGCAACGGTGTCTTCTTCCTTAGACGCAGACATTCCTAAGTTAGAACTAAAAACGTTAGTCCCTAACTTTGATCTGAAAACAACTGATGTGAGTTTATTTCTAGATTTGTTTGAGAAACAGTTAACATTTTTAAACGTACCAGTTTCAAAATGGGTAGTCTATCTTTTTGGTCTTTTGCCAACCGATGTTGCTAAATTAATTGCAAAGGAATCTACTGAGGATGCTCATAATTAAGAGAAAATTAAACAGATTCTCCTAAAACGTTTCAAATTAAGTGCGGAGAAATTTCGGCAACTGTTTGTTCAATGCCAGAAAAATCCAGAAAGCACCTGGCGAGATATTTGCTTTGATCTACAGAACTATTTCGATGGGTGGCTTAAGGAATCAGAAGTCTCGACGTTCGAAGAATTAAAGGATTTGATAGTGGCTGATCAAATTAAAGAGAAAGCCCCTCCAGACTACAAAGATCACTTTCTAGATCACTGGAGAGAGTAGAACAATCCTCTTCAACTTGCAGATAAATTAGATTTATATGAAAAAGTTAGACATATGAAAAATAGAAACGTTAGTAAGGAAAACCCAAATTTTATCAACGAAACGCTCCCAAAGGTAATAAATTTAATCCTCAAAATCCTAGAAATGTGTCACCTAGACATACTGTAAAAGCTGAAGATCGACCAGCTGTTAGCTGTTACGGCTGTGGAAAACCAGGCTTCATCAAGATTAAGTGCCCGACTTGCTCTCCCTCTTCTAGAAAAGAAACAGCAGAATTCAGATCTATCCACTTTCAGATATTCTCTGTTGAGGAACCCCAGTCGACTTTGTTGCCAGTTAAAATCAACGGAATAAACGGCATTGTGTGTGCTGACACAGGAGCCAGCCACACTATAGCTGGTGAAACCTTATATCACCTGTTGAGAGAACGAGGAGTAGAATTTGAGAAAATTAGCATGAATGTAACAATCGCCGATGGTATCTAAAAGGAAACAGAAGTTTATACGGCCCAAGTAGAAATTGAAATTGAAGGACGATCTTTCGAACTAAACTTATTTGCATTACCTACAGCAAAGGATAACAGAACATTGTTAGGAACTGATTTTTGCGTAGCGCTGGGATTGTTTTAGATCTTCCAAATCATAGATGGTATTACCACGACAATCCGAAACTGAAATTTAGATTTGATGATGATGATTTCAGACCACCTGAGTGTTCTAAAAAAGCTGTGGAAGACAACATGTTGCTGTTAAGAGAAAACGAAGGGAAAGATCTATCCAATGAACAGAAATCAGAATTAAACGAACTGTTAAGTTAGTTTGAAGATGTATTTCAGCCAGGGGAAGAAACGATTCCCAAAGTCAAACACTACATTGATACGTGGGATAATCCCCCAGTCGCAGTTCCGCCGCATGATGAAGAAACTTGTGAAATCTGCACTATTTCCATCGATATCCCTGCACGAAGTGCAAAAGAAATTAAAAGACGCAATTAAAGAGCAATTAAAAGACGAAGATGTTAGGAAAATTATAGAATCTTTAGAAAGTCTCGTTAAAGATGAGAATTTCGCCAATTGGAGTGACCGAGGGTACCTAATGAATCAAAGAGTGTTATATAGATATTCTCCCGAGGCAGATACAGAAGAGGCCAAGTTAGTAGTCCCGATTCAAGAACGAGAAAGAGTGCTGAAAGAGCACCATGTTGCCCCATAAGCCGGACATTACGGAATCGAAGGAACCTACAAAAGAATTTCAAAGCGGTACTACTGGACTGATTTGCGTAGATATATTGCTGAATATATCAAGAAGTATACAGATTGTTGTCCTTATAAACCTAGTAACCAGAAACCATCTGGATCGTTACAAACTCCGATCTATAGTCAACTGTTTGAGACCCTTTCAATAGATCTGTTTGGGCCTTTACCAAAGAGTAATGAGAAGAAATGGATCTTTATCATAGAAGACTATGCCACCAAGTGGGTAGAACTATTTACATTAACCACTGTAACAGCTAAAGAGTGTGCCATAATTCTAATAGAAGAAGTATTTCTGAGATATGGTTTACCTAGACGGGTAATAAGCGACAACGGACCTCAGTTTGTTAGTGCTATAATGAAGCAAGTATGTTATCTTTTGGACACCAAACAAACCTTAACCCCAGTTTATCATCCACAGGCAAATCCTGTTGAAAGGAGGAATAGGGATCTTAAGCCCCGTTTAGCCATGTTGGGAATGATCACAATACCTGGAGTGAAGAGCTACCAATCATTAGATTTGCCCTTACACAGAAAAATGTGATTCCACCGGACAGACTGCTGCATATCTCATGTTTGGTCGAGAGCTACGTACTACCGACGATATTGCCCATGATTTTCGAAGTGTTGTCGAGAATGATAATTTCATTCCTGAGATTACTCCGTATTTAAAGAAATTCGCCAATTTCATTAAACAAGTTAGAGATCGAATAGAGGAAAGGCAAGACCATCATAAACATTATGCAGACAAAAGATTTACAAAGGCTCCTTCCCTCAAACAAGGCGACAAAGTCTGGGTTACAACTAACCCCCATAGTAACTCTGACAAAAACCATGCCAAGGCATGATTGCCCTTATACAATTTTATTACAGAGATCACCAGTATCTTATGCATTAGCTGCTACCGATAATCCTCTTTCTCCCATAGGCAACTATCATGTTTCTTCTCTAAGACCATATGAAGGACGAGACCTTGCTCCCATGCATCCAATCCGGAGCAGAGCACGACCAAAGACAGCCCTAGGTCCAAAATTCAGCAAAGCAACTCCAAAATTCATTCCCGAAATACAGACTACAGGGACATGCTGTGCCAAGCAGGAAACAACCGCCTCGAAAAGCAAGATATATGATGAGGACATCTTATACATCTTGAGGGGAAGACTGTAACGGACTGTTTTCTCTCCTCCCCCACAGATAAATAGACTCTTCTTTCCAGCACCTACTATGTCACGTGACCATGTTCCCGATGTTCGTTCGTGTGTTAATTCGTTACATTTGTATCAGCATGTAGTGTTCTGTTGTTATCTAGTAATTAAATGTTCTTGTTTTAGCATTCTTAGTATGTGGTCTTTATTTTATTTTAATTTTAAACCCCCCCCCCCGATGATTTTTTGGATAAGAATGTGATACCACTTTTTTTTGTGTCAGTCGCTTCAAAGAGTTTCTACCCTCTCGCCCCGTTCCATGTCAACCATCTGTTAGCAAGCTTATACTACTACAACTACTACTTTAGTCATGCAATCTGGAAATTCGACTAGTTTGTTTTTTGTGTTTGGCAACGGCAGTTGTTGTTGTGTTGTTTCACTTTTAGATTTACGAAAATGTTGTTGATACATTTTATTAAAAGAGGTCTCTTGTAAAGAGGTGGGTACCCTTTTTTAATGTGGGCGATACATGCGCCAAACGTTTTGCTATCTTATATGTTCTGCAGTCAATCTTATACACGAATGACAGGTTTGTATTAAACAGATTTTTCTTTAGTAACGAAGACGCCAAGAGTTTATTATTGACAGCAGAAAATTAATCTTCGTCTGACGAATTATTATTATTAGTGCTGGTTTTCGCTTTATTGTTTGCATTATAATATCCTGATCTTCAATTATGAGCTAAGAATATCATTTAGGATTTATTCTAAAATATTTATGCCGTTTAAATAGCCTAAAAGTGGCTTTATATTCTGTATATATACGTATGTATATATTCGTATGTCATTTTGTTGCCCGCTATGTTACTCTTACCGTCTTCTTTAAGTGTGATTTTGGCGAATTTTGAAAACTTCGCCAAACCACGCCAAAGGGGGCTCACTTTTTTTACATTTACCTTAAAAAGATAATGACAAGTTATGAATATTTCCTGACTTTTTATTTCTACGATTACACATTGTTTTCGTTGTCACGTCGGCAGATCGCCCCCTGGCCATTGGCCACATAAAGTGAACCGTGACTAAACACGGGATCTAGACATTATAGGCCATCCTTTTCTAATGTTTGTCCTTTATTTTCTATGAAATGGTCACTACAAACAATCTTCAAATAAGAAAAAAACAGTACACGTTCAGTGTGAAAGAGAAACACTTCAAATGTTCACAAGTTCTTTTATTTTCACACGAATAGTACAATAAATAATATATACACGCACATTCACGAAATTTCGGTCTCACAGAGTTCACATTTACACATCTTCGGGGAAGGAAATACACAGATACATGCGGTATGAATATGTCTGATAAATTAACACATTCATTAAAATTTTACATAATGAAGGATGATTCATTAAAAATAATATTTGCAGAATTACATACCACCAAAGCCGCGATAAAATGCGATCACGTTTTGCAAAATTACATCCTTTTTCCTTAAATATTCTCGTATCAATATATTTGTTCGCGCACCCAAACTTAAATTCATTTCTTACTTTTCTGATTCATTATACAGAGTACTCTCAATTATCCGGTTTGCGGATGATCCGTGAGAAAAAAAATCTGAAATCTTCATCCAAAATAATACCTACATAATGTATTAATAACTACATGCAAAATTTTATTCCGATACACTTATATAAAAAAGGCAAGATTTTTTAAAAGGGCAGTTTTCTATTGATTGAGCAGATTTTTATTGGATAAAAGATGCGTATATCAATACGAAAGTAACAATTTTTGAATCGGAAGCAAATTTTCAGAAGAAATACCGATGTGAGATGACCAATTTAATTCATTTAAGGGCACATTTAAAAGCATTTGAGGAGGTTGATGAAGAAAATCTTCTAGAGTGGTTAGACAAGGAATGACACGAACGAGGGTTTGGGCATATGACCCTGATATCATTAAATGCTGCGACGATTCGACCTCAGAGAGAAGTTGAAGAGAGCCTGGTGATCTGAGCAAACACGGCACAGCGCTTCCATGCGTCGACACTGCTAGATCACAGGCGTCAATGGAATGACGACTAAAGTGATATCATAGCTGTGTAGAAAATTCGCAGTCATAACAAATAACATACCAAAATCGATAATTCTATATAATCCTCCTCGGCCCCCTCCTCTTTCGAGTATCGGCCATGAAACACCTGAAGACCAGTCACTACGTAGCAAGAGCCTGAATACGCAGTAGAGGGTTAATTTCCCAAGTTCGGATGCATTTTCAATTGCTGTGGGGCTGAAGGCTGCGGATATACAGTACAGATCTGCAATCCACCCAAGGCACCCCCAGCCCCTCAAAATCGATAAAACAAAACAAAACAAAACAAAATAAAATTTCGCATTGCATACATAAATTAAATTAATAGAGAGCACAGTGGTCCAATTATCAAGGGCAGCGGGGTAGTGATCTGAAAGTCACTGGTTCGATACTAGTCTTTGACAAAAGCCACTGCCGTGTACACTAATGGAGGCTGGTGCACGTAAAATCTGTCGTGGCTGCAATGTCCTCCAAGTTCTCAAAATTACCTCTGGAGGTGCGGGGTCGAGTATTCTGGTCTCGTCACTTGACTCGGTTCAAAATGACGGGACCGGTCCTTTGACCAAGTCAGACTTCGACCTTTGTGGTGCCAGTCAAAATAGGAGCCGCACTTTAATAGTCCATAGCCTACAGGACATGATCTGATGTTGCTGTCGGTCAAGTGGCATAAGCAACAACAACAGCAGCAAATTAATAGATTAGAAAAGTGTAGTTTTATGCTTTGAAAATACAATAAAATGGAATAAAATTGAATGATCTGGCTTTTTCGAGGATGCGTGCTGTTCCTCTCTTCCAATAAACCCGAATAATCAGGAGTACATAGTGCTTTCAATCACACAGAACAGTAGTCGTTTTTAGATCGTGCCCCTTGGTCATTACTTGAAAAATCCTCTCCTTGAAAATTAAGCTAACTGCTGGTATTTCCTCTCATCGTCAACGTGGAGGCGGTTTACAGCTAGGGAAAGCCTGACACGCGAAATTGATGGAGAACGATTAAATATTTTCGAGGTATAATCTGTGGTAAAAACTGTTGCTGGCATATTTACAAGTCTAGTCTACGATAACAACCCGATGAAATCTGTATGGTTTTACTTCCAAATTTGAGGGAAAGTAGAACCGGTGGAGCAGGGGTATACTTTCCCCATGTGACGCCAGTCCAAGCGCATGTGTCATTAGTAGGCCAAAACATAATTAATTTTCAGTGTCATTATCTTTAAGCATGACCCAGCTCTATTTGTATTGGATCGGCCGAATAAAATGGACTTAAGGCTACTATGTACTAAGAAAAAAAAATCGTATTTCCCTTTTCCTCTTCTTGCAGGCTCTTGTGGTGGGAGGAGTCCAGTTGGCAGTTCGAGAATTCCCCCCCCCCGTAGGATTGACATTTTGAGGGTTTGTAATGGCTCTCTCTCTATAGGGGGGTTAAGCGAGGCCCCCAAATTTTTTATTTAAAATATATTTTTGTCAAATATTTACAGGTACATAAATGCTGATAATCAAATAAAACTGATATTGTCACATAGCCTGAACTTTTCTGCAAAGCACTACAGGATTCATTTTATAAATTTCGTCCACCGAAGGAATTTATGAGTGTTTAAAACACACTATGCCAGATTTTCTCCCGAATAATTTAAATTTTAAAATATCAATTGCATTTTTTTAAAAAAGAAAAATGTACACAAATGTAAAATTTCCTTCTCTATGACGGAATACAATAAAAAAAAAATCTTTGAATCCCAAGTCGGCAATCCGTGGACAAATTTTCTCCATAGGTTAACATTGAGGTGAGCGAATCCAATGGGGTTAGTACACAGCATCCTTAATGCCTAATTTTAAATGTAGGGAATGATTCATAGATTTAAATTTCAGTGCAAGCATCTTTAAGCATGACACAGCGCTTTTTTTTTTTTTTGGGGGGGGGGGGGAGGATATGTCGTTATAAATGTGCTTTCTTATATATTTACAGATCCCTCTGGAAATTTTGAGATTTGGCTTTATATGAGGATTATCGCGTCTTGCCAGTTTTTAATTTTTTTAAAAACTTTCTTTTATATCAGGAAAATAAATTTACGATTAAATAACGATCATAAATAAATAATAAAACAGGCCTGCCACTTATTTCCTCTGCCGTGAAGTTCCTCCCGTTGATGAATGGAACACAATTTTATTTACTCACACACGAAACACTGAACGAACACTCACAAAGAAACAACGGAGATGAGGAGAGTGCTGCAGGAGTTGTGTCACAGTTTCTCTCGAACCCTGCACTCTCACCTGTTGGCACATCGTTTTGGAACATTACAAAACACCGAGTTTTCAGCGGAATTATATCCATCGGGCTGTTGGGTTGCCCCCACATTATAGTATGCGAGTCTCACGGGCCAGCCACGTTGTAGCTGCCACCCGGAGGGCCCTGGTTCGCATTCCGGTCTAGGCATGGTTGTTCCTGTACAGTTCCCCCTCATAGGGAGTTGGTTCCCCGATCGGTGCTTCCTTAATAAAGTGACCAAGGAGTCTCGCGGTGTGCATGACCGAATTTCCTCAGAGAAAAAAAAACGAATTCCGTCAAAACCGAAGCCCGATAAAGTTTCTCCGCGGATTTGCATTTAAGAACTCACCAAAAAATATTGTGCTCAGAAATATGTATGCAACGAAAATAACTATGAAGTTTTCGTTTTTTAAAGGTGAGAATTTTAACGAACTCGACAAAAGTTAAATGCAATACGTACCTACACAAGAAAGTTTGAATTTTATTTCTTATGAAAATATCAATGAAACTGGTTATTTTATTCCTTAACAAGCGATATATAGATACTCAATGATACTCAGATACGTTGGTTTTGTTTAGCTTTAAACACTTATCCAAATGGTCGATGAATTCTCGAGCAACTCATAGCAAAACAAATAATTTTCCTATGATAAATACCAAGCACGATATACTCGAAAAAGGAAGGAAAAACATCGTAAAAAGCTCTTTGTGCTATAAGAATGGCTGTCATTTCTGCCGAACGACGGAATCTAGCCGCTGGTGTATCTTTCCACTCCTGCAGTCCATGTCTTATGCCGAGCCTGACGCTCGTCTCATAAAATGCAGCGAGTAACCATACTTTTTCTATTATAAATGCCAAGTAAGACAGTCCCAGAAAAGGACGGGAACACATGAATATCATCGTAAAAAGCTCTTAACTTTGTGCTACAAGAATGGTAATCATTTCTTCCGAACGGCAGAATCTAGCCGCTTCTGTATCTTTGTACTTCTGCGGCCCATGCTTTACACGTCTCATACAATGCGCTCCTCCCCTCCCCCCAACAGCCCTCGCCACGCCTCTCTCAGAACACGTAAGTCCTGTGTGCGTCCGGAGGGTCCTCCTTCTTCCCGTTGACCTCCTGCAGGGGCAGGAGGGTGTTCCTGTAGGGGGCCACCTTGTGGCGGGCGGTGTCTGCCACAGACACCTCGGTATGCGAGAGGAACGCGGTGGAGGTGCGCGGCAGGCTGCGCGTCCGGGCGTAGCGGTGGTTCGGGTTGCGCCGGATCACGGCGCGAAGGTAGCTGTTGCGGACCACGGTCTGGACCTGCAAAGAGAAAGGGGCAAGGAATGAACACAACATGGTAGGAAGAGAAGATGGTCATAAATGTCAGAAGTGGACATAAATGTCAGCCTTTTCACTCTGTCAATGAAACGCAAATAATATTTTTAAAGTAGAAACATTTTTCTAAAATTATGATCTATTGTGTTTGAAACACCTCGGGTACTATACATTTCAAAAAAAAAAAAAAAAAAAAAATCTTGCGACCCCAGTCGACCAGATTTTTTCCATAGGTTGACATCGAGCTGAGAGAATCCAAAATGGTTGCGACCCGGCACCATCAAGATATAAATAAGCATGGCATTGAAGTGAGATTTTCGGTTTCACATCAGCTGGAGCGAAGTCCGCTGTTTAAAAAAATCTTTTTAACACTGTTAGCAACCTCTTTGAGATTTGCCTAGGCCTGAAAAGCCGATCGACACGTGCTTCAGTGTTGAGCAACAGCTTTGGAAGAACGACTGTCGATTCCCTAAATGAATTGTTCACCCTATAGCGGCACATCGTACGATGAAGAGATTAACTAAACGTCAGATGGCCATGTTAAACTTCTCGAAAATTTAAACTCGCAACGCGAAGCGTTTGATCACCCACTCTTCTGGTGAGGTTATGATAAAAGCCCAAGACTTAAGTTGAACCCTCTGGAGATGCACACTTTTTGTTGGCGTTGGGTGCAAAGCTCTGCCTCTGAAGACTGTACTTGGCATTTTTCACCTTCATCGGAATGAGCCATGTGACTCCGACACCCTAAAGGTCAGTTCACATTGCAGTCCGTTAGTGTAAGCGTAAAAGGAAAAATGGCGGTGAGACGGAAATAAACCAGTCATAGGCCTTAACAATTTCGTTGCTAATCGTTTGGAGGTTTGTCATTGGTTAAATATATTTTAATACTTTTAGGATTACGCTAACGGACTGCAATGTGAACAGAACCTAACAATTAAGTATTAAGCACGACGATTAAATATAATTTGTTTGCATGCAGATTGGATGACATATGTTGACGTCATTCTGTCGATGTTTTCAAGGAAAATGAGTTTCTCGGTGACGTTAAAAAAGGGCCTAATGGTTTTGACCTTGTGACATGGTACACATTTTAATACCTTTAGGGTGTATTGTTTAGAGTCTGTAGCAGACTCTAAACAATAGAATGATTTAATATTTGGCATGTGTCTGAGGTTATGTTTATTACTACGACGTATTTCGTGAGACATTTTGAATCCATTTCATAATTCGATCTCTTTCTCAAGATGCCGTCCGCTTGGTATAAGTCGGTTAGCGCGGGTTCGGACGACGTCTATGGCTTGGATGTTGAATGTCTGTCGTACTTTCACAGAGAGCTTCAACGTTGGTTCCCTTACTGGAGACTCTCATGGCCAACAAAAGTTGGCGTCTATTTGGGCGGATATCCTTCGGAATGCTTCATGCATCGAAATGAAAGCTCCAAAATTATTACGAAAGAAGAAGTTTAGTGGCAGGTACTTTTACGGAGTGTCACAAACGAGGACAATATTACGTAAAATCAGTTCATTAGCATCACTAAAAGCATGTGGTGGTTCATTGAAATTTGGCGACGAAGGATTTCATTCTGTTGTCAAAACGAATACCGAGCTTCCGAAATTGGAAAAATTGCAAATAATCTTGCATAATGAGTGTAACACCTTTTAAGGTTTTTAAGACCGTAGTTTTTAAGGTTTTGCCAGGAAAGGCCTTTAAACATATGAACCCCTTTTGAGGCAAAAATCATATTTTCTGAATGAATACAAGAAGAGGTCTTCATGCGGATGCATACATTTAATTAGTTACCATTGTGATGAATAGGGAAATGTCTCTAATGGTGCAAAACAAGCCCGTGAGTGAGTCCGATAAGGCAGGCCAAGTAGTGGCGATGTTTTTTTTTATCGTTTCCGAAATGTAATCCCGAGATAGGATCCTCCTCGCTTTTTATCTCGTGAGAAAAGCAGGACGTGGTCTGTAAGTCAATACCCTTTCTGTTGGTGGAGAAGCGCTGCTGCTCTCTAAATCTGCCTGACGTTTTAAAACTTCTTCGGACTCTGAACAACCGCGGATGCTGTTCTGAATCACGCCCTCGGTACCTTTAACATTCTCAGTGCACCCTAATGCAGTGGTGCGCAAACTGTGGGTCGCGACCCACTGGGGGGTTGTGAAAAAAATTGGAGGGGTCGCAGATAGTTTGAAGTAAATTTATATCATGTTAAATCATCTATTTTTAAAAAATGCTTTAAATTTCTATAATTACATATTTTTAATGTTTTAATATATTTTTTGTACGTTAAAAATTATGACATTGTTAAAAAAAGGTGTCAAACAGTTGTACGAAAAAAAAAGTGCAGATAGTAAGCAAGACATTTTTTATTGTTATCATGTAAAATAAAAATATACCGAAAATGTACAGATTCCTTTTTTTTTCCATTTTTTTATTAACATTTTCATAATTTTTTAAAAAATTGTGTTTCTACCAAAAGAGTTTCTTTGGGGGTCGAGGGGTTTTTTATTTAAAGGAAATGGGTCGCGGTCGGAAAAAGTTTACGCACCACTGCCCTAATGGATGCGTTACGTTAATGAGTATATGCGTAAAAATATTTTGGGAAATCAGAGTACATGCGCACGAGCTTCCTTGTGTCTCACCCTCAGCATTTTCGTTTACTTTTTATTCCCATGTTTTTATTAACTCTCTTTATTGCTTGTTTGTCCGGTACAAATCTTGCAATCGATTTTTAACTAAATTTCCGACTAGCTAGACATTTGAAACTTTTAGAATAGCTCAGAACACGATGACAATGCATTATTTTAATAATTTTAGCCATCTTTAAGCAGCCTTGAATTCATTTTCAGTTAATTTTGTTTTGAAGAATGGTGCAGCCATCTATCGGCTGGGGTGGGAACTCAAAGTTAAACGCAAGTTAACTTCCAGTTCTCGAGCTAAACGATTGATTACGCATTTGATCATTTTCTTTCAAGTTGATGGGATAATTCATCAAAAAAATTTAAAAAAGTATTTATTAATACATAAAAAGTTTATATGATTCAACAGAAAATTTAAAAACATGGTATATAAAAAGTTCTTTTTATCTTGTAATTATTTTATGAATGGAATGATATAAACAGGACCTGTTGTGGACTAGCAGGGTTGCTGTCGCACGATTGGACATCAGATTATGCGCAAGGTTGGGCCGGTGCGATAATTGTATTATGAATAAGATGTATAGGGTTATGACAGTACACGGCGGACGCCAGTTTCTGTCATATGAGAGCCCTCTCAAATACGATATTGACTGCTCATTTGTGAGTTTAAAATCTATGGTTATATACCTTCCACTGTTTTATAAGTCATCCATACCGGTCCATCGATTTTCTACTCTGCAGAAAAATACTGCAAGGGCGCATTTGGCATTTGCGCGCACAAGTATCACCATTGGCGAGAATGAAAAGTAGCCAACTTGGCAACCTCATGAAAAATTAATAAATAAATAATATGCTAAAATTTGAGAAGCATTGTTACATACGAGACGTTGGATGGAGATGGCGAATGGGCGGGCATTAATGATGCGACAGAACATACCTCGTAGGCTTAGTGAGCCATGTTCACTACGTTGTGGCAAAACTATTACATCCTACGGGTCCGTCTACCGCCGGCTACGCCATGAATCTCCTGGCGATTACAATTAGTAAAACAAAACACAGTATACATGAATCATGCGGGAATACAAGATGAAGGTCGGAGACTCAGCTAAAACAACCTCAACAAATACACGTGAATAAAAACCGGAAACTAACTAGAACGCACAAAAGATTGAGTGATGCGTGGAAACACTAAATGGTGATTTGAAAAAAATCGAGGAATACCACGCTACCGTTTGAAATCGCACAAGGTGCAGCACAGTGGACTCACCTATTTCAAAGTGTCTGGGGGAATGGCGACAACTTCTTCACGAGTAACGGACTCGTTGCACAATATATGGTGTTTTAATGTTCCACATGGTATCCTTGGTCATGAAGACCCACTTCCTTCAAAATGCATATCTCAAGTTTGGAACCCATCGCAGGATTCTTTTTCGATGAGGAACGCTACCAGTTGCATATAGCTCGAAGCGCGTTTTAACAGCCCTCCGTATCGCGGTTATAGAATCGGTGTTTTAAAGGAACGCCTCAATAACGAAACCGTGATATTCACCGGACCCACTCGTGGTGTCTACTGACAGTGAGAAAACCCGCTCAAAGTCCCGCGCCGCCCTGCTCCTCAGCCATTCCCTTATCAGCGACCTTCAGAAATGGGGAAATCCATTCTGCCGCAACCTGTACCTAGCCGAATTTTTGTGGTGACAAGAAAAAAAAAGTATCATTTTCATGGACATTAAAGATTTTTGGCGTCCTCATAAATATTTTCTTAATAAGGAATAAATCTAATTTTTATTTATATATTTCGTTCATTTATGCACATTAATCACGAGAGTTGCAGTTATTAAACAAAAAAAATTACAGGTAGTCTCTTCTAACGAAACTACTGCGGGTTATTAACGTAGGATTACTTATCGTTGCTTACCTCTTTTGGATGTATATATGTATGTATGTGTTATATATATATATGTCTGTCAAAATTTTGACGTATTTTGGTACTTTTCTGTTTAACTGTTTACTGCTTGCCCAAGCGATACAGACTGGGTTTGGTGAACTGCCAAAATTATAACTCGCGATGCAGGACATCTGAAATTTTCGGACGACCGTTATGGAGGAGCGTAATCCTACGTTAACACCCGAAAATGCGACATATGAACCATAAATGGCAATTTATCGCTTTCTCCCGTCTAACGGAAAAGTACCCTCTTTTGCTGAAATGTTTAAGTGCCGATATACAGTGTTTGTCTTTGGGAAGTGAGCATCGGAACGCGTTTGATTGGAAGTAGCCTCGATGCTTCCTTATCTCGATTTGTATATATAGTTTTTACCAACGACTGTTGTCCCTCGATAATGGAAGAAGCTTCCTACACCGAGAGAGCTTTTTTAGTTTATCAGCAGGCATTGTGTGTTCGATGGCTCATCGATATCCGTAGCGAGTGGTGTGTGGCTGAGCGCCCTTGGGCCTCGTAAACAGATCTGCGAAAGTCATCGCAAAGTTATCTCTGTCGAGATTATGGGGCCGCGCTATCGGCAACGTGGAGGGGTGTTGCTCCGGCAGACAATTCATTATTTGGCCTGAATATTCTTAACTATCGAGCGAAGGGATTACCTTCGCAGTTACAATCGGAACTGCAATTGTGGCGACGTATGTGTTTTCATAACACGCCGTGAAGAGTGATCCTCGGGACTTGTGAAGAACGAATGTCGAAATGCCTATAAAAATCCCACTAGTCTTTTAAATTAACAATCACTTCGCTTCTTTGCAAAGCGTCGTTTGACGCTGCCTTCCTTACCCCCTATCCTTTAATGGGATAATAATATTATCCTCGACTAGCCATATTTGTTAAAGGTTAGAGCATTGACTTCCGGTGTACCGCGATGTTATTTTTTTAGATAAGCCAAAAAAATATGAGTGGGGCCCAATTAAAATAAATATTTTAAGTTGAATGAATTTGTCTCACACCCAACAAATTGTTACACACACAGATCGATGCACTCGTATCCGACGATGTGTGTGTGTATGTATGTATATACGAGTGTGTATACGTATATATATATATATAACAGTTCCGTATATATATATATATATATATATATATATATATATATAACAGTTCCGTAACTGACTGACTCACTGACTGACATACAACGCACAGACCAAACCGCTGGACCTCAAGGGCTGAAATTTTGGATGAAGAATTTTCTTCTAGTTTAGGGGTGCACTAAGAAAGATTTTTGAAAAATTCTTCTTAGATTATTAAAAATTAAAATTTTAAGCTGTTTTACTAACTCTTTTTAAGTTTGCATTTAAAATAATAATTTGAGGGTTATAAAATTTTTATCACGAGAAAGATCATAAAAATTCCTTTAAAATGAAATCTTTTTCGAATCTTTACCTCCATTTTCTGATTTTTGGTGATTTTTAAAAATAAATTTTTAGAATTTAATTTATTAAATACTGATCACGTGATTTCCTTTCTGGTACTTTAAATAAATTTATCGTCACGTGCATAACGACGAAATTAACAAATTTTTTTTTCTTGCTAATGCGGCAAACGATTGGACATTATCCAAAAAATATTACAGTAAAAGATATGTTCCTAAAACTGTACTATATTAACTGTACTATATTCTTTAGTATGTCCAATTAGATTTAACTTGAATATATATATATATATATATATATATATATATATATATATATATATATATATATATTTTTTTTTTTTTTTTTTCTCATTGATTGCTTACATTGACCGTTCTATTTAATTTGAATGTACTCCGTTGCGAAGTGCGGGTTTTCAGGTAGTATATATATATATATATATATATATGAAGCGGTGAAAGGCAAAATGGTGTAAGTCATACCTTCAACTTTTTTTAGCTGAGAGCAAAAATGTAATCTCTATGTTCAATTTATAGTGGAATTGCAAATCATTATTATTTGCAATATTATAATAATTATTATTAATTATAATTTGTTCAATTTATAGTGGAATTTTTTATAGTTTTTGCAAGAAAATGCTTTTTCTGTAAAAATGACTCTAACTTGACTTACAGAACTTTGCCTTTCACCACCTCATATATATATATATATATATATATATATATATAGTATGCCCACTAAAGTCCCTTCCCACCCTCTTAACTTCGGAACGGCTGCTGCTATATTCATAAAAGTGGTGTCTAGGTATAGTAAAGTAGGTATGCGCTACTGAATGAAACCACCTACCGTGCCACCTGGTGGAAAACTGCGGAATTAGCATTCCTATCTCAAAAACGGAACAAGATAGAGAAAAAAGTGATTTACAAAGTTGTAGAAAATCATCGATTGAGTACGAAAAGATACCTTGTGGACATTAATGCAAAGAATAGAACGGTTAAAATACGCATTTGTTTGCATGAGGGCACACTGTATATATATATATATATATATATATATCTTACGTCCGACAGATTGTGACACAAATCGTTCCTGGGGATGAATTAGTTACCCTCACGCCCACATCTCTTAGGCTCGATATCACACATGTATGCTCTAATCACCAACCCTAAGTCTCGCATTAACAAAACAAGACTCTTTTGAGCGATTTCCATTGTAGTCCTCTAGCGTCATACTATAATGAATCCCATACACAGTGGTACCTCGTTACTCGTCGTTCATTGGTTCCAGAAGGCACGGCGATTACCGAAAAAGACCGAGCGAATGTTTCCCATAAGGAGTCATGCGAATTGAACGAATTCGTCATTTCACATTTTAATATGGGAATTTATAAATGGATAGGGTCGGTTTTTTTTGACAAAATCTTTAACCTAGACCGACATAAATTAGAAAAAAGATATTATAGTATATAATAATTAGAAAAATAAAATAAAATTTATCTTACTGAAAGGAGATGATGCCTTAATTAATGGAATAGAGAAGTAGAGGAGCGAGATCAGACGCGCGGCTACCACGCTGATACTTAGCTATTATCACTTTTTTTTCTGTTCTATCGTGGCTTTCCCACTATTTTTATTTAATACTGAGATGTATCACTAAACAATCTTCGAACTCATGACGATTTTTAAGGAAGAAAAATGAGCATAAAATGAAAAAAAAGCACAAAAATAAAATGCACACGGTGAAATATGTGGTTTTTCGCACATAGTGCAATGTTGTATGACAGGGATGCCCAACGGGGTCCAGATCAGTGACGTAGCGAGCATAACTGGCGCCCGGGGCACAATACCTTTTTGGCGCCCCCCTTCCCGAAAAACATATAGTAATATAGTATATAGAATTAGTGAAAAGGACCATTTGGCGCCCCTGTGCGAGTGGCGCCCGGGGCATGATAGACTCCCTTGCCCACCCCTCGCTACGTCACTGGTCCAGATGGACCCCTTGGGGTTCGATGGAAGTTTAAAAATGGTCTATAATATTCCAGGGGGCTGTTGGGGGTCGATGATAAATTTTTCTGTTTTAAAATTTAATTTAATTTTTTAGGAATGTAATTATTAGATAATAATATCCGTTTTGATATGTATAAATACAGATTTGCGTGATTCAGGCATCTAAAGTCGAATGTCATGACGCTTTTATATATGTGTCGAATGCCGCCGACGGCCTTTATTTGTGCACCAACACTAGGCAGTACTGGGTAAATCCACTGAACCTTAAAGGGTGGGGGTCACTTTAAAACCTTCAAAAAACTCAATTTCTTATTATGATTTAATGTTAAAGAATGGAATGAAAGGAATCTTAAAAAAATGAAGTCGATACTGCAATTAGAACAGCTTTTATGGCCAAATGTATAAAGCTAATAGTAAAGTACAGTCGAACTCCGTTATAACGAACTTCAAGGGACCAAAGGTTTTGTACGCTTTATCCGGTGATTCGCTATATCCGAACCGTTAAGAAAAATGTTAGAGTTCACAAAATGTATAACTCATTAATTGCTATGTATATTCAATAATTATGCATTGAAAGAATGATAAAATCTATTAAAAATGATCATTAATGGATTAAATTGACTAAAATGGATTACATTAAACTGACTCAGTACTAATTAAATTAACTAAAAATGAAGACAAATGGAAATAAATTGATTTTATCTTTAATTGTTGCTACTGTTTTGATTGACACTCAAAAAAAATAATCATGAATCATTGTGAAAGTACCATTTTACCAAGAATTGGCTATTTGAAGCGTAGAAGCCTAGGACATTATCAAATAACAAAAAGCAATACAACATATTAACTTCATCATTCAAACACAAGTACAATGCAACCAGAAAAACTTATTAATCCCTTATATACACTATTACATACATATGAACTATACATTTAACTATACATATGATTAACCAATCAATCAAATTTGAAAAGATATATAAAACAAATTGCTATTAAAAAAGGTAAATTTAAAAAAAAATTTTAATTCGGAATTTTTTCTTTCTTTTCTTTTAAAATAGAAATTTTTGGGCCCCCCCCCCCCAACATTCGGGGGCCTCTAGGTCTGGGCCTACCGGGCCTAATGGAAAATCAGGGCTTGCCTCGAATGCTCAAGTAGTGTCGGAAAGAGGTTAGAATAGTGTGCAGGGGGTTACGTTGCGAAGCAGCGGACCGGGAAAAACGGCTGGAGCACCAGAATCTGCGGGTATCCGCGAAGCAGAGATTCGAAATGCACCGATGTCAACGCGTTTGGACCGTTTGGCATGACTCTGTAAAATGATGTCGGCGGGGGAAATCGGGGTTTTATTGCTCGAAATAGATGGAAAACCAATATACAGGGTGTTTAAAAAAGAATACGCCGATTTGAAATGGGTAAATTATGAAAAATATTGAACACAAAAACTTTAAATTAATTTTATATTACATGGCTAATCGTAAGGTTTTTTTACAAATCAAATTAAAGGTACTCAATATGCCTACCTTTGGGTGCACGATATATTTCTATACGGTAGGTAAATTCGTCCCAAACTTTTGCGAGCATGTCTGCATACACTGCTTCCACGGCTGTTATGCGTACACAGACAACCCGTGTCTTGGAATTGTCTACACCATCGCCTAATGCTCTGAGAAGTAGGAACTTCAATATACCAGGGTTTTGTGGACGAAAATCACGCTGAACAGTTGTAACGGACTCACACTTCGCGAAGCGTAGAACACAAAATGATTTCTGTTGTGCAGTCGCCATCTTTACAAACACTGAAGTGGCGGACGAGGGAAGAGCGTTACGGCTACTTGTCGGCAAGTGCGGGAAACCCGAGATTTCCCCCTTTCTGACTATACATTATTCGATCAAAACGGATGAAAAGATGAACAGTTATGATTTTTTTAAATCGGATGATTCTTTGATTTCTGTTGTGCAGTCGCGGATCATTGGTTCGTGAAGCTCAAGTGAGTGATGGCACTTGTATGTGTTACGTTTTGGATAGCTGCAGAGTAAAACAAAAAGCGTTATTTTTGGTACGCTTTGATATCTGTATAATTTATATCGATTTCTTTTTTTGCTTGTAACTGATTCATAATTATAACATTTTTAACACGGGCCCGACGAACGCTATTCAGTACCTTTGTGATAGGGGCACGTTCAATCCGTAGATTGGAAAGCCCATCCACGATGGTCAGAGGGTGCGGAAAGGTGCGAGCCCCCTAGATGTCTCCCCTGGGGTTGCTCGGTCAAAATACAGGTGGCACCACGGGAGCCATGTCGACTCACCTGTAGGATGCTCACCACGTAAAAAGTAGTCATCGATATCCAAGGTTCTACTCGAATATCTCGGGGCAAATTAGGGAGGAAAAAAAACATTGCGAAATAAAAAAATGAGCAGGACAACTAGACCTTCTCCAGACTTACCTCTGAATTCATGAAGCAGTAGAGAAGACTGACAAAGAATCCCTGAAAGAGAAAGCAAAAGTAAGTCGTCAGCCATTTTGCACCAGATACTATGTGTGACCATCGTATGTCACTCCATTCGCATAATTATCACGCAACACTCCTGAAGTACATTAGCGGCAGATCACAGATCATTTCACAGCATTTCACAGGCACATTCAGTTTTTAACTAGACGACCAGAAATTTTATTTTGGCAGCAATCCAGGAGAAAGATTTCGCCCTTATGCAAAGTCAGGTTTTGCAAAGTCAGGCACGGCAGAACATCACACGCTTCTAAACAGGCACCCAGTCTGTGGGAAATGATTGAAAGCAATTGAAGGGAGGATTATTTGCTGTGTTTTAGAGCAAAATATTTATAAATATATGTATCTGCTATATAGTACATATATACACTGCCCTTGTAACGTATTGATCGAGGTAGCGATCGAATCAACAAAAGCCACATCCAAGTAAATTTAAAATGGACGAATTTATTTACAGTTCAGAGGAGAAAATTTGGAAATTGATGCTCAGTAGTCAGTTACAAGATTAATGATAGTCCTCTAAGATGGCAACGGAGTCCGTTAGGATGAGTTACCAGATAAAGTTAATCTAATTCAATAATATCGAGTTCAGCAAGTACCTCGAGTTTCGCGGATGACTGCGAGGCAATTTATAAGATCAGGATGATCGTGACGGATGTTCTCGTCTTGAGATCTCGTCAAAATGTAACTAATCTTCCTAGCTGAAGCTAAAAATTGTTACTGCCTTTATTTTAATGGTGAGCTTCGAAAAACACGTTGTACCTTAACTTTTGGAGGGCAGTGTATATATATATATATATATATATATATATATATATATATATATATATATATATATATATATATATATATATATATATATATATATATATATATATATATATATATAAAACTAGTGTTTTCCTTAAAAAAATTAAACATAATCGTGTTTCCCGAATTCTCGTGTTTTTAGACTGGCTTTGACAATTGACTGGAATTCATTGTACATGTAATGGACACGGTACCTCATTCGAGACCTATTTCAGTCATCGAGAGGCGCCGGAGGTTTATTTTCTCCCCGCTGGACATCTGTCTGTCCAATGAAGGCTCGACCACCTCAGTTGACTCGACTGGCGATGTTTGTTCGGGGAGAGGAGGAAGTACACAAGCCGATTTGAGATCTTCTAATTCCGATCGCTTCCTGTTGATGCCCGATTTCCTGCTCCCAAATAGAAACCCCGAAATGACTTCTGCTCGCGAAATATCTGCTTACGAAATACCGACGTCATTCTGACACGGTAAAATGTTTATTTATATTTTCTTTCTATGCGTGCGGGAAACCTGGAGATCCGAGGCAGACATTTTAGCTCAATATTTCTTTTAGAATGGCTGGAGGTGTAAACTTAAAAAAAAAAATTATGGGCGCTTTTTTAGAGTGCAGATATGAATGCAGTTGAAAGACATTGAGGTAAAACTCATGCCAAACTAGTTAATAATTTGTTTATTAACTTCATTGAATTAAATATAACTAAAAATAAATAATCCAACAGAGCTAGATAATTATAAGAAGAATGCAGACAAAAAACAAACAGAAATCGAACACTCAGGGCTCCACGCACCAGAGGCAAGATTCTGTAGTAGTGCCGGAACTGAACCAGAAATCGAGGTAACCGACTGGTTTCGTCATCAGGGAGCCTAACCAAATCATTTACCACAAGGGGAACTTTCTGAATAGGATGCAGGTATAACCAAAAAACATCCCAAGGCCCCGAGTTCCCCATTGAAACATTTAGTCAAAAGAAAATGAAAAGACAGAGACAACTTACAGTAATAGCTCAACGCACCATACATGCAAGTACACATACAATCCTTATGAAAAGCCAAAGATGCATACATACCCTAATTCCGTAGGTGACGGTTATGGCGAAACAGCAGCCAATTTTACCCTAGAAGTTACGTCACTGTAACAAAACCACAGCGCCACACCCCATCGATTATTTTTACTTCATTGAATTAATTCACTTGGGTAAAATAAATAATTTCGTATAGTTCATAGGTTAACAACAGCGTAAAATTGATGTTCCTAACATTGGGGAATACATATGATGGCTCCCTATGCAGATTTATATCGACTTGTTGCCACGTTGACGCCGACGTCATCTCTGGCAGAAAATCTGCATATTGCTATTCGTCCTCACAGTAATATTTGGCCGAAAGAAATACCAACACCTTCTCAGGTAATTTATCTATGAGCGCCCAGCTCTTTTTTTTAATGAGTATGATACGCTGAGTATACCCGGGACCGCGTTTATCTCCAGGTAAAATAGGCGCATGTCGAGGGTCCGTAGGTATATGTCACCGAGAAACAGTGGCGGATCTTCGCACGGGAGCACGAACAGGTAGCAGCTTCCAAAAAGAGATAACTACGTTGCGTCCGGGGCCTTTCAAGTGCTTGATCTGCTACTGCTGAGAGAGGAGTCACTGCCCCTGGAAAATTGAATTTCTTAATCGAAAACAAAATTATATACCCATTTCCTGATGCCGGAACTATTTTAAGATTGTTTTTAACATGATCCATGCCGAAAGAGAGCGTCCAATTTCCGTACTGAAACAGGTAAGACATGATGGACGCAGCGCTCTTTCGGAATAAAAGCTCGACCCCACTGGCCATATTGTATGTAAAAAAGGATAGTCTAAATACTCTTTGTTATGGGATAAAGTTTTCATATGCAAAAAGCAGAAAAAAATATAAAATTTTATAAAATACTTTAATATCGATTTTATATTATTTATATCGATTATTTTTTAAATCGATTCCAAACTATTACTATAAGTTACCACAACTTCAATAATGGTGATTTTTTTAACAAACATTTCTCTCATTCTCGTCTATAGAGGTAGGGTCCTGACTATCTTGTGTACACCTAAGAAGCTCTCGACACGGATCATGAGTTAAAGTGGACAAACACAACAACAACAACAACAATAAAACTAGGACCAAACACCTCTTCAAATCACTACCAAATCGAAGGAAGAGCAAGTACAAAACAAATCAGAAAACCCCACAGGATATTTCCGAATCCGGATGCTTTTCGCTCGCTTCAAGTTGGGTGGGCTGTTTTTGGTGAGTCGCGGTCTTCTCTTTCTGCACGAAGGTTCAACAGACAGGAGCTTAGCGTTTAAAGTCTATTACGAGTGGCCTCAAACACTTATTCTAACTATGGAATTGGGTTTCGATGGTCAGCGTCTTTGCTATCTGTCAGGTTCAGGACTCGTACTGCGAAGTTTGGGTCTGCAACACTTTTCTAAGTATCCACGTAACGCGGCTTTAAGGTTCACTCACAACTTCAAAGTGAAAATCGTGCGACCAGATGAGTCGGACTAAGGATATCAGTGTTCTCAAATAAGACATTTTGTTTACTATCTCCGCGAAGTGATGTAGCCATTTTGTTCTGACGCGGAAAGATGCGTTCTTTTCGCTGAGTTTCATTTCTTACACGATCCATTTTTATGGGTAAAAACAAATTTCGTCGCATTTTTAAAGCTGATTTGTGAAGGAAATTTAAAAGTATATATTCCTCTCCACATCCTCAAAAGTTCGAATCATACCTCCTTGAAAATTTACTATGCTTAGGCAGTTCGTTAAATGACACCTGGGAATGTATGCGATCAATGTATTAGCCTGGAGAGAAGGAGTTTCGGATTCGTAAAGTAACAGAATGAAGACGATGTAACATGGAAGTTGTGTAAGTAAGCAAGAGCAAAATGGCGACTTCAGAGTGATGACTGTGAACAATGGGGAGCAAAATGATCACGTCTATAAAGGCATTTGTTTGGCACTTTTTTGTGATATTGTGAAACAAGATGGAACCAGACATATTACCGAGGCCAGATGAAGGCCAAAAAGCGAACATAAGCTCCGATATCGAATCTTGCGGTTGACATATGTGTTTGTAGCTGTTAATAATAGCTTCTTTAAATTGTAGGTCCCGGTCATGCTCACTTTGCTCTGACGAAATACGAATAAACCATTTCAAATCAAACCTAGTTTCGATCTTTAAATTTTTTGCTTGAATGGGAGATTATTTCGGACCAAAATCTTTATTTTTGAGATAAAGTTTGAAAACATCCCTTTGAAGACCAAATGAATGCAGCTGATGTAAAGTGTGTGTCATACCTCCTGATGGATAATCAGATATGGTGTGACTAAGTATAGAGAAATTAGCTCACTTCTACCCAGACTTGGGTGTATATAATTTGAAGTGGCACTCTATTTGAATTTGAAACAAACACAGTTTATACATGAAACAATGTTTATTGAGTTCGTTGCCCATATAGAATTTGCTTTTACAGCAATAAACATACGTACTACTTGTACGGAATATATAAATACAGCTTTCAAGAACAATATATTTTCAATACTCACAACCCAGCAGAGAGTCAAACCAGCAGTACTGCCACGAAACTTTGGGCCTGCTAAGCACTAGCGCAGGATAACACCTTTTCAACCTTAACAACTCTTTTTCAATAACGACGCTGCGTGGTATTTATACTAAGCGCGTATGCCGAAATTAGCATATCTGAAGCAGCTTCTTTAATTCATTCACTCAAAAGTTCGATTCTTGTGAATCGAATCTTGTGTATACCTTACATAAGTTTGTTTGGTTGACAGCGCAACGGTTATGTGAGCAAAGGGTCAGCGCAACGGTTTTGCGACGCAAGCGCACTCAGAATGAAAAGGCCATCCCAAAAGGCTACAAACATTCAGCGTTGGACTGTGGCACCCATCGTCAGCGCCCCTGTCTTTTGGAGAAGATACAGCGAACGAAGGCGAACGAACCAAGCGGTTCGCTCAATGGATACGTAGCAACGAATACGACCGAACGCATGGATTTACATTCGCTTCCAGTTCGCGACTCTCGTGAACGTTCGCGAAAGTTCGTGACTCTCCGCTGTATGTATGCCCGCCTACAGATAGAGAGAGAATCGTCGAGAATGGAGAATGCTGACCTGGGACGACTGTAGGATGGCGTTGGTGATCATGTAGGCCTCCTCGAACATGGCGTCGTCCTTCGGATTGATGCAGAACATGAGGTGGGTCAGGCCCAGAAGGGGGAACAGCAGCGCGGTCGCCTTCACGGCCTTCCTAAACACATACAAATAGAACATTTACATTTACAGACCCCGAAGATGCTATTTATACTTAAGTACTCTTTTACGAATAATAATATCGAAGACATTCCGGTCTGCGTTTTCGGGCGGCCACACCAGTTAAATGGGCGCGGTAGCCCGGTTGGCAAGAGCAGCGGGCCAGTGATCTGAACGTCCCTGGTTCGAGGCTCGTCGCTGCAAATCTACCGCCGTGTTCACTAATGGTGGCTGGGGCACGTAAAATAGGGCGTGGCTACAATGTCCTCCATGTTCTCAAATTTACCTCTGGAGGTGCGGGGTCAAGTGTTCCGGTCTCGTCACTTGGCTCGGTTCAAAATTACGGAACCGGTCATTTAGCCAAGTCGGACTCCGACCCTTGCGGTGCTATTAAAAACCGGAGCCGCACCTTCTTCGCCCATAGCCTTCGGGACTTGACCTGATGGTACATGTCGGTCAAGGGGCATCAGCTACAACAACAACAACACCAGTTAACAACGCAGGTCTGTTGTTGTTGCTTATGCCACTTGACCGATAGCAACACCAGATCAAGTCCCGAAGGCTATAGGTGATGAAGGTGCGGTTCCTGTTTTGACTGGCACCACAAGGATCGGAGTTCGACTTCGCCAAAGGACCAGTCCTGTCATTTCGGACCGAGTCAAGTGACGAGATCGGAACACTTGACCCCGTACCTCCAGAGGTAATTTTGAGATCTTGGGGGACATTGCAGTCACGACAGAGTTTACGTGCAACAAGCGTACACGACAGTGGATTTTGTCGGGAATCCAACCACTGACTTTCAGATCACTAGCCCACTGCCCTTGCCAACTGGGCCACTGCAACCTACGCAGGTCTTCAGTGTTAAAACTGCTGCGTAGTAGAGCTTTATTGGATTCGCTCTGCTCCATGTCGACTTACAGAGAAAATTCTGCCCATGATGATGGTCGACTTGGATGGAAAGATTTTTTTTTCTTTTTAAATTGCACTTCGTCATAGAAAAAGGCCTTTTTTTGACTGCGCTATCTTATTCATAATAGAAATATCGTCCACCCAAGAATATGCTGTGCTTTTAAAACACGGTATATTCCCTGTTTTCACCGAATCATTCCTATTTAAAATTATTGCTAGTTGGTACCCGTCAAAACATGACGGCTGCATAGTAAATAAATGTACTAATACACAAATTAAACTCCACACATGTTGAAAGTCATAATATTAAGAATAGAGAAATCCACTTTAAAACATGACTATTGAACCCGACGAAAATTAAAAGGGTTACTCAACAGCGCGAAATAAACAATTTCCGTCAGATTTAAGTCTATATCTCACAAACATAATTAAAAAACTAAAAATGGCAGACAGAGAGCTAGTGAGATTCCTTGGATTAAACAAATTAACGTATTTATGCGGCTTTGTGTTAATTAAGTATTTAAAGCCAGATTGAAGCATGCCGCTGAGCATGCGCAGAAACAAATTAATGCATACGGCCTCGTACTGAGTGAGCATCTAAAGCCAGATTTAAACATGTCACTGAGCATGCGCAGAAAGAAATTTTTTAATTGTAAACTATCGCTAATTCATAGAAATTGCGGTTACGAAAACCAAATCTGACACATCTCTAGATTAAAATCATTCGTTTAAGAACAAAATTAAGTAAATGGATGCAGATGTCTCTCACGGACTGCCCAAATAATCGGCTTAGCAACTTAGATATATTGATGGGCGTCTCTTTGAAAGGACGAAGAGGATAACGGAATCAAAAATGTCTTTCTCTATGACGGACTACAATTAGAAAAAAAATCTTTATTTTATTAGCATTTGCATTAAAGCTTGGCCACCAGTCATCATTTTCTGGAAAGACTTATCAGTAGCGTTTGCTCTCAGGAAAATGTTCCCTTTACGCGCATCTGTTATTGGCATGCAAGACAATCCTTCTGTCAGCCTGCAAGTGATTTGCATTTAACTTCCATTGCAGACAGGCGGCAGTTGTTTTACAATCCTGTCAAAATGACGAGACGAATCTTTTGAATCAAAGATCATCAGGCTTTGTAGTCATGTCCAGGACAAAAGAGCCCAATTTTTGAACTTTCATTGCTCTGTTATGCGCACTCAATTTGGTGCGCATTATCTTTATGCAAGTGGTTCTGCATCTTTTCGTGCTGGGGATTACTGGTAAAGCTGTTTAGCTCTAACAAAGATACACATGCACTTTCAAAGTGACAAAAGAGGACATTGTTCTGAGAAATTTTGTGAATTTTCCGGAGTCGTTTGAAAGATATTTTTTTGTGTGTGGCATCATCATCAGATCTCATTGTGGCTTTAAGGCGGTGCCTGAGCTGTTATCATATATTGTCAATCCCCGTGTTAAGCCATGGGGAGTTTTTCTGTCAGAATTTGCTAGTCATTGATTAAAAAATGCATATCTTTGGATATATGTATATATATATATATATATATATATATATATATATATATATATATATATATATATATATATATATATATATATATATATATATATATATATTTGTAATACGAGAGTAAACGTTTAAATAAAGAGCGGACAATAGTTTTAAAGTTTTAATTTATTTCAAGAGTTAGTGTTTTACAAGATATTAAATTATTAATACCTTTCGCTGCAAAGCCAAAATTATTTTTGAAAATATTAAATTAAAATAAAAAGACTTTTGAAACAGAAGTCCATTGTATTTAAACGTCTAAGAGTTTGAGACGTGGTTTTTACATCTTTTTCTTTCAGCTTGAAAAGCGTTTGTGGCGTATTATTCCAATTTCTTATTTGGTATTTAGAAGCGTCTAACATATACCATGTCAGACGTCTTTTGAACTCTGACATTCCATCTTAAGTTATTCGATGGAATAATACGCTTAAAGGGACAAGGGACTTTCAGCCTGGAATTTTTTAATTTTCAATTTTCAACACTATTTACAGAATGAGAGTAATTAATATTCTTTTCAACTACATTAAAGAGCCTTAGAATTCAAAATAAGGATTTTTTTGGCATAATAATGCCTAGTTTTCTAATTTGTTTTAAAAAAGGCCAACATTTTTCAAAAGGCTCCACGCGTATTGCATATACTTTAAAAACCTTAAATTTTTTTTATATAAGTTTACCATATACGTGTAAACATAATTGTGCATTGATTTTTTTTTCTGTATGAATCTATAGTCTTAAATATATATATTTTTAAAATTCTGCTTACTATTTTTTTTATGTTTTTGCATGTTTTTACTTTATTTCATGGATTATAAATTTGAAAAATATTTGTGGTTTCAAAGAACTATGTACAGTTTTATGACAAACACTTTTGTTAATTATCCTGAGAAATTTCGAAGAAATTAGGAAAAAATTAATGCGAATGGAAGAATTTTGAAAAATTCTAGCCTTTTTGAAGAATATTTTGATAGACAAGTCTCATTCTTCCACAAAATACTTATTTGTGAATTCTAAGTGACTTCAATGTGGTGAAAAAATATTAAATACACTCATGTGGTATGTAAAGTAAAATATTGCAAATTTAAGAAAACGAGGTTGAAGGCACCTTGTCCCCATAAAAGATTTAAGACCGATTTTCAAATGCAGAAATTCAAACGTAGGCATTTGCTAACCTGTGACCAAAAAAATACTGAGAGGTGAATTCCCCCATGCCTGAACATGGGCTATGAGGACATAAGATGTCGACTGATGAGCCACCTTAATCTGTACACCGATATTCAGGAGTTCAATCGGTATGGGAATGAAAGTATAACATCTGTGACCACAAACGCATACTACGCACGTACACAGGGTATTTCAGAACTCTCTGCCCAAACTTTAATGGGAGATCGGGAACACTCAAGGGAACATTTTTCGTATGCGAATGTACGGTCGCAGACGTCATACTTTGGTACTAGAGGGCGTTGTTTAGCTATTGCTACCGAAGTTCATATGGTAAATTTGGGACGTTCAGTCGTCTTTCTCGTCTGCTTCATCAGTAAACGATGTAAAATTTTCATTAAAAGTCATTAGATACGGTACAATTTTGAACGGAATGCAAAATAAAAGATTTATTTTAAAAATGCCTCCCAAAATGGACAGAGCGAACGAACTTCTGTAGCAATGGCAACCGCCCAACTACGCCCTTTAGCACCAAAGTATGACATCTGCGACCCCACATTGCCAAACACAAGATGTTTCTTTGAGTGATCCCATTCAAGTTTGTACAGAGAATTCTGAAAGCCCCTGTGTATCTTACACTGTAAACGAAAGCCGGTGCTTACCAGTTGATTCTGAGCGGGTCTCGACCCTGACTAGAGATGGCGGACAGCCTCGCACTGGAACGGTCATCTTGCTGCCTACAAAACCACAAAGCAGTTCAATTAGGCAAAACAGTGGAGCTCATTCATTAGATGTTTCTCAAACTTCCGGTTTGATTTTTTTAAATTAAAAAAATTTTTTTTACGAATATGACTGTTTTGATGATAAGCGTCGATGATCCTTTGGATGCTATAGATCAAGGTAAACGGCGTAAAGAGCCATTTGGGAGTGTCTACATATTTAGGAAAGCCAAAAATTGAAAAAAATGTTATATTGGAAAGGAAAGACTTCTTTAGCTTCATCGATTTAAAGCCTTAATTTTATTATGCTTTAGTTATTTCTTTAGTTTTTCTAATGTTTTTATTCAATATATCATTATCCAGTTAATAGAATCATGAATACATCAGAATTCTTAATTAGTTTCAATAGCTTTAATCATTATTTTTCTCTGAATTGTTTGATGAAAAATAATTTCTAAAATGATTCCGGTTGATGATGGCTATCTGGCCTATGTTGAGTGGTTGCAGTTCTTGACCATCCAGTTAAATGTTAATGTATCAACATCGAGGGTCCTTTATTTTTAATCAACTTAAATGTAGAATATGAGGATTCGATGCAATGAGTTATGCCAAAAATAGTGGTCATTCGACAGGCGGTTCATTTAAATGGAAATTACCCCCCCCCCCTTTCCTAAAGGATTATTCACTTCAAATATCTTCGATCGGATTTTCTTCATCGATTTAAAGCATTAATTTTATTATTTAACTTTTAAGACATTAACATTTTTTGGACCGCACAAGAAGCGAAGTTTGTTTTTCCGCAGTAAGATCAAAACAGGAAGTGCTGCCATCTATTATTGAAAAGAGGCACTTCTCTTCGAGAGCCTTGTTTGGATTTTTAGTGCTGCCATCTAGTGTTGGCTTGTCGAGAAGCAATCTGTAGATTATTTATCGGATTTTCTTCCGCGCATGACATCTTTATAAATTTTACATGATCTAAACTTAAAATACACATAAATTTCTTCTCGATATACCCTATTTAAGGAACTATATGATATAGAAATCGTTTCCCTCTCGGTTATTAAATAAAGTAAATTTTATTGTGTGAAACTGTGGAGGTCTTTTTTAAGTAACGTTATAACTAGTCAGAGTGAAAAGTAAAACAAAAAATAATGTTGATTTTCAGTTTCATTATTTATATTAAATGTCTGAATTTTCAACAAGTAGAAAAATACCTGAAAGTAAAAAAGAAGATTCTGCGATCTTACTTTATTTGTCTGTTATCTACTGTGCCGCTGCGGTTCAGTTTTGTGATTAATATTCTGACGATGTTCACCATAAAAACGCTGTTCACCTGCGGAGAAAAAAAAGAGATCCCAGTTAGCAGAAAACAGACCAAGAAAGCTGGTTTGCATACAGTGACTGCCGCCGCGTGTGCAACTGCAATGAAATTTTTTGTTACTCATACATCTTTATACAACAGGATGAACAGCCTGACATTTTAGAGTCACTACAGCTCATAGAAAAGGAGGAGGTAAGGATAGTTTGAAAATTATCCAGAAATGTCGGAGCACAACTCAAGGTGACTATTCGAGTTATTAATCCAACCATGTAATAATAAGTCTGTCATGTATTAACTAAACGAACCGCGGGTCGAATACGGCCATTGAACGGAAGAGTTTCTTCAATCATAAATATTATTTCTAGAAGAGGATATTTGATGACGATCCCGTTTTCTCCCTTCATACTTAATCAAAATCGATGAATGAGGTACCATTTTTGCAAATTTTTTTTTAGAAATGGAAAATGCCCCAAGGTGTAAAATTTCTTTCTCTATTGCGGAGTACAATAAAAAGAAATCTTTAAATCCAAGTCCTCAATACTTGAAAAAATTTTCTCCCTAGGTTAACATTGAGGTGAAGAAATACAATAGGGTTAGTACACAGCAGCCTTAAGCTTCCAGTATTGACTACTAGATCCTTCTCGACGCTCTAAGGCCGTCTGCACACGGAGCAACTCAAAAGAAACTGATAACTGACTCGAATCACAAACCAGTCCGTGTTGAGTCGTAACCTATGTAATTGAATGGAGCCACGCGACGGGTTTGTAACCAGTTGCGCCGTGTGCGTGGCTCCATTCAATTACATAGGTTACGACTCAACACGGACTGGTTTGTGATTCGAGTCAGTTATCAGTTTCTTTTGAGTTGCCCCGTGTGCAGACGGCCTAAGAAGTCGATCCCTTTCTACTGTCAGAAGATAGGCCGTCACTTGCTTTTATTTACTTATTTCCTATAGAATTTTCATAAATGTTATTTATTGCGGTTATTAACAGCACTAATAGATTGCATTTTATATTATTTAAAATTAAACAGTATAGTCTTTGAAATTCTAATCGAGTGGCAAATTGAAAATAAAATATGAAATCAATGCAAAAAGGAGGTTTCGGTCATTTATGGCTTTAGATCCCATTTCCTTTACTAACTTTATTTGAAATAAATTAAAAGGAAATGGATTTCTTACTTACGGAATAAATTAAAATTATTTACATTAAAAATAGATACAGTTTTTTCATTAATATTTAGGGCTTAAAAATGTTTTGCGGTTCATGTCTTATTCAAACCCGGGTAACCGTGGGACCCGGTTCTGGAAAATTTGAAAACCGGTACCCGGTTCTGAATTTCCATAATTATTGGTCTGCAGTCCCTAATTATTGGTCTATATATTTCTTAATTAAATTCAGAAGTAGAAGCCAGTGGATTTATTTTTTTATTCCAGTCATGACAAAAACCCCTGTACGGACCCTAGGCACGCACCCATTGTATCTCGGGGTCAACGGTGCCTCACCATGGAAAGAGACACAGACACGGGCAGCAGTCGGATTCTTCAGTGCACTTACCAGCAGGGCTATCACCATGGGTCCCGTGAGGATCCACACGTAGTTGGATTTCCCGTAGCCCTTCCAGCACGGCGTGTGGAGGTCACGTGACATGATGAAGGCCCACGTGGACACGAACACCAGCGGGAGGCCTGCGAACAAACGGAATCATACACCAGTCAGTATAGGAACCGATTTCGAAAACCGAAATCACGGCCGTACGAGGTTTCCAGCACAGACTTTTTATAAGCGACTAGCTGAAAACCCGCACTTCGCTACGGAGTACATTCAAATTAAATACAAAGGTAAATGTATGCAATTAATGCCAAAAATATGCATAAATATATTTATAATAAATACAACGATCAATGTATGCAATTGATGTAAAAAAAAAAACGAAAAAACGTATTTATAAAAAAATCGTAACGGATATTTTTATAGACAAAATAATGTAGAAGAAAATATTCAAATTAAATCTAATAGGACATACTAAAGAATATAGTAAAGTTTGAGGAACATAATATCTTTTACTGTATTTTAATATTTTTTTGGATAATGTCCAATCGTCTGCCGCATTAGCAAGAAAAGAAAAATATTTTTTTTGTCTATTTCTTTGTTATGTACGTGACGATAAATTTCTTAAAGTACCAGAAAAAGAAATCACGTGATCGGCATTTAATAAATTAAATTCTAAAAATTAATTTTTAAAGAGTCACCAAAAATCAGAAAATGGAGATAAAGATTCGAAAAAATTTCATTTTAAAGGAATTTTTATGATTTTTCTCGTGATATAAATTTTATAACCCTCAAATAACTATTTTAAATGCAAACTTAAAAAAAGTTACTGAAACAGCTTAAAACTTTAATTAAAACAATCTAAGAAGAATTTTTCAAAAATCTTTCTTAGTGCTCCCCTACACTATAAGAAGAATCGCCATGCAAAATGTCAGCACTTTAAGTCCAGCAGTTTGGTCTGTGCGTTGTATGTCAGTCAGTGAGTCAGTCAGTTACGGAACTATTTTATATATATAGATGTCTAAAAGGTGTGGTTTGACATCACTACATCACCGGTTCGGAAATAAAAGGAGAGGTGGAGTGGCGTACATCGAAACACACTCATATGTATCCGATAAAACAACCAAACCAGATTCCAAAGAGGCCAATAAAGGTTGACTCTCTGCCCACGTGAATGGCCGATCCATCGAAGGTAGAAAGCGAGATTTTATAAAACGCTGTGAATTGGACGATGTGAAGTGCTTTTTTTTAAAGGGGGTCTGGGACACATTTAAATTTTTTTTTATTTATTGAATTAAAATTCTGAATTTTTTTGGTGATGGTAAACAATATAATTTGTACACAAAATCACATCATAAAGCTTCTCATAAGTTTTTAAAAATTTTAAAAATTTAAATAAAAAAAATGGGGTAATTTAAAATCTTTATAAATCGAAATATTATTTGTCGAATTTTAAAATTTTTTCAATTAATTAAACATAAATATATAAGTTTTAATTTTGATTCAGCGTTCTTTAAAATATTAATTTTTAAAAAAACTAAAAATATTTAGAGAAAGTAAAAAAAAAAAGATGTAACTTGTTTTTTAAAAATTATATTCAAAAGTAAATATTTTTTTCAAATTTGCTGATTCAAAATTAAAGTAAAATAAGTGAAAAAGGCATGTTCCAAGTTTGAACTATTTATCTTTAACTAAAGAACACAAAATTTTTTAATGTCATAAACTTTTCCGAAAATTTGAAGAATTTTGTGTCTTGGACCCCCTTAAATATATTTTAGTGCCTTTCTTAGCTCGTCGATAATGCCTGGAAGAACATAGTAATAATTACCTAAGTTAAAAAATTCACTCGATTCTGCTGTTCTAGTTTAATGTTAATTTGTTTTGTTTCATTAAATTTTTGTTAAGTTTCTGTTTAAGCTTTGACATTATCACTCACAACCCGGACTCTGTTTTTCTTGGTCACGATTTTATTAATTTTAAAAAGTCTCATAGAAAACCCTAAGACGCCACAACATCCGGCAATTTCACAAGCCCTGAACCTAAGTGAATTTTAATACAAACATTACCTATCTCCTTCGTTAGTACTTCTTTGGTACCGGCTAGTATCGCAATAGTTTTCTTTAATACCGAATTTTAAATAAATTTACTACCATTTTTTTTTTTGAACGGTACTCATGAAAATTTTTGCGATACTAACCGGTACTAACAAAATACTAACGTATGGCACTCTAATTGGACGCCACAAAGGGAGTCCGACATCTTCCCTGCTGACACCGTAATTAAGACCGAACCCCCCCTCTCGCCCCAAGCAAGGGCGAAAACTTTGGGCTTCATGCCCTCCTCTAAATATTTAAAGTTAAAAAAAAACTACGCTTGCTTTACTGAAACATCTACTTTCAAACGTGAAAAAAAAAAAATATTCAAAAATATGCATTTTCTGATCTGTGACACGGAAAAATACCTTAACCTTTAGCTTACGGGGCTAATTTTTCCGATTCTCTCTTTAGAATTTCATATTCCCTTTGTAAGAAGTCTATTAAGAGGATATATATATATATATATATATATATATATATATATATATATATGTATGTATATATATATATAAATATATATGTATATATGTATATGTATATATGTATATGTATATATGTATATATATGTATATATATATATATGTATATATATATGTATATATATATGTATATATATATGTATATATATATATGTATGTATATATATATGTATATATATATGTATATGTATATATGTATATGTGTATATATATATATATGTATATATATATGTATATGTATATATATATGTATATATATATATATATATATATATATATATATATATATATATATATATATATGTATATATATGTATATATATATATGTATATGTATATATATATATGTATGTATATATTCATTCTTGGACCCGTATTCTTGGGATACATGATATCGCACCCCGTAAGGAAAGGGTTAAGCAAATATTCGTTTATAAGTGCATGCGTTCTAAAATATATTTCGAAATGCGGGAAACAGAAGTAAAAAATAATTACAAGATAAAATGAACTTTTTGTATACCATATTTTTAAATTTTCTATTGAATCATATAAAATTGACAATTCTATGTAGTAATAAATACTTTGTTAAATTTTTTTTGATGAATTATCCCATCAACTTGAAAGAAAATGAAGTTAATTGTAAGTTAACCCGCGTTTAACTTTTCGTACCCGTCCCGGCCGAAAGATGGCTGCACCAGTCTACAAAACAAAATTAACTGAATAAGAATTCAATTCTGCTTAAAGATGGTTAAAAGTATAAAAGTAATGCATTGTCATCGTGTTCTGAGCTGTTCTAAAAGTTTCCAATGTCTAGCTAGTCGGGAAGTTAGTTAAAAATCGATTGATAGATTAGTACCGGACAAACACACACACAAACAAACAAGAAAGCAAGTTAATAAAAACATGGTTAAAAAAAATCCAAAAATATGCATTTTCTAATCTGTGATTCAGAAAAATACCTTAAGCAAATATTCCTTAATAAGTGCATCGCGTTTTAAGATCTATTTTGAAATCCGGAAAACAGAATTAAAAAATAAGCGTTTGGGAGGAAAATTAGAAATAGTTCGACATGGATATTGAAGATCTGCGATGTACCGCATTATGTGTTCATTTCCATGCTATCCTAAAATGCAGAAATGATCGCAATCAATAAATAAAGCGAGAGAAAAACCAAAAAAATCTTCTCTTAACTCTCGCATCTGGCGCTTTTGAAGTAAGAATTTAAAAAAAAAAATTGTATCGACTACGGCTTGACACCGAAGCGGAAATGAAAGAGCGATTACTTTACACATCATACATCGAGTTTCTAAGCGTGAAAAGAAGAGGACGCAACATTTAAGCTTCGGTGATTTCGTCACCCTTGTGACAAACACGCCGTAGGATTAAATTATATCCACGATTTTTCGGAATGCAAGCGCGCTTCATTCACGAAAAACGAAATACCATCTACAGAAAAATCTTGCTAGGTGTTTATTTACGTCCACAATTACGAGAGGTTGGTATTCTCCATAGAGCGAGTAAAGCGTGGAAAGGAATAAAAACTTAGCAGAAGTGCGGAGTTAGGATTAATGTGAGTTTTTTTATGCTTACCTGTCATACCCTACGAAAGGGATGAAGAGTGATTCCGAGTTCTACGTAATAATGCTGAATCTAGGAAAAGTTGAAAGAAGGCTGCGATTTTTAAATGTTCAACGAGGGTCAGTACATTTTTCATCGGCTGTGGTATATATATATATATATATATATATATATATATATATATATATATATATATATATAGAGAGAGAGAGAGAGAGAGAGAGAGAGAGTTTCTATGCTCACTTCTACCCAGACTTGGGTGTATATAATTTGAAGTGGCACTCTATTTGAATTTTATACAAACGCAGTTTATACATGAAACAATGTTTATTGAATTCGTTGCACATATAATTGGCTTTTACAGCAATAAGCATACGTACACTTGTACGGAATATAAATACAGCTTTCAAGAACAATATATTTTCTATACTCACGAACAGTAAGTCAAACCAGCAGTACTGCCATGTAAACTTCTGGCCCGCTAAGCACTAGCGCAGGATAACACCTTTTCAACCTTAACAACCTCTCCCTTTTTTCTTAATGACGCTGAGTGGTATTTATACTAAGAGCGTATGCCGAAATTAGCATATCTGAAGCAGCTTCTTTAATTCATTAATTCAAAAGTTCGATTCTTGTGAATCGAATCTTGTGTATACCTTACACTGGTCTCCCTCGAAAAAAAAATTTAGGTAACTGAGGTCTGAACGGATTCAGTTAACTAATTGAAAACGCGTGCTGGTCTGACTTTTTACATAATGGGTGGCAAAGCCAAAAAAAACCTTCCACACGTTGTGTGGAGGAAAAACGCCACTACCATTTTACAAAACTAACCCCGAAGGGTCCAGGTGACACCATCAAACAGTGGATTTGCAGAGTTGCGGATACTGGGCTGCCAACTGCGCCCTAAAATATCTATTTTAATTAAAAGTGACAACACAATTGCACAGCATGACATTTCTTGACTGTATCTGCTCTCCCCCAATTTATAATGTACATGTGTTATTTTTTTGTGAAGTTAGTACATTAGTGGTTAATTGGTATATTGTGCAGTATGTATTTTTTTCCTAGTCACTACATGTCCCCTTCAAAAATTTATAAAACAACAGTATGCCGTTTTTTTTTCAGTGGCTCACTCCTTCCCCTCAAAATGTTTACACAGTATATACACTGGGGAATTTCAAACCAATTTGGTTCGGTTTTATTAAAGGGTGGGAGTTAGAATAAGAGAATTGATACAAGACTTGTTCCTCATGAATGCAGCAACTTCCTTGCACCAGTCTGTCCAATCCGTGGAACCTCTCTTGATGGTCGCAGTCCTAGTAAAGGGGTTCGTTGACCGTGTGGGCATCCTTAGTGCAGCAGGTCGTAGGTCCTGAGGCGCTGGTCCGGCTTGACGATGGACAGGAGGTCTCTTGGGAGGAGGCCAACCTTGCTGGGCGGCAGAAATCTTGCGCTTCCTGTACTTATGCAAAGGAACTTTAAAATTGTCATTCTTCCTTTTGATAACCTTGTGTACCTTATCAGCGACGCATTCATCCTTTGATGGAGTTTTTGTAGTGCACACTTTACCTTTCTTCGTACTTTTGCTTGTATCGGTATTAGATTTTAATGCAGATTCTATTTTGTCAAATCTATACGCCGCACCAACGTGTTTAGTTACTGGCTTTATCTCTCTACTTGTGTCATGTTTTTCAACAAACTGACTCTGTTTTTGGTATTGGTGCTTATGCAACTTCTTGTTTACCGCCTTAATTACTTCAGTATTTGCAGTTTTAATGCTGGAACCTGAAGGCGCTTTTTCACGTTTTTTATCCCCCTTAACTTTAGTTTTATCCTCTTTTGACGAAAAAGTCTCTTTGAAACTTGCGACATCAGAATCGTTATCATTTATATTCGTTAACACTGCTTCAGTTTTAGGAAGATTAAGCTTTTCGTACTGGTGCGTTTTAATACAACCTACGTCTATAACTTCCGAAGCATCAGCTAAACTACTTACAGTATAACTCTGAGTCAACTTTTCATCTTGATTCTCAGTCTGGTTTTCATGTACTTTATTTAAAACCATATTATCAACCTGGCCTACACAATCCTCATTCGGATGGAAACTTGAAATAATATCATCATTACCTAGCGAGTTCCTACTATCGTTTAAAGAATTTTTATTATCGTCAACTAATAAGTATTCACTAACTTCCGTAACGCATACTTCGTCATCTACTAAATTTCCTTCATTAACAGATGTGTGAATATCATCTAAAATATCAGGTATAGCATTAATAATATCAGGTATAGCATTAATAGAAGTGTCAGATGATTTATTTTCTAAACCACTAGCATTAGTATCGGCACTATTTTCAGAAATTTGTACTGGAATTACCTCATCATTCCAGCTAGACTCACTTTCTTTATAAGCCACAAAAATACCCTGACTTTCACTATTCTCAAAATAATGATTACTGCTCGGACAAAATAATACATTTGACCACACAGTTTCAACAGGTTGAACCATATCATGTGAATCAACTTGCCAGTGCAAGTAAGGTGCTTGCATATTATTTACTTTAAGAGCACTAATTTCATTATAACGCCGTGCGCTTCTATTATTTTGCCTGCGGTACTGCTTACGCTGCTGGTTTGAAACTCGCGAAAAATTTTGGCGCGGCTGTATAAAACTTCTCGTACCTGAACGACGGTACGGGGTAGCGAAGAAATGCCTATTGTCATGTTTAGCTAAAGCTTGAAGGAGGGTAACCTTGCTTGTAATTGTTTGATTATCTAAAAAATCTTGAACACTTGGCTTCAAACGTTGGATAACTATTTTTAAGATTACCGCTTCCGTTACCCCTTCTAAATATTCCTCACACTTGGAAATCTTTTCCGTAGCAAAATCTAACGCAGACTGACCTTCACGTTGCCTTAGCGAATAGTTAACATTGAGGTGAGCGAATTCGTAAGGGTTAGTACACAGCAGCCTGAACGGCGTTTCGGGAATACCGAAATCAGCTTTTCCAGACATACTGGCGAGCAGTTTTCTGGCTTGCATCCGGGGATTTATCGCGCGCTCTGCTGTTGAGGTTTAACGCCCTATTCCGGACATTTTTGTCGTATCGTCGCAGAAACTTTTTCAAAGGTGGAATCGTATCTTTTTTTTTTACCCCTATCAAACCTATACGGGGTCGTGAAAGCTAAGTGTTTCATAACGCGCGAGTGAGTAACGTTCAACGATTCGAACGAACCTTTTCATCCGATTGTGCGTCGGCAGAAAATAAAGCGGCTACCAAGAATAGAATCCTACACACGTCCGCTTCGGAATAAGTTAATTAAGAGCGCATTTCTGTTTCGGAGGTTCCGATTCGAACGCTCTCTCTCCTCGAAAAGTTCGACAAATAATGAGCGGAATCTAATTTAGAAATCGCGGCGCTGGTCTGGAGTGTCGACGGCAGCGGAATCTGGAGACAAAGGGATGTTTTTGTCGCACCTGTGTTTGAACAGGAGTCTTTGTGGAATGCTCTATAGAACCAGTGGCGGCGTTTGACTGAGGAACGTTCGATACGCGTATTTCAAAAAGGAGAGAGAGAGTGTTTTGAGGAAACACGAACAGATGAGTATCGATTTTTCGACGCTTTAGACGCGTTGACACATCTCACATTTATAGTTCTTAAACGGTGAAATTTTTTATTCTTCACTTCGTCTGAAATGACTCCTCACTTGTGATTTTTCGATATATATATATATATATATATATATATATATATATATACAGTGCCGTAACTAGGCAGGGGAGGGCCGACTTAGTAGGGGGGGGGGGCTGAAAATGCTGTATTTGTTTTATTATTTTCCCAAACCTAATTAATTAAAGGGCCAAAATGCAAATTCTTGCCCAGGGCACAGGAATGGTTAGTTACGGCACTGTATGTATGTATGTATGTATATATATATATATATATATATATATATATATATATATATATATATATATATATATATATATATATATATATATATATATATGTATGTATGTCTGTATGTGTGTGTGTGTGTATATGTATGTATGTGTGTATGTATATATGTATGTGTGTATGTATATATGCATTTATGTATGTATGTATATATGTATTTATGTATGTATGTATGTGTATATGTATTTATGTATGCATGTATGTATATATGTATTTATGTATGTATGTATGTATGTATATATGTATATGTATATGTATATATATATATATATATATATATATATATATATATATATATGTATACGTATATATATACTAGTGGTTAGCCCGTCAAAAATGACGTGTTAATTTTTATTTTTATCAATTTACATCTGCAAAGTCGATATTATTTGTATACTTAAGAGCTCCTCTAATTTCTTTTATTTAAATTATACACATTTTAATTATTTAAAATTTAAAATAATAATCGGAGGGTGATAAAATTTATATCACGAGAAAGATCATAAAAATTCCTTTAAAGCGAAATCTTTTTCTAATCTTTACCTCTATTTTCCGATTTTGGGTGAATTTTTAAAGATTAATTTTTAGAATTTAAGTTATTAAATGCTGATCACGTGGTTTCGATATTCACGTGGTTTTGATACTTTAAATTAATTTATCGTCACATACATAACAACGATATAAATTGACAAAAATAAATATATTTTTTTTTCTTTCTAATGCGGCAGACGATTAGACTTCCAATTCTTCTACATTATTTTGTCTATAAAAATATCCGTTACGATTTTTTTATATTTCTTTTTGCATTAATTGCATACATTGACCATTGTACACTCATGGACAAAAAAATTAGCGCACCAAGAAATAATAACGGGATTGTAACGAAACTTGCAATGAAGGTACATGTCGGGGAGATATGCAAATGATTAGAAATGCAGCGTGATTGCGCATTACGTATAGCCGGTAGAGGGCGTTGAACATCGTACTCTGTGGAGTATAAAACAGGTAACCAAAGCTTGTTTGAGTGTGCTGAATCATTTGCAAAGGAAGAGCTGAGATAGACATGCCATTACGCCGTGTTCGAAGACAATATAAGCAGTTGTCGCAGTTTGAGAGGGGGAAAATCGTCGGGATGATGGAAGCTGGGTGGTCAGCTAGGCGAGTAGCTCGTCAATTAGGCCACTCTGATTGTGTTGTGAGGAGGTGTTGGGACCAGTGGACCCGAGAGATGTCATGTACACGAAGACCAGGCTCAGGACGCCCTCGACAGACCAGTCGTCGAGAAGACCGCCACATCGTAAGAAATGCACGCGTACAGCCAACTGCTTCATCGGCCGCCATCCAGGCACAGGTAGCACCTTCACTAGGGGTCTCTGTGTCTTCTAGAACCATACGAAGGCGCCTGGCTGAAGGACAGTTGGTATCGCGGCGCCCATTACGTGTGCTGCCCTTGACGCCCACCCATCGACGCCTCCGTTTGGAGTTTTGCCGTGCACGAGGAAACTGGACTGCAGCGGAATGGAACCAGGTCGTCTTTAGCGACGAATCCAGATTCAATCTCGGCAGTGATGACAATCGTGTTCGTGTGTGGACAGCCCGTGGTGAACGCTTCAATCCTGCCTTTGCTGTACAGCGACACATCGCTCTCACAGCTGGTGTGATGGTATGGGGTGCCATTGCCTACAATACACGGTCACCCCTAGTATTGTTCCGTGGCACCATGACAGCCCAGCGGTATGTTCATGCAATCCTGCAACCACATGAGTTGCCACTCATGCAACGGCTCCCAGGAGCCATTTTTCAACAAGACAATGCTCGGCCTCATACGGTAAGGGTGTCACAAGACTGTCTCCGCACTGATACTACCCTTCCTTGGCCTGCCCGATCCCCAGATTTGTCTCCAATCGAGCATATCTGGGATCATTTGGGACGACGAGTTGGGCATCCCACGAGTTTGAACGAACTAAAGGCAAGGTTACAGCAAATATGGAACGAAATGTCTCAAGAAATCATACAGAACTTATATGACTCAGTGCCCGATCGTATCGCATCGTGCATTCGCGCTAGAGGGGGTCCAACGGAGTATTAACTCCTTCGTTCCTTTGCCTTTTTCTCTGAAATAAATTATCCTTTTTCTTTGATTTTCTTATCATTTACTTATATCAAAGTAGTCATTACGTATGTAAAATTTCGCTTCATTTTGACGACTCCTTCTTGGTGCGCTAATTTTTTTGTCCATGAGTGTATTTAATTTGAATGTACTCCGTAGCGCAGTACGGGTTTTTACATATCACTACGCATGCGTCGAGGTTGCAACTTTCCGAAAATACTAAATTTGACATTATTGTAATATCTGGTTAAAATATATATATTATATTGTTAAAATATAAATAAAGATATTAAAAAAATAATAGAATGAAAAACTGTTTTAGTGTGAAAAAGATTCTCTGATTCAATTTTTGTTAAATTAACGACGATGAATGAATCACGGTGAATGAATGACTCTCTCGTGTTTACATTTTCAAGTTCTGAGTATATAAAATGAATACTTCTTATTAATTTAAATGAAACACTATGATAACTCGAAAGATGGCGGAAAAGAGATAATTTTCTAATGAATATAAATATCACATCGAAAATGCGTTACAATGAAAGAATATTTTATGCTGAGAACAGTTTTAAACGTTTGCGAGCTGTTTTGAAATTGTCATAACCGTTTAGCACAACCGTCTAAAAATCGAAATAAAGTTGCTTTGTGTCTATATTACGTTGTTTCTAATAAATTATTTGAGTTTAGATAGCAAATAATCTTTTTTAACTTTACTTTTAACTTGTAAAGCCTAACTCATAAAACAAAATGGATGCCATAGTCTGATATTGTCACATGAAAACTGACAAGACGGTTAAATACATAGACGTGCAGTATAGAAATTTTATTGGAAGTAATGAAGTGCAGCAACTTATATAACCTAACAGACAATTCAAATTAATTCAATTTACATATACTGGAATATTCTGGAAATTTCCAGAAAGGAGATTTAAATTAAAAAAATGAAACGCAGCCCGCGACCGGCGGGATTCGAACTAAAGACCGAGCGCTTCGAAGGCAACATCGCTACCTCACAGCCACCGGTTCACTTTCAAGAAATGGAAAATGAAGCAATATATTTATGAAGCGGTCGCTCCGGAAGCGTTCCAGATAGATAGATCTGTGTTATTATTAGGATAGATACTTCTTATTAATTTAAATGGAACACTATGATAACTCGAAAGGTGGCGGAAAAGAGATAATTCTCTAATGAATATAAATATCACAACAAAAATGCGTTTCAATGAAAAGACATTTTATGCTGAGAACAATTTTAAACGGTTGCGAGCTGTTTTGAAACTGTCATAACCGTTTATTACAGCCGTCAAAAATCGAAATAAAGTTGATTTATGTCTATATTACTTTGTTTCTAATAAATTATTTGGGTTTAGATAGAAAATAATCTTGTTAAGCCTAACTCATAAAACAAAATGGATGCCATAGGCTGATAAATTTATAAAGCGGTCCTTCCGGAAACGTCCCAGAGGTACAGAACTGGGCTATTATTAGGATAGATGTAATATATACCGGGTGGCCATAATTAAACTGACAGTGCTCACAGTGTTCTGTAGCGCGATCTATTTGCGAGAATGACGCCACATTTTGTAGGAAGATTAAACAAGACGGGGGACGAAGGATTCCGCGAAAAAATAAATTAGTTCCAAAAGTCACCGCTAGGGGAATATTTGGCGCTGTGTAATAGAAAATAGAGTGTTAACAAATGCAGATTAATACGAAATAAAATTACCTTTTATTATGCACATTTTCTTATTTAGTTCAAGTGCAATATGGCAACACTTTTAAAAAAGCGTAAAATCTACATAAACACCGATAAAGTCTCGTGATCTACAATATCACGTACGCTGAGCAGAAGAAGAAGTTCTTTATTCAAATTTCACGTTACATCCATTGGCACAGTGCCAGCTGCTTGGGTTTTAAAAGGCAATGTGTTACGTTTCGAATCAATCGGATTGAAAGTTTATGTGCAATGTCTCCTTCTTTAGTCGAGCGTGCGTTACTGGTCAAATTCTTTTACCTCAACCAGTGCAACGCATCAGCCGCTCTTCGTGCTTTTAGAACGCACAAAAAAACGCTTAAAGGTAACGGTCCTGTGTCAGTTAATGGGCTAAAAGCAATGGTTGCGACGTTTGAGAAAACAGGTTCTCTGAAGGTTCAGTCAGGCAGAGGACGAAAACCTGTACCACAGGATACAATCGAAGGAGTTGCCACGGCGATTGTCGACAGAGGACCAGACAATATTGCTGCCACCTCTAGCGCTCGTGGATTAGCTCGGAATATGGATATGCCTTACAGTACGGTATGGAAAATCTTACGAAAGATTATCAACTTCTATCCGTACAAGATCAGCCGTGTACAGGAGTTACTGTACCCCGACCATGATAAGCGATTGACTTTTGCTCTCACCTTTCTTGCCAGAATGGAGGTGGATGATGCTTGGCCGTGGAAAATCTTATGGGGAGACGAGGCCCACTTTTACCTGCATGGAACTGTGAATACCCAGAACTGCCGAATTTGGGATGACAAATAACCACATGCAGTCAGAGAAATTCCCTTACATGTACCAAACGTAACTGGTGTGGGTTCACAGCTGAATTTATCGTAGGTCCATTCTTCTATGAGAACATTACCCCGACAGGACCGGAAACCTGTTCTGTTACCGGAGACAAATATCGCCACATGTTGAACAGCTTTGTCATTTTAAGAAAATGTGCATAATAAAAGGTAATTTTATTCCGTATTAATTTGCATTTGTTAACACTCTATTTTCTATTACACAGCGCCAAATATTCCCCTAGCGGTGACTTTTGGAACTAATTTATTTTTTCGCGGAATCCTTCGTCCCCCGTCTTGTTTAATCTTCCTACAAAATGTGGCGTCATTCTCGCAAATAGATCGCGCTACAGAACACTGTGAGCACTGTCAGTTTAATTATGGCCACCCGGTATATATGTGTATATATATGTATATGTATATGTATATATATATATATATATATATATATATATATATATATATATATATATATATATGTGTGTGTGTGTGTGTGTGTGTGTGTGTGTGTGTGTTTGTTTGTTAGTTAGTTAGTTAATGTGTATATTTTTCTATATTGCTTCACTGACAAACAGTGTCAATAATAAATAACAGGTTTTATCATGTAATTATTAGTTTGTGTGGGTGAGTGTATGTGCTCAGGATTCGACGCAGGAAAACCCCAGAATGTATGAGAATATTAAACTTTAGAATGAAAATGTCAGAAAGTATATCTCGGGATCTCAAGCAGCCCATGTTTGCGGCTGCCATAATCCCTATCTCAATATTCCGCCGCACCCGTGATTTCCGCCGCTAAACCCCTTTCATCCGTGGGTCTTAGAGCGGCTCTCCCCGCGAACGCCTCTAGCAAACGGTGCCACTTGAGCGCGCAATCGGGGGATGCGAGATGAGGCGGAATGAATCACCGTAGAACCACCGCCCTACGCCCTCCAGCCACCTACTCTTGCGGAAATTTGTCTTCCCGCCTCGTCAATATCTCCGGGAGAGAATTCGGGGAACGCGAATATTTCGGCGGAGGCGCCTATCGCACGCACCTTTTCGGGGAAAGTCGTGTAGGAATTCTGGGTGGAATCCGATGGGTCATCATTAAGTATGGGGATGGAGAGAGAAGTACTACAGAGGTTCCCAAAAATAATGGCGGGGTTTCAAACGGCTATAGCTATGCGACAAATCATGCTGCAGACACGAGTCATACGTTAAATGAAAGAGAAACACTCCAAGTTTATGGGTGTGAAAGCTGACGTGCAGACTCCAACAGAGTCCGGGACTAGCGCCGGATTAACTGAGTCACTCGATAACACAGTTTTATTTTAATAAATTTCACGGGGGTGCCAATTTTATAGCAGTTTACATTTTGTATGCGTTGAGATCTGATAGCTTGCAGACTGACGGAGTTTGTAAGCAATCGCTCTTCATACCCTTTTCCATAATTATTTGATTGTACAAAAGGGTTTATATCCATTGCAAGTTAAGTATACCAGACAAAATTAATTACTTTTAAGTATTAATCACTGCACTCGAGAAATTAAATGAAATATGCCGAATTTCCTGTTCCATCATGGGGTACAGTTATTATTATTATTTTTTAAAGACGAGAAGCTTTTCTTCGTTCATTAGCGTGGGACTCGAGTACTTAAAGTGCGTACACCGGCGCTGTTTTCCTCTGTTTAGTGAAGAGAATATGTCCATATCTTTCTATCTGACAAACACTTAGAGTGAAAGCTGAAGGTAAATGACTGCCAAGCCTCTATTGTTATCGGCAAAGGGTCAGCAGTTTTCGAGATATTTTAGTATGATAGCGGCCCGTTCCTCACACGTTAACGTTCATTCCGGTTACCTTAGTCATCAGTGCCTGTAGTAGCACTGCTACTACAGTTCTGAAGTTATAATGAAAGAAACAATCATTACCATGTTTTTATTAACTTGCTTTCTTGTGTGTTTGTGTGTGTATTTGTCTAGTACAAATCTTGCAATCGATTTTTAACTAACTTCCCGACTAGCTAGACATTTGAAACTTTTAGAATAGCTCAGAACACGATGACAATGCGTTTTTTAAATAATTTTAGCCATCTGTAAGCGGAATTGAATTAATTTTCAGTTATTTTCAGTTAATTTTGTTTTGTAGACTGGTGATCCCATCTATTGGCCAGAAAGGGAACTAGTCAAATGCAACAAGTCAAACAAGTCAAATGAAAGTTAACTTCCAATTAACTTCATTTTCTTTCAAGTTGATGGGATAATTCATCAAAAATGTTTTAAAAAGTATTTATTAATACATAGAATTGTCAAGTTTATATGATTCAACAGAAAACTTAAAAACATGATATATAAAAAGTCTTTTTATCTTGTAATTATTTATTTCGCTTAGCAGTTAAGTCCAGGTATTAGAATTTTGAACGTAGTATTATGGGTTACCGAAAACTGTTTCTGTACGCATCCAACTTTCTCTATGATTTTGTATAAGAAATAAATATAAAACACAATACAGAAATTTTCAGATTAAACTGGGTCATAAAACATGCCGTTATTGATAGTAATTGATGGCGCATTTCTGACTTATGACGGGACTGAACAATATGCTCTTGAATCACTGTGCGACGGTTTCCAAGCAACAGTATTTCTGAGGTGGAGATGTTGACCTATCGTGGATTGTATACGAATGAGTGTTAAGCATTGTGGCCTATCACAACCCACTTTAGAGACTTAGTCCCGGGGCGTACGGAAATGTCGCTGGGCGAAAATGCCATTATCATGACGTATATTCGCAAAATCTACCAATGAACATTACTGTCTGTAGTGTAATGTTTGAAAACGAGCGCTAGATAAAGTGAAAATGTTGTACCCGTGATTCCCCCCTCCTCTACCAATCAGAGAATTGGCTGCGGGGGCGTTGAAACCAAGTGGGTGGAGGGGATCGTCGAGCTGGGAGTAAGAAAGAGACAGACGGAGAGCGTCTATGGTAGGGATCAGAGGTCTGGCGAGATACATGCAGGCTCGTCTCACCTCTGGTTAGTAATTATTCGGTAATTAGAATAGGGACTCAGAGAGCGTCTCTGAGAGTAGTTTCAGGAGGCCTGGCTAGATTAAGCAGGCTCGTCTCGCCTCCAGTGAATTAATTAGTTCTGTAATCAGAACAGAGTTGTTTGTAATTGTTATGTTAAATGTGAAACTGCAAATAAATTCATGTTCGTTCCGTTAAGAGAGACTCGTTATTGCACCACGGAAAAATTTTCATATGCCCTGGGACGAGGGCCCGTAGCACCGAAATGTAACGAGGGTTAGCTTCATCCAGAACTTTCTACAGGTCGTTTTATGTCAGAAGAAATGCAGACGGGAATGTGCCATGAGTTGTCGCGTCTCGTGAGTTGGGTATCTATAAATACAGGGTAAGATTCGAAACATCTCTGTTGGGTGATGACATCAGTTCATTCGGAGATATGTTCGCTGTTGTATCAAACTAATTCCTTCGCCCTGAGCTATCTATATTACGACTGTTACAGTGACATGGTTGTCCAGACTTCGGACCAGACCTATAAGATCCTTGTGGTTCTCTAACGTCTAACCAAAATCTTTTGCCTTGTATCCATTGTAATGATGGTTTAGCAACTCTCGACGCATGTCTGAGCATGTCTAACCACGATCTCTACAACAGTAGTTGGCAAATTGGGTGCCGCGACCTACAGATGGGTGCGAAAAAATCGCGGACAGTTTGAACAAAATTTGTATCATATTGAATTAATTGATTCAAAAATGAACTTTAAATTTTCTTTAATTATATGTTGTAGAAAATAATAAAGAACAATGAATAAGTAATAAGAATAAATACACTCTGTCACAAAAAATATATGCACCCAGAAGAAATCGAGCTACTATCACGAAACTTGGCAGGAATGTAGTCTGGTAAGAGATATGCAAATGATTAAAATTTCGACTCCAATGAGACAAGGGTAAGAGCGCCATGCGCATATGAGATGAGCAGCTGGGAGAGATTAAAAGCATGATTGCTCATGCCATAGGATTATTCAAACAAATCTGTCGACTTGGATGGACGGTATTGTGACTAGAGATTCCTCTGAGACGTAACCGACAGTACGAGCAATTGTCGGGCTTTGAGAGGGGACGTATAGTAGGCCTCAGAGAAGCGGGTTGGTCGAACTGGCGTATCGGCCGCCACCTCGATCGGAGCGATATGGTAGTTGCTCGGTGTTGGCAACAATGGATCACGGAAGGGATAGTCTACTGTCGCGGAGGGTCAGGGCGTCCCAGGAACACAAATGTGATCGAGGATCGCGCAATCATAAGAGCGGCCACGTCCGCACCAACAACGTCGCTAGAATCGGTTCGAGGACATTTACCACCTTCCAGACATCCAGTGGTATCAAGGGAAACCTTTCGGAGACGACTGGCCGACGCAGGTATACGGAACCGACGTCCATTAAGGCGCCTACCACGGACCCCGCATCATAGGCAGTGTCGATTGTATTTTTGCCGACCTCGGGCAAGCTGGAGTGTGACCGACTGGAGGCGTGTGATCTTCAGCGATGAACCCCGATTCAGTCTCAATGCTGATGACCAGCGCATACGCCTGTGGAGGCGGCCAGTCCACCGGTCCGATCCGCCATTTGTTGTCGAGAGGCATACGGCGATTACACAAAGTGTGACAGTGTGGGCAGCGATTTATTAGGACACACGATCACCTCTAGTCGTCCTTCAACGCACTTTGACGGCACGCAGTTACGTGGACGAGATTATAATGCCAGTTGTACTGCCTATGCTATCAAGTCGCCCAGGTGCCATTTATCAGCAAGACAACGCTCGTCCACATACTTCGCGACTCTCCCAACAATGTCTTCAAGGATATGAATTACTCTCATGGCCTGCCAGGTCACCAGACCTCTCACCAATAGAGCACGTTTGGGATGAGATTGGAAAGCAACTGCAGCCGTCCCGGAATACTGGTGAATTAACTGCCCAGTTGCGAAGATTATGGCATGATCTTCCGCAGGAGGTCATAGGTGACCTCACTGATTCGATGCCAAGCCGTGTTTCGGCTTGTATAGCTGCCAAAGGTGGATTTACTACTTACTGATTTATAACCTTTTTCATGCCATATCTTCTTAATAAAACGGTCTGTTCTTCTGAATTTGTAATCATTTGCTTATCTCCTCATACACTACATACATGTTAAGTTTCGTGATAGTAGCTCGTTTCCTTCTGGGTGCATATGTTTTTTTGTGACAGAGTGTATATTACTTTAAATTTTCTTTTATTACGTATTGTTACACATTCTGCATTTACTTTATTGGTAAAAAAAATTAAAAAGGTAAAACAAACATTTTTTAATTGTTATTATGTAAAATAAAGGTAAACCCTAAATCTACAGTTCATTGAAATTTAAAATTGTCAAATTTTGCATATAATTTCAATTTTTTTCTTTTGTTTTTGTTAACATATTCCAGAAAAAAAAATTGCCACTTAATAAAAGTTTGGATTGGTGTCGAGTACTTTTTCTACTGAAAGAAAATTTGCGCACCACTGCATTGCAACAATAATATGAACTGCAAAATGAACGCTTCTGGGATCCATGAACTGATTTAATATTTTGGGGTAAGTAAAAGTAACTACCGTTAAAGAATCAACGACATCTTTCTGAAAGAAGCCGTGTTCGTCAAATTCTCTGCCCGATCCATGTCACTATACGTTATCAAACGCAAGACCGTAGCCGAGTACGTGTGGTCTTTAAAATAAAAGATTAGTAAATGCGGTCTTCGACCGTTATTTCACAGTAGTCGAATAAGTTAAAGCGCATACAAATTCGCATCCTACATCTGGGCAGACATCGAGAAAACTCTAGTAAAGAAAGAAAAGAATTCTAATTGTGAACAAATCTCGTTCAATATCTCCTCTTTTTCGAATGATAGCATCTCAGAAAACTTGGCAACGTCGGGCTAAGCAATTTTATTTCGGACTGAGCTCCTAACAACAAAATTGTCTTTAATTTCCAGTTGGAAATTTAGTTTAGTTCGGAGGAAAAAAGTTGGGTAACATTCTTCGAAAACTTCCAGCAAAAAGGGGAAAAAAATATGCCAAACTTTATAAATTTTCTCGCCTGTAACTCACAGCCAATCGATGAAGAGAATGCAGAAACTCCAGTCTCTACGGAGAAAAAAGCCTCAAAGTTGGAGGAGATTCATTCTTCTCATTGTCGAATGGATAATGAGGAGAATGGATTCTGCGACAAATAAAAATAGGTAGTAAACTACGCGCATGAAATTGTTTTGTTTGTGTGTCAAGTGGAAATGCCGTGACGATTAAAAGCGTGGAATCTTGCTCTGAGACTTGCGATTACGCTTATACATTTTTTTTTATCATTAGATATGTCTTATAGGTTACTGGAATTATCATATCCACTTTACAAGCGTAAACAGAAGTGCTAATAAAGAGTGTGAAATCTTGCTCTAAGACTGTCGTACACGTTTATACATATTTTTAGCCTTAGAAATTTATTATATTTTACTTGCATGATCCTTTCCACTTTACATGTTTAAACACAAGTGCCGAAATACACTTCGAAGCAAAGCATATGTTTGATATTATAAGCCAGGGGTGGACAAGTTAAAAGTTATTGGGGACTGTCTGCATACATGAGAGAGCCAAAAACAGAAAAATAGTTGTATTGGATTGTAAAAATATCTAAAAGCGTTGGTTTTCTAATTTTTTATTGCGTATATCATTATATAATTGTTAGAATAATGAATACTTCCAAATTCTTAAATGATTTCAATAGCTTTAATAATTATTTTTCATTTAATTGTGCAGCCAAATAATTCAAATCTGATCTATTTTAAGTGTTTGACGTTCGTGACCACTCAGTTAAGTTAAACGTTGATGTATTGACACTGAGCGTTGTTTAATTTTCCATCAACCTACATGTAAAATACAATCATTCACGGCTATCAGTTGTACCAAAAAGGGAGTATTTCTATTCGACATGCCACTCATTTTAATATTGGACATTTTCGTTCTGGCACAAGTTGCCAAGGGTGGCCGCAGTTTGGCCATCCACTTTATATTCTTTTCGTCTTTGAATTTTTCTTTTATCAAAGACTAGCTGAAAACCCGCGCTTCGCTACGGAGTACATTCAAATTAAATACCACGGTCAATGTATGCAATTAAAGTCAAAATAAATAAATGTATATATTTATAATAAATGCGACGATCAATGTATACAAATGATGTAAAATATATATATATATATATATATATATATATATATATATATATATATATATATATATATATATATTATAAAAATATATATATATATATATATATATATATTATAAAAATATATATATATATATATATATATATATATATATATATATATATATATATATATATATATATTATAAAAAAATATATATATATATAAATATATATATATATATATATATATATATATATATATATATATATATATATATATATATATATATTATAAAAAAATAGTAAGGGATATTTATATTTTTTGGATAATATCCAATCGTCTGCTGCATTAGAGAGAAAAAAATATTTTTTTTGTCTATTTAGTTGTTATGCACGTGACGATAAATTTATTTAAAGTACCAGAAAAAGAAATTACGTGATCGGCATTTAATAAATTAAATTCTAAAAATTAATCTTTAAACATTCACCAAAAATCAGAAAATCGAGGTAAAGATTTGAAACAGATTTCATTTTAAAGGAATTTTTATGATCTTTCTTGGGATATAAATTTTATAACCCTCAAATTATTATTTTAAATGCAAACTTAAAAAAAGTTACAAAAACAGCTTAGAAATTTAATTTTAAAAAATCTCAGAAGAATTTTTCAAAAATCTTTCTTAGTGCACCCCTACACTATAAGAAGAATCGCCATGCTAAATTTCACCCCTTTAGGTCCAGCGGTTTGGTCTGTGCGTTGTATGTCAGTGAGTCAGTCAGTTACGGAACTGTTTTATATATATAGACGATATGATAAGAGCGGATATTGGGTATTTCCAGTTAGTGAATGTTTAGTTTCTCTCCATATTTTGAGCCATATGGTTGGCGCAGCTTGTCCCTCAGAGGACCTTGCGCCATAAAACCTAATCCAACCAACCAACCAACCAACCTCTCCATATTTTTCCTGTTTAGTTAGAGTTTTTAAACATCAAAGTATTCCAGATGGTTTTGGGAGTAAATAGTAATTGGCTGCACTGGTCTCTCTGGCATAGTTATCGTGGTCTAAGACCGTCTGCACACGGAGCAACTCAAAAGAAACTGATAACTGACTCAAATCACAAACCATTCCGTGATGAGTCTCAACCTATGCAATTGAATGGAGCCACGCACACGACGCATGTGCGTGGCTCCATTCAATTGCATAGGTTGAGACTCATCACGGAATGGTTTGTGATTTGAGTCAGTTATCAGTTTCTTTTGAGTTGCTCCGTGTGCAGACGGCCTAAAAGTCTTTAGTTCTCCAAGTTTGTTGTGGAAAGGAAATACCTAACTACTCGAAGGGCTGTAATAATTTAATCGTAGTTCTCCAATATCTATCAGCATGGTTCAGTCCCCGACTACATCTAGGCGAAAATAGTTAACAACTCCCCGTCCTATGCTTGCATCGCTGGTTTTCAAGGCGTCCTATGCTTGCATCGCTGGTCATCAGACCAAACATCAGATTCTTCTAGCTAGAAAAATAGTTTATTTCCTTCCAGTTTATTTTTAGCACAACTTATTTATTTAGTTATTTATTTTTTTTTTCATGATGGTTCGAGATAGAAAATAACCAACCTCTTGAAAATTACGAATATTTCAGCTGGTTGTTGTCAGACATGAGAAATAGGAACAAGACTCATATAATCATAAATATTTTTTTCTCTCTAATGCAGCAGACGATTGGATATTATCCAAAAAATATAAATATCCCTTACTATTTTTTTATAATATATATATATATATATATATATATATATATATATATATATATATATATATATATATATATATATTTATTTATTTATAATATATATATATAAATATATTTTTTTAAATCATTTGTATACATTGATCGTCGCATTTATTATAAATATATACATTTATTTAGACATGAGAAATAGGTTTGACTCACCCCAGCCAATGAGATAGTAGAGCTTGAAGGGCGCGTCCTGCTTGAAGACGGACACAGTGATGCGGGAGTGCAGGAGGAGTCCTTCCACGAACATCCAGTTGATGCTCGCCATGGCGGCGTACATTTTCACGCACATCAGAAGTTTGCACAGCCACTCCTGAAGCACAAACAAATCATATTATGATATCGTCCATGACCTGCTAAACGACAGGGATAAAAGTGCTATGTGGGGGAAAAACCCAATTTAAACGTCAGTCAGACTAAGGTTCCTAGACAGGCATGTTCCTATTTCAGCGTTTAGGACTTATGCAGTTTTCTGCTTTTTAAAATTTTATTTCGAAAACTTCTTTATTTAGCATATGGTTGAACATTTCTGCTGTCATGACTCGTGCCAGAAGATTTCTAATTTAATGTTTTTAAACAAAGATTAAAGTTGCTCAAAGACGATTTGGAAGGTAAATACAGAATCTCGATCCATCGTTCTTGAAGGGACCTATTGCGTTGATACCCCAGTCAAAATAAACCCGATTTTGACAAATGGCTAAAAAAAATATGGAAGTTTTGAAATTTGGTGGAGATGTTTGTTTAGGCATGCTAATGAACATACTAAAAGTCCCCACCGATCAGACTTGAGGTTTCGCTGCCATCTTGGAAAATGTGGCCACTTTTATGGTTTTTTGCAAGTAACTTGAGAAATATTGATTTTATGTAAAAAATTTGAATACAAAAATTGAAGAGTATTAAATTGTGAACAAAAACTTTATTTACTTTTTTTATAAGTCTAACACGAGCAAAGATAATTGACTTTGAAAGAAGCGAACTATCACACCTGGGACGCGGATGCGCGGGTCATCCCCATCGCGAAGGGGGTTGACCCACGCATGTGCACCAAACCATGCATGTGCACCAAAAGTCTTGCGTACTCACGTTTGTCAAATCTCTGCATATAAAAGCTCGAGAGATAGTTTCAGCAACATCCAATCCATTGTTATAAGGTTGTATTGTGAGATTTGGTGAACGATACCCGCGGGGAAACGATAGACGCAGGAAAAAAACAGAGAAACATTATCATCGGATGAAATAGACGACACATACGGGAAAACGATGATACGGGGACGGTCGATCGAGGTTCCACTGTAACTGATTTATGTCTTAACTTTTACTGCGATGTTATCAGTTTAAAAGTTTGCGTTAAGGGGAATGAATGATCTTTAAACTTTTTTCTTGATCTGAATGCTGCTTTATATTACAATTAATGCTTAAAACAAAGACAAAAGATTTTTCAATTTCTTTTTCATTTCCTTAAACTTTATATGACATTGACTGCAGAAAATCGAAAGACACCCGCTGCCGAAATTTTGAATATTCAAAGACATGGCCAGGTAAAACTATCCTAAAAAATTTCGGTTAGTCTCTTCGAACGAAACTGCCGCGGGTTATTAACCTAGGATTACTTATTGTAGCTTACCTCTTTTGAATGTATATATGTATCTATATATATATGTACGTATATATATATATATATATATATATATATATATATATATATATATATATATATATATATATATATATATATATATATATATATATATATATATAGCTTGCCCAAGCGATACAGACTGGGTTCGGCGCACTGCCAAAATTATAACTCGCAACGCAGGACATCTGAAATTTTGCTTTCCGGAGGACCGTTATGGAGGAACGTAATCTTACGTAAAAAAGAAACTAATGTAGGAATATCATTTTCAATATGATGCGGAAAATACGCCACAGTTCTTTCGTCAAACACGATTATTCTGCGAAGTGCAGGAAAAAAAAAAGTTATTTATATTCTCCGGAAAGACAGATGAAGAAAAAAGAAAAAGGAAAAATTAATAATTACAAGATAAAAAGAAATTTTTATATACCATGTTTTTAAATTTTCATTTGAATCATATAAACTTGACAGTTCGATGTATTAATAAATACTTTTTAAAAATATTTTTGATGAATTATCCCATCAACTTGAAAGAAAATGAAGTTAATTGAAAGTTAACTTGCGTTTAACTTTCCGTTCCCGTTCTGGCCGATAGATGGCTGCACCAGTCTACAAAACTAAATTAACTGGAAATGAATTCAACCCTGCTTAAAGATGGCTAAAAGTATTAAAATCATGCATTGTCATTGTGTTCTGAGCTATTCTAAAAGTTTCAAATGTCTAGCTGGTCGGGAAATTGGTTAAAAATCGATTGCAATATTTGTACTGGACAAACACACACACAAACAAGAAAGCGAGTTAATAAAAACATGGTAAAAACAAGTAATATAAAATTTTTTTTAAAGTCAATTCCTACTTAGGTCAACAAAGAAAAATTTTTTTTTAGTTACTTTTTATTAAATAATTACAATTATTAATGGTAGCATTCTTCGTTCAGCAGTACCGTAGCTGCGTTTGGCAGGGAATTGCACTGATATTGGCTCGATTCTGTGAACACCATTATTGCCGAGAAATTTTCTTCTCCCATATAAAACTAAAATTAATTAATTAAATTTAATTAATGAATTAATATTTGAAAAAACTGCATTAACATCAAGTGTCATCCACTACAAGTTTAAAAAAACGTATTTGAACCTGAGTGGAGGAATAAAAAGTATTTTATTAACGATTGAAAATTTGAACAAGATATATAAATATATATATAGGGAGAGTGTGAACTAATAGTAGGAATTGAATAAAAAAAAATTTATGCATCTATTTGAAAAAAAAAATCCATTTTTTTTCTCTCCCTGCAACACAAGGAAAGTGATTTATTAAATTCGAAAACTGTTCCTGAAAGCGAAACTGTGATCTCTTCTGAGAGCGAAAAATTTGCAATTTGAATCCAGTTTCAATTTCTAAAATGTAGAAAAAAGATAATATTTTCGGCTCTGCATTGTAAACGGATACTCTCTGAAGATCGATCTCCTAAAACGACCTGGCCCGGTTTATGATCGATGCGTTTTCCAGGGGGGAAGAGGGTTTTTAACTATTTTAAAAGTGATAACTCGTCTCTAAACTGGGTTTGGAGGGTAGGAAGGCGGAAATAGGGATTATTTCCGACGCACTGATCGTATTTATTTCAACGGGGCTCTATTTGCCGGAGATGTTTCCCGAGGGCACGTGGGAAAGTTGTTTTGGGGGTGTGCGCTCCAGTTCGGCGGAATTTTTTTTTCTTGGTTTCACTGTCGGTATTTTTCTCCCGGCACGATAGCGAGTACCTAGTTGAGATATTCGTAAATATTTTTTTAAAAATCAATTTGAGAGCTGATGACACGGTTTTTCAAATTTTTCTAATCAATTTTTCTGCGAGGTATCTCAACGAAGCGGTTCTCTGAAATTCAAAATAATTAAAACCGTAGCAAAATGTTTGAAAAACGGAGCCCTTTGCATTCATGGGGAAACTGAGAAAACATAAATCACACATTAAAAGATACTTTATTACCATGTTTTTATAAACTCGCATTCTTGCTTGTTTGTTTGTGTGTGTGTTTGTCCAGTACAAACCTCGCAATTGATTTTTAACTAACTTCCCGACTAGCTAGACATTTGAAACTTTTAGAATAGCTCAGACCACGATGACAATGCATTTTTTAATACTTTTAGCCCTCTTTAGATTTGAATTCATTTTTAGTTAATTTTGTTTTGTAGACTGGTGCAGCCATCTATCGGCCGGAATGTGAATGAAAAGTTAAACGCAAGTTAACTTCCAGTTAACTTCATTTTCTTTCAAGTTGATTGGATAATTCATCAAAAATTTTTTTAAAAAGTATTTATTAATGCATAGAATTGTAAAGTTTATATGATTCAACAGAAAATTTAAAAACATGGCATATAAATGGTTCTTTTTATCTTGTCATTATGATATTGTGGTAATATAACAGAAAGGGAACTTTTGTATTTAAAGAGGTACTTAAAAAGGAGAAATAGTACACGATAAAATACTTTTAATATACAATAATAATATAATGGAAAAGACGTCTTTTTACGGTCATGCAAGTATTTAGAAAGTAGGAATTGCGCACTATAAAATTCTCTAGTGATATCTTTAAAACTTAAGGGAAAAAAAACCCACCCTTTGCATTCAATTTAGTTAGAAATCAGATATTGTACATGACAAAATGCTTTGATGGTACAAAAAATGAACGACAAAGACACAATTTTACAGTCTTACAAGTACTTATAAATCAGGAGTCATTCACGATAAAATTCTTTAGTGTTGTTATTAAGACTGCACAGCAAAAAAACACCCTTTAAAATTCAACGAGATAGTTAGAAAGCAGAAATTGTACACTCTTATGATGTTTTAAAAGTCTAACGAAAAGCATATCTCTTTACCTTTAGAACGGCGCTATAGTCTTAAGGTTCTAGAGTCTATAATAATAGTGACGCATTAAGAAAATTGCTTTTCACCGGGGTTCATTAGAAAGTACTTTACTTCTCAGGGGTGGGACAACGGAATGGGAAATACGGAGTGACTTGGCTTCAGTGGTTGGAGGTGGAAACTGTTCCATTTCGAGACGGTACATTCAAAGTATACGTGATTAAATGGATGCCTATGCTATAAAATAAGAATTTAAAGATATGCTTACATCGGGTATGGATGAAATGCCCGAGTCTGCCTCAGACAGACAGATTTTAAGCTGAAAATCGCAGAGGACGAAGCATGAAATTTTACGGAAAACTTTTTTTAATATATCCCGATGCTTATGAAACTATTCCTATCAATGGCTTAATAAACAAAATATTTTATCCCTGTTCTCTTACAGTCTGATTATTCAAAAACGTAGTGGCAAATAATATGTCATGTCCCTAACATTAAACTAATTAAAAAAAATAATTACTATAAAATGGAGTAGTTAACAAGGAAGCCAGCAGTTGGCAGCACCAATCAAAGCCCTTTAGAGGTTCAAGATATCTGGGTCACTCGAAGTGTTATGTAAGGATCATTTAGATACTACGGAGATTTTCGGTGTAAAGTCACAAAGCGCGGCATAAAGTCTTCGGAATATATATATATATATATATATATATATATATATATATATATATATATATATATATATAAATTAGTTTGCAAAGCTATCAGTGGCCTTCAGAGCTGCTCGTATTGTAAGGCAGGAGGAAACACGACCTCCGTTCAGTTTCATGAGAACGTCTGACAATTTGTGTTGAAGTCCTCGAGTGATGCTCGTTGTAGTTTTTGAATACAATTTGCTGGTGTGTTATTTGGGCAGCACCACTAGAAACTGGATTATCCCTTCGAATGGTTAAGTTCGCGCAACCAAAATATCGCAGACCTTTCGACTGCTTTCATTAGACGCCGAAATAAGAGCAGCCATTGGCGTCTTTTTATTGTTTCTACGGCGCTGGCAACAGTATGGGAGTCCTCCTTGATTGCGAAATCCCCCCCTCCCCCTCCTCTCTTTCCCCTGTCGCGGAATTTTAATTTGTACGGGAAAGGTTCCGGGGAATTGCCCCGGAGTGAGTTAACTCTATTTCTGTCAAGAAAGTGTTGGCAGACTGCGTTGATTTATTTGACGCTCATCTGGGATTGGGGGCGTTTTGTTTGTTAGGAAAGTTCTCGCTTGTAGAGTAAAGGCCGAGATTTTATATGGTTTTCGGACACTGCGACTCAATAAATTGGGCGAGGACTTGCACTGAAGAGTTGCACTTTCACTTCATTTTTTTATAAATAATTGTATCATATTTCGTGTGAAGGACAGACTTGTTTATATGTTAAAAAAAATCATATGAAGGTTGTTTTGTATAGGAAATTATACAGTTTAGACCTTGGATTCCAAACCTTTTTGCATTTGCGGCAATCTTGGGAATGATATTTCAAACTCGGGGCACCCATTTTGGAATATCTATATATTTAAGTTTCTAAGCCGACTTTTTGGGCAGTTCGTGAGGGAATACTACTGCATCAATTTACTTCATATTGGTCTTAAACGAAATATTGTAATCTGTAGATTTGTCAAATTTCGTTTTTGTAACCGCAATTTCTATTAATTAGCGATAATTTACAATTAAAAAATTGACTTCTGCGCATGCTCAGTGGCATGTTTAAATCTGTCTATAGAAACTCACTGTTTCTGCGCATGCTCAGTGATTTTAATGATAAACACGTTTGCTCCGAGGAGTCTCTCTAGATCTCTCTCTGCCATTTTTATTTTTATGATAATTATGTTTATGAAATATAAGATTAAACCTCACGGAAATTGTTTATTTCGCGTTGTTTAATGAGCGATAATTTACAATAAAAAAATTGCTTTCCGCGCATGCTCGGTGACACTTAAATCTGGCTTTAGATACTCACTAAGCACGAGGCTGCTTAAACCCATTAATTTGTTTCTGCGCTTTATTATGATTTTCAACATTTGGCAATGATGTGTTGAGTATAATTTGTGTATTAGTACACATTTATTTACTATCTAGCCGTCATGTTTTGGCGGATATCAACTAGTATACATGCAAGTTGCTAAGCCGATTCTTTGGGCAGTCCGTAAGAGAAAAGTACTGCATCCATTGACTTCATTTGGGTCTTAAACGAAATATTTGAATCTAGAGATGTGTCAAATTGGGTTTTGTAACCGCAATTTCGATTAATGAGCTATACTTTACAATTAAAAAAAATTGCTTTCTGCGCATGCTCAGTGACCTGTTTAATCTTTAGCATACGGGGCCCATTTTTCCGATTCCTTCTTTAGAACGGGAAATTTCATACCCCCTTCGTTAGAACGGCCATTAAGGGCCAGAAGGGGGTTATATATATATATATATATATATATATATGTAGACGTTCCTGTCTACGTGGCGGCGTCTAGGGGGTGTATAAGAACACACTTGAGTCATAAATCAACTAGACTTGTTAAAACTCAACAATCATAATTTATTAATGGAGATAGCAATTACAATATGCCGGAGAGCCTACTTTCACTGTCTCCGGTACAATATAACAATAATCATGGGAGCGCAATGCTTCGCTTCCCTTCAACAGAAGAAAAGATAGGACAGCTTTCTCGCTCCCGTCAAATACAATCTCTCGTGCCTACGCACGGACTCACCAACTCAACCTCTCCCTTTGGAGGTCTGTACTTCTCTCTCCCCAGCTAAAAACCTGCACCCTCTCGCGTGGGGCACAAGAAAACATATCCCTTTGTCGAGTCGGGGTCATTCAACCCTCTCTTTCGACCGTCCCCTCCCGCAATGTCGCGTATTGTGACAAAAGCTTGGTGCGTCTCTGGCTGCGCATAGCAACAGAGAATATTACTATGGCATAAGAAGAGATTTCGCATTAATCCTACATATATATATATATATATATATATATATATATATATATATATATATATATATATATATATATCTTGGGATATATGTTATTCCACCTCGTAAGGGAAAGGATAAATCTGGCTTTAGATACTGACTGAGCACGAAGCCGCATAGACACGTTAATTTGTTTATTCCGAGGAATTTCTCTAGCTCTTTCCCTGCCATTTTTATTTTTAATTAGGTTTGTCAGATATAGAATCAAACCTAATTGAAATTTTTTATTTCGCGCTGTTAGGTCACCCTAAATCTTTTTATTGGGTTCAGCAGTAATTTTTTTAGTGTTTTTCTCTCTTCTTAATATTATGATTTTCAACATTTGGCAATGATATGTTGAGTACAATTTATGCATTACTGCATTTATTTACTATGCAGGCCGTCATGATTTGACGGGTGCCAACTAGTTTCTGATTTAAATTTTTAAAAAAATTCAGAAAAAACTGAGTGGAATATATATCAGGAACATGTTAAATTTAAGGTCAAATAAATATTGATTGATTTATGGAGAGATGTAAGTAACAAACAGCCTAACTGAATATATTAATACAGTTTTAAAAATAGCCATGGGATTCACCATAGTACGATACTAGAGGATTTCAGTGGAAATCGCTGAGAAGAGTTTTGTTTTGTCAATGAAAAACTTGCGACACAGCCCAAATGTTTGACATCAGCCCAAAAAGCTGCTGGCGTGAGTGGGGGATAACTAATTCATCCGCAGGAACCATTCGTGTCACAATCTGTCGGACGTTAGGGAATTAGCTCAACATAGTATTTATTTTAAATGGGTCCTAACATGTTTTTCTCTCCCCCCCCCAAATGATCGCGTCACCCGAATTTGGGAATCACTGGTTTAGACATTAATAATTACAAGATAAAAAGAACATTTTATATACCATGTTTTTAAATTTTCTGTTGAATCATATAAACTTGACAATTCTGTGTATTAATAAATACTTTTTAAAAATTATTTTGATGAATTATCCCATCAACTTGAAAGAAAATGAAGTTAATTGGAAGTTAACTTGCGTTTAACTTTCCGTTCCCGTCCCGGCCGACAGATGGCTGTACCAGTCTACAAAACAAAACTAACTGACAATAACTGAAAATGAATTTTATTCTGCTTAAAGATGGCTAAAAGTAATAAAATAATGCACTGTCATCGTGTTCTGAGCTATTATAAAAGTTTCAAATGTCTAGCTAATCGGGAAGTTAGTTAAAAATTGATTGCAAAATTTGTACCGGACAAACATACACACAAACAAGAAAGCAAGTTAGTAAAATCATGGTAAAAATTACCTCATAAAGTCAGAGTTTGGGGCTATCCAATTTCAAGAGCATCGATCGTCTACTCTCCAGTGTGGAATAAAACAGACGCAAGGCCAAATTACCTACTCTTTTCAGGTTGTGTGTGTGTGTGTGTATATAGTATACAATATATATATATATATATATATATATATATATATATATATATATATATATATAGTATAGAGAGAGAGACGCGCGATGGAGTAGTTGTTAAAAGCGTCAAGCTGCCACATCACAGGTCCAGGGTTCGATCCTTCGACTGAGCAAGGTCGGTTCAGCCTTTCGTCCCTTGAGTGGGTCGATAAAATGAGAACCAAGCATGCTTGGGAACTAAACTCTGCGGGTTCCACTCCAGGATGACCACCTGACTGAGACATATGCTGTATGGCACCCCAAGCCCACGGTCAAGAAAGCGGAGATGGGCTCAGCTGGTCCAAAACGGACTGTTGCGCCCTGGGTTTATATATATATATGTATATATATATATATGTATATATATATATATATATATATATATATGTATATATATATATATATGTATATATATATACACTGCTGGCCACTGTAAATGCAACACCCTGAAGGAAACATGCAAATAACATGAAATTTACAACATGCATTAGCGGAGGTAAGATATGCAAATGATTAGAATTTCAGCTCAGACGCACATCACGCGCGCCTGTGGCGCCACTTCACAGCGCTATTTAAGGCTTGGAGATTTCGACGATTTCAAGTTCGGCAATTGTGTTTTTCTTGTGGTTTTTTTAAAAAAAACGATCAATTATGCCTCGTCGAAAACAGCGATCATCTTTTGATCAAGTATCCGAGTTCGACAGAGGAAGGATAGTGGCCTACCGAGATTGTGGATTATCTTTCAGGGAAATCGGTAGTCGTGTTGGACGAAACCAAACAACTGTAATGCGGATATGTGATCGTTGGATGCAGGAGGGTACGACGGACCGGCGTGTTCGATCTCATCCACCTCAGCGCACAACTTCACGTGATCACAGGCAAATTGTGCGCATGATCGCTCAGTCACATCACGACCCATAGCACAGCACACGCAGTCTGTAACGCATCATCCAGTGTCTGCGCGTACCATTCGACGCCGTTTACAGCAGAGTGGTCTGTCCGCAAGACGTCCATTGCTTTGTCTACCCTTGACGCAGAACCACAGTCGTCTCCGTCGCCAATGGTGCGATGACAGAAGGATGTGGACGGCAGAATGGAATGAAATTGTCTTTACTGACGAGTCACGCTTCTGTCTGCAACACCACGATGGTCGCATTCGAGTCTGGAGACACCGTGAAGAGAGGATGCTGAACATTTGCGTTATGCACCGCCACACTGGTCCTGCACCGGGTATTATGGTATGGGGCGGCATTGGATATCACTCTCGCACACCTCTAGTACGCATTGCCGGTACTTTAAACAGCCAGCGCTACATCTCCGAGGTGTTGGAGCCAGTTATCCTTCCTTACAGCCATATTTAAACAGGATAATGCGCGACCACACGGGGCACGCATTGTCCAACGGTTCTTCGTCAATCGCCGGATTGAATTGCTTCCCTGGCCGCCTCGCTCTCCGGATCTTTCGCCGATAGAAAACATGTGGTCCATGGTTGCTCTACGATTGACCCAGATTCCATCCCCAGCTGCCACAGCAGATCAACTTTGGCAACGTGTGGAAGCTGCTTGGTCTGCTGTACCCCAAGAACTCATCCAAAGTCTCTTTGAATCAATGCCGAGGCGTGTGGCAGCGGTGATCTCCAACAATGGCGGCTACTCTGGCTACTGATTTTGGCAGGAACCACACTTCACAGAAGTCTATAAATTTAATCATTTGATACTTGGTCAACATGTTATCTACAAAATAAATTTTGTTGTGATATCTCTTGTCTTTCTTGGTGTTGCAATTTGGGTGGCCAGCAGTGTATATATATATATATATATATATATATATATATATATATATATATATATATATAGTGTGTGTGATTCATCGATGCCTGGTGTTTTGGAAAAGACATTCATTGGAAAAAAAAAACCCAAAAACGAGAGTAGAGAAACAATTAGTTTACGCAGGAATCCCGAGAAAATGTGCCCCCTACCAGGTGTGTTCTTTTTTTAAATGAACGAGACATGCGTAGGGCTCCTCATTAAGACACTCATTAAGTGCCCCGAACGCGAGTTAAAAATGTATTTGGGTCCTAATGAGCGAGAAGAAACAGAGAGGGATGATTTATTCTCCGGAAACGATGACGGAAGAGGATTTTAAGGCTCTTGAAATACGCAAATTAACTTAATTTATTTCATCATCGATTGTATTTTTTGTACCATCGCATCGAGAGGAATCTTCTTCTATTCAGGGACATAATGATTACTTAACGCTGTTTGCCAATAAACGTGTTCTATTATTTGCTGTGGAAAAGAGTAGGAAAATGTTGACATGCCCATATATATATATATATATATATATATATATATATATATATATATATATATATATATATATATATATATATACATATATATATAATAATGTATATATATAGTAACACCCCCCTATTATCAATTGTCCTAAATCTAATACGTATTCTAAATTATAGTGTTATCCTATCAATAAAGTACAGCCCCTATTCCAAATTGTGATCTAGGAATCAGAGAATTAAGTAACTAGTTTGTCCTTTAAGGCACATTAAGGTTACCCATTAACCGCTTATTCTGAACCGTACGCATTTTCGTCATACAACGTGCGTGTTCCTTTTGACTCATAACCACGAGACTTTGACTCTATGTCCCACTTGGTTTTACCATATGTCCGCTGGTAGCCAATGAAAAGAATTCTAAGTAAATCAGTTAACACCTAGTATAAAATTGTTGAACAGAGAGTTTCGTGCCCTTCCTCTGTTCCCTGTCGGCTTTGATGGCTCTTCTGTCTTCGCTCTAGTGTCCGCGTCCTGCTTCCGACTATTCAATGATGCAAACGTATTGTGTGTTCCAAGCTCCGGCGGGTCCGGAGGCTGGTTTGTTTGTGTCGAATCGTCCAGTTACCTGATGTAAAGTTGCTTTGCCGAAATCTCTTGTGCGGTGTGCTGCCTTCGTTATTTGGATTAAGTGAATACGGGTCTTCAATCTCCTTCTTCTTTAATTTTCAATACTTTACACTATATACAGCGTGAGTATAATTAATATTCTTTTCTACTACATTGAAGATACTTAGAATTCCCAAATACGTAATTTGTGGAGGAATAAGACTTGTTTATCAAAAAAATTCTTCAAAAATGGTAGAATTTTTAAAAGGCTCCATGCGTATTCATTTTCTTCTGATATCTTCCAAATTTCTCAGAAGTGTAAATTGTAGTGTTTGTCACAAAACTGTGCATAATTCTTTGAAATAAAAAAAAAATATTTTTCAAATTTATAGACCATAAAATAAAGTAAAAACATAAAAAATAGACAAATAACAGGCAGAATAGAAAAGAAAATTATTTAAGACTTTAGATTCATACAAAAAAATAAATAAATAAATGCACATTTATATTTATATACATATGGTAAACTTATAATACAAAATTTAAGAATTTTCATTAATATAGAATGCGCATAGGGCATTTTGAAAAACGTTAGCATTTTTGAAATTTTGTTTGAAAAACAGGCATTATTCTGCTGAAAATTCTTATTTTGAATTCTAAGGATTTTCAATGTAGTAAAATAGAAAATTAATTATTCTCATTGTGTATATAGAGTTAAAAATTGAAAATTAAAAAAAAATCGAATTTGAAGGGCCCTAGTCCCCTTAAATAAAATAATTCACGGACTTTGTGTTTCTCATATCTGTTTGTAATCTCTTCAAGATGTTCCTGATCATTCCACGAGTGTTTTTCCCCTACGACTACCATCTTGAGTATTCGCGCATTCTGTGTATACAGAGGCTGTTCGCACATTTTTTAGACGATTTTGGTAAGCGATAATAAAAAATAGTTTGCTGGAAAAGAAATAATTGCAATTGTACTATGTTTTTAAAAGTCAAAATTATCGTCTGCGGCTTGAAAGTTCTGTTTTTATTCAAAATGGCGTTTTTAACAGATGCAAAATCATTAAAATGCTCGGTGTCCACTGTAAACAAAATGATAAACGTTGATTTAAATCTTAAGAAAGCGAAAAAACGCAATGTGCATCGTCTTCTTCCAAATCATATCGCTGAACGCAGGACACGCTGCAGAATTCTATATGAGAAACACTTATCCAAAGAAAAATGGAAAACAATTGTCACAATAGATGAATCATGGGTGTATTTAAATGATTGCAACAAAAAAAGATCCATTTATTATCATAAAAGGGGAGAAAAAAATTTAAGTACATGGTTCAAAGAATCGAAAGAAAGTTTTTCTAAGGGATTCATGATTGTTGCTGGTTTTTCTTATAATGGCAAGTTAAAAATAAAGAGAGTGGAAAAAAATGTCAAGATTAACTCCAAATACTATCAGGAACATATTTTATCGCCAATTTTTCTGAATGAAATACCATCGCTTTACCCACAGTGCCATCAATCTGTGAGACTCCATCAGGACAAAGCTAGCAGTCACACATCAAAATCCACTGAAAATTTCCTAAACGAAATGGAACAAAAAACTGGTATCAAGGCCATACCCTTCACTGATATCCCTACTAAATCTCCCGATGTATCACGTATGGATTTTTGTGCTTTCGGACTTTTAAAATCTGCATTATCCAAACGTCGTCCCAAAACCCTTACAGGATTCTGGAAAGCTGTTCAGGAGGAATGGTATAGAATACCTCTTCTGACACTTCAAAAGGCATTATTATCTTGGAAATTGCGGTGTCGAAAGATAGTTCAGAATAAGGGATGTCAAATAGAACATTTAAAACACAAGAATTTTATGTAATTTAGTTTTGTGAATACAATATACATCGTCTAAAAAATGTGTGAACAGCCTCTGTACCAGCGTTCATGAATCGTGCCAGTGATGTTATTATTACACTTACTTACACACACACACACACGCACTTTTTTTACACTTTTTTTAAAAACTTTAACACAGTTTAAAAATCTAAAAAGAATAACAAAATATTGAGTGCAATGTTATCAGAGAGTATTTCAGAAAATGGAAATGTTTATAGTAGTGATGATGAAGGAGTGGTCCGACTATCTGCAGGTACAATTCTAGAAGGCCTCCAACTAGCCAATAAACTTGGAAAGCATTTTCTTTCAAATAGTAACAATGTCGGACGATCTGTGCCATCCGTGATTTAAAAATGATTACACTGTGCAACATGAAAAATGTCCTTCAGATGAAAATGTGTTTCTTGTATATTTTTGCCTGAAAATAACGATTATGTAATTATTTTTTGTTTACCACGCACAATTTTCCCCAAATCCACATTTTAGACTATTTTGCTGAGAAAGCAGACATCGTATATTGCTGTGATGTGAATGGCCTATTTCAGGCATTGGGACATGAACATAATCCAACAGAGTGGCGCCTGTTTATTGACTCGTCCAAACGTAGTCTCAAAGCAGTGCTCCTCCTTAAAGGCAATGTTTGTCCGTCTGTTCCCGTAGCATATTCTACAAATGCAAAGGAAACTTAAGAAGTTATGAGTGCTATAATGAAGTTAAGTGAGTACACTACATTCAAATGGCCCATTTGTGGAGATTTGAAAGTCATTCGGATATTAACAGGCATGCAACAGGGATACGCTAAATTCTGCTGCTTTCTTTGCGAATGGGACAGCTGTGACAGAAAAAATCACTACATCCGTAAACAGTGGCCTCCAAGAAAAAACTTCATTCCTGGCACCAAAAAATATGAATGCGTGATGTGAAACATGTGAATCCGCAATGTCTTTCTTCCACCATTGCACATTAAATTCGGACTGATGAAAATATTTGCAAAAGCTCTGGATAGAGAAGGAGTGGCTTTCTTGCATATCAGGAATAAATTAAAAAAATTTAAGTGAGGTAAAGGTAAAAGAAGGGGTTTTTATTGGCCCACAAATTAAAGCAGTCAATCTTTCATGATGAAGAGTTTGAAAATAAACTGTCACAAGCAGAAGAAGAGGCCTGGCTGGCATTAAAATTAGAGTGCTCACGTTTCCTTGGAAATGAGAAAGCTGAAAACTATGAACATCTTGTTGGTGACATGGTGAAATGATTTCGTGTTATAGGTTGCAATAGGTCTAAAACTACACTTTTTGGATTCACACCTGAACTTCTTTCCTCAAAACCTTGGCGCAATTAGTGATGAGCATGGAGAAAGGTTTCACCAGGACATGTTTGAAAAGCGTTTCAGTGGACTATAGAATGGAAATATGCTAGGTGAATACTGCTGGTCTGTTCAGGGACACACCGACAGATGTCTACAAGAGGAAACGTCCAAAAAAAATCATTTCAGTGTTTGTGTTTTCTATAATCAAGCCTTTGTTACATATCTCCGTAACCAATTTGTATAAATATGAGAAGTGGGTTTCCTACAAAAATGGTACGTGATGGACGATTTTTGGTTTTGATATATGAATCAAGCACCTTTTGTTTATACAGAATCACATAGTTTCTTGTAAAGGACAGAAAAAAGTTCAAATTTGTTGTACAGTGTTATGGCACATAATGAAGAATTATATAAAGAACTAACAAAATAAAATCACGGAGTCTGATAACCGAATTCGTATTCAATATCGGTGAACGGTGTATATATCAATGAACGGTAAATATATCAATGACCGATAGTCATTAATATACTGACAGGTTATGTTTTAGATTATGAGGTGATGTCGAAGCACTGCACTGAGCTTGAATATGCTAAATCTGATCACGGAGAGAAATCTGCAGAATATAATATGGAATGAAAGTAACAAAACTTCATGCAGCATCAACCCCACTGGTTCATCAGGAAGTTTTTGATGTTAAAACGTGTTTGAAATGTATTACATATACATTATTTTGTGCGTAAAATATAGTTTTACATTAATTTTATACAAAAATGTGATATGACTTCTCAAGTAGCATGATTTATTTTTTCTTGATGGTATCATTTTCTTAACTGTCATATTTTGAGAACGTTATAACTTTTCAAAAACGTTAGCCAGAGATTTAAAAAATTAAAAAATTTTAATTTTCATATTATTGAAGTATATAACATTTTACATGTTTTTTTATACTATGTAATTTATACCGTGTTTAATTTTTAATGCAGCATTCACAAGGCCAAAAAACACTTTGAAATTTTTCCTTTTCAGCTTTTAGAGTGGTACAATGATAAAAGACTGAATCTAGCTGAATTCTAAGGAGTTTATTTTAAATTGTATATTTTTATGTTGGGTTTTGATTTTATTCATGTGTATAAAATTTCGCATGCTTTTTTCCTACGTTATGTATACAGCGTTTAGTTTTTAAACTGATTTCGGAAAACAAACCTTCTTTAAATCCCGGGCAAAGCCGGGTACTTCAGCAAGTAAAAAATGAATTCAATTTATTTTTGACTTCTTCTGACTACCGCAATTTTTCAATTTAAAAAATAACACGAATAAACATAGTATAAGATTTGTGACATGGATCTTACATTTTTATTCAGCAAATCCATATTTCATATGAAAATGAACATTTTTTTTCATTAAGTATATTTGGATGGAATCTATCTCCCATTTTTATATGTTCACTGCATTTTGTTTACGTTTTTTTCCTTTTTACACGGTAGTCTCTGGAACGCATCTCCCGTGAAAGAAGAGAATCGGGCGAATGAATATATATATATATATATATATATATACAGGGTGCTTTTTATTGAACTGACACTCCTTAGCGCGATCAATCAGCTGGAATTCCAACAAAAATGATACAGGAACTAAGGTCGACATGGGAAAGAGTTTCCAAGGAAACAATAGTTCCAACAGACACCGATAGGGGAAGATATGGCGCTGTTGCTGTAGGTGCACTCGAGAATTTGCATAAAACTCAAGTAAAACATCAAAATGCAAATTCATGACTATGTAGTCGACAGCAGCGCCAGTATTTTGGGCTATGAAGATCGGCGTGGAATCTGTTGCACCATCACTTACAGAAGAAAGGGTCATCAGTTCCTTTTTTTCAATTGCATGGCCACCTCGCTCCCCGGACCTAACCCATGTGACTTCTTTCTGCGGGGTTTTTAAAGTCCAAGGTGTATCTTGGCAGAGTCTCTAACTTGGCAGCTGTACAGGACAACATATCCCTGACTTTAATGAACATTCCTGGTGACATGTTACGCTCGGCCGTTGAGAAGGTGATGTTCAGGATGCAGTGTGTCGGCCACCAGGATGGTTGTCACATTGAAGGAAGGAGAAGTGAATTTCCTGCTTGTTATTCATTTGTCTGCTTATTACAACTTTTTCGGTATTCACCCCTTATCCTTATAGCCGAAAATATTGGCGCTGCTGTCGACTACGTAGTCGTGAATTTGCATCTTGATGTTTTACTTCCATTTTGTGCAAATTCTCGGGTGCGCCGACAATAACAGCGCAACATCTTCCTCTATCGGCGACTTTTGGAACTTTTTTCTTTTTCACGGAAACTCTTTCCCATGTCGTCCTTAGTCCGTCTATCTATTTTAGTGGAATTCTGGTTGATAAATCGCGCTACAGATGGCTCTTATAAAATTTCCTCTCTCTCTCTCTCTCTCTCTCTCTCTCTCTCTCTCTCTCTATATATATATATATATATATATATATATATATATATATATATATATATATATATATATATATATATATATATATATATATATATGTATATTTATATATATATATATATGTATGTATATATATATGTATGTATATATATACGTATATATATATATGTATATGTGTATATTTATATGTGTATATATATATGTATGTATATATGTATATGTATATATATGTATATATGTATATATATATGTATATGTATATGTGTATATATATATGTATATGTGTATATGTGATAATATTACTAACTACCTCTAATCGCCCATTCTGTACTTCATCTCTGTCCTGGTAACCCCTCCTTCTTATCTTGGCGTAAACGCTTCTCCTTCCCACATACTAACTTCCTCCTCCAATTCTGGCAACCTCTCTGACCGAATTCTATTTTGGCGCTTTTTGCGGTAGACGCTGGTCTGTCTCGAAGAGAGTAAGATGTGTTGCTTTACTGTTTAATAAATTAGTTTGTTCCTGAAGCTGATTTTATTATTTTCCGGCCACGATGTAAGCTACTGTTTCATGAGATGTCCATCCGGACATTTCAGAGAGTCGACAGGATCTGGACTTTAAAAATGTGACTGCAAATTGAAAAAGTTAAAAAGTCTTTGTTCTAAACGAGTTTCGCTTTAGATTAACGCCATTGTTCTACAGGATTTTTGCTTTATTTTACGCATGTCTTTCTGAAGTCACCAGCTTGAAATGACCAAAGCTAAAGCATTCCTCATCCAACACCATGAAAGTCCTACAGAAATTACGACTGCGACGAAGCAAGTGAAGATGCCTTTGTTCAAAAATTACAGTTTCGTTTCCGCCTGACCTCTACGGTTATCCACGGACTACGCCATCTTTGTGTAAAGTACCAGTGCTGCAGCATCCGATTCAACTAGGCCTCCAAGAAGTGATTCAAGTTTTTATATGAGAGCGACATTCATAAAAAAAAAATTCATTTCAAGAAAATAATTACTATTTCCGGGTGAACGCTGCTCGGAAATCAAAGAATTTCATATAAGCAAATTTTCAAGTTCACCATCAGAGTGCTTTACACTTAAAAGTTCTTATTTAGTATTGCAATTTACAGTACAAAAGTATTAGTGTTTACAGTACAAGTTGGTGTTAGGAACAGGTCAGTTACTGTATTATTTGTTTTTGTAATTTCTAGTATTGTAAAAGTAAAAGTAAAATGAAAACTGCCAAAATAAATGTCGAACATGAAAATAATTACGAAATATTTAAAAAAAAATTAAAAATCGGTAAAAAATGTTAAATTAAAGTAGTGAAATCATGATGTAAGTCACCAATATGTAAATCATTCAGCTATCCTTAATCTTTCTATTTTTGCGTTCCTGTCCTATCGCCATCCTAGTTAATTTTGAAAAAACCCCGTGAGTGTAAGTGAAACTCACATAATTTTTTTAAAAAAACTTTTTGTAGCTTACTACATTTTATATGAAAAATACTATGTACTAGACAAATATTATTGATTTTTATACTGGGGTTTCCACTCACTGTCCTCCCTGTCTCTTCGCACTTTTCAAATGTTCCCTTTGAACAGTTGCTTTTCCCTCTCATGTTTGAGAAACTTGCCTGCCCCTTTTCATTTTGTTCAGTTTGCTCAACATGAGTTTCAGGTTGGAAGCACCTTCCCATTGGTAAACGCTCACGAGGATGAACTCACAACAGGTCACATACCTCAAATTTATGTTTGTATTGTCTTGCTTTTTTTAATACTTCATAATAATTGAATGTTAGTGTCAATTGTTGAAATTTGCATTTTGTTCGAATTTTGCAACACCAGGTACCAGACCTTTGGAATTGATGTTGGAAGTTGATTTTGCTACTTTGCGCTTATAGCGGCTCATTAGAGCGCAGACGGACGATGAATGAAGAGCTCAATATGCTCATTAACATCCTGAGAGATCAGCAAGCCCATATCCAGTACTTAGCTGGACAGTTAGCCCAGGCTAACAAGCAAACTTACGCTAACATCGTAAGTAATGGGCAAGCGATCGGACCCGCCCCTAGGGGCGGGCCTAAGACCAAGTCTACCAAGATGACTTTGGCTGATAAAGAGCGTCACGTGGTGACTGTGTATCCCAAGAAGGAGCAAGCCTCCGAGGATACAAGGAATGAGATCCAGTCACATATAGACCCTACCAGGCTGAAAGTGGGCATCACAATGATGCGGAAGATCAGTAAGGGTGGGGTCATAATTGGCACGGACACTCAAGAGAGCCTGGACAAGCTCATAGAGGAGTTCAAAAAGATCGATGAACTCCATGGCAGCTATGAAGCTACGAAACCGATGAAAAGAAATCCGCAACTCATAATATACGGAGTTGCGGAAAAAATGACTGACAAACTGCTCATTGAAAAGCTGAAAGAGCAGAACCAGGAGTTGGCGGAGAGCGAGATAAGCATTGTAGCTAGCTACAAAGCTAAATATGGACACAATTGGATACTGAGCATCAATGGAGAAGCCTTCTCAAGACTGAGAGGCGTGTGCAAGCTCAAGCTAGGCTGGCAAAGGTACTCATATAGGGAGTACATAAGGCCAAGAGTGTGTTATAACTGTTGGCAATATGGACCTATAGCCAAAGCGTGCAATGCCGAAAGAGTGTGCAAAAACTGTGGCAGTACGGGCCACTGTTATAGTGACTGCAAAGCAAAAACCAGATGCGTGAATTGTTACAAGAACAATAAGAAAAATAGCACAAAGAAGGAGACCTCTCATATGCCCACCGCTAATTCATGCTCGGTATATAGAGCAGAGGTGGAGCTAATTGCTCGAAGAACCAATTATGGAGAGTAACACTCCAAGCTGTAAGTTTGTGCATTTGAATGTTAACAAAACGCATCTGGCTTCAAAGGAACTGGGCGAGGATGCCGTAGCCCAGGACCTCGACGTCCTCTCGATCTCGGAACCGTACTATTCCAGAGAGGACGAGCACATCTCAGGCATACCGAACATGTACGCTGTTATAGCACACAGCTGCAGCCCCAAGGCTGCCCTAGCAATAAAGAGGAGGCACAAGATGCTCAACCTGATGGTGACGGAGTACTTGGTAGCAGTTCGAGTTCAGCTGCTAGGGGAATGGTACAATGTTATCACAGTCTATCTACCCCCCTCACCCAGGGGGGATGATGATAGAACGGAACCCCAGATGAGTTATCTCAGGTCCATCCTGGACAATACTGACAATAAGTCAATCATAATGGGCGACTTCAATGCGAAGTCTTCTGTCTGGGGCCCTAGGCCTACTAATGAAAGGGGAATTACGATCTTGAGCATGGTGGCGCACTACGGTGCACACATCCTAAACGACCCGAACAGCCCCCCAACGTATAACGGACCGTTTGGGATGGGCTGGGTCGACCTCGCGATAACCGTGGGTATCGATGAGGATAGGATCTCCAACTGGAGAGTCTCAGATGACTTTGTGCTAACGGACCACAATGGGATTCTGTTTGAGTTAAGTGGCCTTGACACAGGCCACAGACAGCCCAGGAATCTGAAATGGGACATTAGATCCATGAAGTGGATGGAGTTCAGAGCTGAACTCCGAAAGGAGGCTAATGTGCTCAGAGAAACGGTGGAGGCCCTCGATCCTGAGGAGGCAGTCATGAACATCAATGACAAGCTACATGAAATGTGTAGCAAGCACCGTAAGAGGAAGGGCTGTCTAAAAAGGAATGCCTATTGGTGGTCCCCAAGCTTGGCGACTCTTCGCAAAAAGGTCAGAGCTCTCAGGCGGAGGGCTCAAAAGATCAGTGATCCCCAAGAAAGGGCCCAGAACATGGAGATCTTCAAAAGGGAAAGAGCTAATTATAGGCGAGCCAGATTGGCCGCCAAAAGGAAGTCGTTCCGAGATTTTCTCGAAGGGGTGACGTCCAAAGACATATTTGGCAATGTGACATTTACAGTTCCCAAGAGCGGCAGAGCGGATTGCGCCAAGGAACTCAAAAAGTCGGATGGAGACTTAACGCATGACGAGTGTGAGGTGGAGTTAATACTGGCTCAACACCACTTCAAGAACATTGATAATGTTCATTATCCCAGAGCCGCTATCCAAGAGGCTCATGATCTCATCACGATCGATGAGATAGACTTGACTCTGGACAACATGGCTAAGGGGAAGGCTCCGGGATTCGATGGGCTCACGCTCTCGATTGTGGAGGAATTGCACCAAGTGGATGCCTGGCTACTGGGCAACCTGTATAATAAGTGCCTGAAAATGATGAAGTTCCCTAACATCTGGAAAAGAGCGAAGGTGGTGTATTTCCCCAAAGAGGGAAAAGATCCTACTATGCCGAACGCATACCGTCCTATCTGCCTCCTTCCAGTAATGGGAAAGGTGCTGGACAAGTTGATCACAAACAGACTCGTGGAGTTCCTAGAGTTGAACGGGGTACTCTCGAAAGAGCAGTATGGCTTCCGAAGAAATAGGAGCACTAACGATGCCCTAAAAAGGGTACTTGGGATCATTGGCGAAAACAAGCGGAACAAGCTGTTTACTTGTATGATCACGCTCGACATACAAAACGCCTTTAACTCTATCAACCCGATACGTGTGATAGAGGCCATAATGAGCTTAAATATGGAAATGAATCTCAAGTATCTAATAGTGGATTATCTCCGAGACCGCAGCATAAAGCTGGGTCAAGGGGAATGGAAGTACAACGTGGGAGTGCCCCAAGGTTCCTCCTTGGGACCCATTCTCTGGCTTTTAGTGATCAACGACCTCCTAAAGGCGGAAGAGGACAATGAGGATTTCCACATTCAAGCATTCGCTGATGACCTGGTCATCCTCATCAGTAGTAAGGCCGTGTACAGGTTCACAGATCTGGCCAGCAGAGCGCTGGCTAAGTGCGAAAGTTGGGCAAACCACAATGAACTAAAGTTCAATATTGGCAAGTGCAACTTCACGATTGTGGGGCCGAGCACAAGAAATCTAAGGAAACCAACCCTAAAGCTGTGTGGCCAGAGTATCAAGTATGAGAAGGAGGTGAAGTATTTGGGGGTTATCATTGATAACCAGCTCAACTTCAACGCCCACCTTGAGAAAGCCAAGGAAAGGGCTCTGGCTGTCATGCACAAGCTCCTGAGATACTCCAGGAAGACTTGGGGCATTAAACCACTCGTTGCAAAGGAGATCTACCAGCTAGTCGTTGAAAAGATCTTGCTTTACGGAGTGCCGTCGTGGTACAACACCACAAGGAGACTCAATGACAAGCTTTTGCAGATCCAAAGACCGTTTCTGCTGCTCTTGACAAAGTGCTACAAAACAGTAGCTACGGACACACTCGCCGTCCTGGCGGGGTGTTTGCCTCTGGACATCAGAGCCAAAATGGAGAGGACAATTCACCTGATCCATAATGAGAATGGAGCGTACGACCTTAACGGTCTTAAGCTCGATGGGGAAAGCTGCGAAGTGAGAAACTTCGATATCCATTCCATCAAGGATATCAGCAGCATAGACTGGTCGACCAATCTGGAGCCAGGGTGTAGTACGCAGTACTACACAGACGGCTCTAAGATGGAAGGCAGAGTCGGATCAGGAGTTGTCAAGTATGACAACAATGTAAGGCTCTATGATCTAAAGGAGAGGAACTCAGATCACAGCTCCTCTTATCAGGCTGAGTTAAGAGCGTTAGAGATGGTGATTGAGGATGCAATAAGGTCGCGAACCGAAGAGTTCGACGTCTTCACGGATTCCATGAGCGCACTACAGGCGCTCAGAGCAAAGAGCTTTAAATGTCGGCTGGTGGAAAACCTCAAAAGGAGTATCACTATAAACGGCTTATATATTACCTGGCACTGGTGAAAGCCCATGCCGGTAATAGTAACAACGAAGAGGTGGATGAGATCGCCAAAAGTGCGACTCAGCTTCCCACCATCAATAACGACTATAAGCTGACTAAGAACCAGCTTAAAGGCATACTTATGAAAGATGCCTTAAAATCATGGCAAGAAAGGTGGAATGAGTCCACCAAAGGCAGGCGGACGCATGAGATCTTCCAAAAAGTCAGTTTGGATAGAGTCCAATGTGACTTCCTGAGGAACCAGGCGATCACTGGGCACGGCAGCTTTGGCCAGTATCAGGCCAAATTCTTCGGGAAGTCGGACAGCTGCAGTTGTGGCGAAATCCAGACAGTCGAGCACTGTCTATTCGATTGCAGAAACTTTGCTGACTTGCGTGCCGACCTGCCAGGGAATGCAAGCCAATGGACCAAGTACAAACTATATAACGATTACTACTTTGGCAAAGTAGTAAACAAAATCGTTAAAAGGCTTATGGACGAACACGTCCAATTGCCATAGAAACTATTTTCGATGTATTTTATGTTTGCTGTATGTATTTTTAATAAAGTCTGTGTTGTGATGTGAAGTAGCGAAAAAGTCGTTCTGCAGGCGGTTGGCCAGTTGGAGCGACTCGGTAAAGTTGCATATGTGCTGAGTGTCGGAGCTTGGGATGTGCTCCCTCGCGGCGGCCAGTCTTCATTAACTCTGAGTTGGATGCCTTCAAGGTGGGACGACGCTAAGCTTACGCTTACCGGATCAATGAAAGAAGGAAAAGAAAGAAAAGAAAGAAAAAAAACAGGGAAAAGTGAACATAGGATTGTTGGTTGCCACTAACTGCTAAATTTTAAAAACAATTTTGTTAATAAATTATTAGACGGTCTTCGGCTTAGGGGCTGGGGTTGAAGGCCCCGGTGTCCTTGAGCCAGTGTGTCCCAGTTGAGCAGGATTGCGCTCGGGATGATTAGTTAAGAGTTTTCCCGTATACCTTAACGGTTGGACGGGCATTCAATTGATTACCGGATCAATGACTGATGATTCTGGAACTGATTCCATTTGCCAAAATTTTTGTAGTGAAGAATTGAGTTCGCTGTCGATTGTAGAATGACAACTGAAAATCTCTTCCCTTACTGGTATTGAATAGATGGGGCCAGATAGCAACCATCCTAGCTTAGATTTCATAGCACAAGGCGTTCCCTTTGGACCAATGATTTTCTCACCAGAAATAATTTGGATGAATAAGTCTGCTCCAATCAAAACTTCAACAGGAGATGAGATCGGATCAGCAAGGACAAGTCCCTCCAAATGAGGCCACTTAGTGACTTCCATCCGAAAATTGGGTAGGTTCATGGTAATGTTTTTGACGACCAGAGTATTCATCTCAAATGATTCGTCACAGGAGTGTGAATATATCGTCATATTAGTCTCTTTTAAGGATGTTTCGGCAACAGAATTAGTGATTCCTCGAATAATGTGATTTGTATTTCTCACTTTTAAATTAAGTCTTGTTTCTAATGTGGAAGAAATCATGCACCTCTGCGAGCCACTATCTATCAGTGCACGACAAGTAATTAAGTCCTGATTTGAAGATTTGATTTTGATCAATGCGGTGCTTAACAACGTTGTCACTGCTTGTATATTGTTAACAAGGCATGGACTTTCCACTTCGGTTACCTGATTTGAATTACTAGCACTTTCAACATTTTGAAAACGTTTTGGACGATGGAGAAGGGTGTGATGATTTTTATTACAATTTTCTGACTTACACCTAATAGTAATTAAGCATTTTGAGGCCAAATGATTACTTCTTAAACAATTAATGCAAAGCTTATTAGTTTTGACAAATTCCCATCGTTGATCCAATGACATCCCTAGGAAATCTGGACATCTGTACAATGCATGCGAGTTTTTACAAATTATGCAAACTGGTAGTTTCGAAGCGGACGCGGTATTACAAAAGGTGGTCCTTTTTTGAGGTTTGAAATCACCTTTACTAGTTGTTCCTATTTTGAAACATGAATCCTTTACATTTTGAAGACTTCTCGCGTGATTTTCCAAAAAGGCCGAAAATTCCGCAAAGGTTGGAAATTTTCCCTTTTCAGTTTTCAATTCCCACTGAGTACGCATATTGCTATCGAGCTTATTTTGAATTGTATAGATCAGAATCAAGTCTACAAATTCATTACATTTAAACCCCAATATATCAAGATTACGTATTGCTTCATTGCACGTGTCCAAGATTACCAAAAGAGATTTACCATTACAAACTTTGGGGGATTTAATGTTAAAAATTTTACTCAATTGATTATTAGCCAAGGGTTTGTTATCATCGTATCTAGATACTAAAGTTTCCCAAGCTTGTCTGTAGAAGTCCCCAGAAACAGGAAAACCCTTAATCAGTTTTGCTGCGTCCGACTTTACTGATGCAACTAAATACTGGAATTTTGAAAGTGAGGACAGATTTTTATTTGAATCAATTGTCGCAGAAAATTTTTCCTTAAACGTAATCCAATCATCAAGGTTTCCGCCAAAAATTGGAATTTCAAATTTTGGAAGGCGAATATTTTGCGTTTCATTCGAAACTGATTTATCAATGAACTCGGAAGCCGAATTTTCATTAGTACTTCTACTAATAAATCCCTCTATATCAGCACAAGCATTAATTACTTTCTCATTTGCATTTGTGTATTCATTATAAAAAAGATCATTTTCATCGATTAATTCAAATATTAACTCTTCCAAAGATTCTATCAAATTACACAGTTTTGTTTTTATTTCTTTCAAAATAAATGATTTACCCTCCTTGATTAAATCATCAACACGATTAACATATCTGTCAATTTCCTTGATAATGAAATGAAACCTCGTTTCAATCTTTGAATCTTTCTTACCCTTAGCCATATCGAAATCAGAAAATCAAAATGTCTCATATACAAAATTCCACGAATCGAAAATAGCACGTCAACAATTTTACGCGAATGCTAAAATGCCAAAAATGAAAAATAACAAATGCTAGAAATAAGAATTAAAACATTGCATTTACGTTTGCCTACCGGAAAAGAGTTGGCAAGTAGCCAAAACACTTGCGAGAACGCGGGAATCAACTTTATCCAAGATGGCGAACGAAACTAAAACGAGCGAGTGAATAAATAATTAAAAAATTCTCTACTGTCACTCCGGGTCGATTAGGACCAAAACTATGTGAGATTTATAGATTTAGTGGACTGTAAATGATTTTAAAAGATTTATTTTGACTTAAAACAAAATAATTACAATACTTGCACATTTAATAGAATACACTTGCGATTAATAGAATATAAGGAATGGATCAACGCTGGGAAAATGAAAACCCAAATAGCTTAAAGAATTGAATCATGAATTGACTTACATAAAGGAATAGCTTCCCAGACGTCCTCCAAACCTTTCACTTAAAGTAAATTACATCAAAAAGGGAATAAGCAAGCAGAAGCCCTGCTCGCATCACGTACATAAGAATATTTTGTCAACAACAAGAGTTCATGTTTTCACACATCGTTTTCAAAATAAGAAATCAATGGATCAGTGCTGCCATCTATGAACGCGGGCTGCTACTACAGGACGGATCACAACATTTGGTAAATTTATTCTACTAATTGTTGAAAGAACTTTTAATGTTTTTGTTTACATGAGAAAGAGAAAAAATTAAAATTGAAAACAAATAATAAAAAAAATAACATATAAAAGTGATTACAACCCAAGAGATCTCCAAAGAACTAAATCATACTACGATTAAAGACTGTGAATAAAAATAATAACTTTTGTGTTTTTATAACAAGTTGAACTGTACCCGTCCTGGACTCTGAACACTTTCAGACTGTGACACATGTCCGGGGCTGAGACATTCACAATTTATTTTTACTTGTATTTGTATTTGGAACATCTTTACATCTGTTGTTAGTGCTTTCATTTAAGTGTACCATTTTTATTTAAGTGTCCAATTTTATTTTACTCCAGCAATTTGTTTTTAAAATTATGCCATTTTCATACTATTATGTCTTTCAATTGTACATTTTAACATAAGAATTTGTGATTTTCGAGCCAGCTTCAACCTAATATTCAAACTACTAATTTTCCTGTACTCACTATCTGGAGTGTCTTGGAGTCGACGGCTGCGGCTCCAATCGATTTTTGATGGGGGGGGGGATATTCTGTGATAATATTACTAACTTCCTATAATCGCCCCTTCTGTCCTTCATCTCTGTCCTGGTAACCCCTCCTTCTTGTCTTGGCGTAAACGCTTCGCCTTCCCACATACTAACTTTCTCCGCTAATTCTGGCAACCTCTCTGACCCAATTCTATTTTGGCGCTCTTTGCGGTAGACGCTGGTCTGCCTCGAAGCGAGTAAGATGTGTTGCTTTACTGTTTAATAAATTAGTTTGTTCCTGAAGCTGATTTTATTATTTTCCGGCCTCGATGTAAGGTACTATTTCATGAGATGTCCATCCGGACATTTCATATATATATATGTATATATATATATATATATATATATATATATATATAATATATATATATATATATATATATATATATATATATGTATATATGTGTATGTATATATATATATATATATATATGTATATGTATATATATATATATATCTATATGTATATATATGTATATATGTGTATGTATATATATATATAAATATATATATATATATATATATATATATATATATATGTATATGTATATATGTATATGTATATGCATATATATTTATATATATGTATATTTATGTATATATATATGTATGTATATATATATATATATACATATATATGTATGCATATATATATATATGTATGTATATATATATATATATATATATATATATATATATATATATATATATATATATATATATATATCTATATATATATATATATATATATGTATATATATATATATATATGTATATATATATATATGTATATATGTATGTATATATATATATATATATATATATATATGTATGTATATATATATATGTATATATGTATGTATATATATATATATATATATATATATATATATATATATATATATATATATATGTATGTATATATATATATATATATATATATATAACCCCTTCCGAACGTTCACACACTCTTAATCCTGAGACCAGGTTCGCATGGACGATTAGAGGCTTATACGGATGGCAGACAAAAAATCGATAGATCTGGCTATTTACAATAAAGTATTCCATTACAAAGCCTCTTTTTTATTCTAATGGAGAAATGCATCGGGCGGAAACCAATCCGTCGGCGATCCTTTGCCTAAATGACCTAAAAGAGAATAAGATTAAAAAATAAATGCGGACTTCAAGCAAGTTTTCACTAAAAGGAATCTTCTTACTGCAATTACTTTACATCTCCGATAGTAACGTGATTGTGCCTTTTGGGCTGTTGCCAACGTCCGTCGCTCGTTTCTTTAGCACAGATGATTCAATAAACACAATTTCGTACATTTATTGCGCCTTTTTTGTTTCTTTTATATGAACAGCATCGACTCAGCTTGTAAAGAAACAAACTGCAGTGGAACATATCGCGTTGGAATGATAGAAAACATCTCGTTTCGAGTCACGGATGCGAGGTTAGGAAGTTAAAATGACGTTAAGTCGAAAAAAATATTTCAGAAAATTTAATATTTAGCAGATCCTTGAACGAAGAGTCAGTGATCGTAGCCGACTACTCGTTTTTTCCCCCCCGAGATTATTGTTGGCGCGTTATTTTTGAAACGTCGTATTCAACAATTTCAAAAACTGAAAGATATAGCTAAGAACAAGAACACAATAGCTCCTTAAAAATCTGCAGCAAAAAAAATAGTTGGAGGAGGGTGTAAGATCATTTGCAGTTGAAAGGTGAATGGAATTGTTGACATGACTATATATATATATATGTATGTATGTATGTATGTATGTATGTATGTATATATATATATGTATGTATGTATGTATGTATATATATATATGTATATATATGTATGCATATATGTATATATGTATATATGTATGTATATATATATATATATATATATATATAAGTATATATATATATATATATATATACATATATATATATATATATATATATATATATATATATATATATACATATATATATATATATATATATATATATATATATATATATATATATATATATATATATATATATATATATATACACACATATATGTATATATATATATATATATATATATATATATATATATATATATATATATATATATATATATATATATATATACATATATATGTATTTATAGATATACAGGGTTTGTATAAAAGGTATCGGGAAAAGTTTCGGAAAACTAAATTTATTTGAGATATTGCTGCAATTCTTCAAAAGTCTTCAAAATACATCCCTTGAGCGTCGACACACTTTTGCCCGTGGTTTTTCCACATCTTGAAGGCCCCCTGGTAGGCGAATTTCGGAAAGTCCTTAAGGGTACGCGTGCAAGCTTCTTTGACGGCACTTTGAGTCCCATGGTGGTGTCCGTTGATGGAAGATTTCACTTTTGGGGTTAGGAAATAGTCTGCTGGTGCCTAGTTGGGACTGTAATGAGGTTGGGGAGTCGTCGCGATGCCGTTTATTGTGAGGTACATGGTGACCTTTGAGCAGGTGTGGCTGGGTGCACTGGGACGAGTTTAGTGCAGATCTTTCGCCTCGCCAAATTTTCAGTAATAATGCTGTGCACTGTCAACGTATCAATGCCAATTACATCTGTGATCACGCGCACACTTAACCGACGGTCTGAATACAGTACGTCACGCACTCGTTGCACGTTGTCGTCGGTTCTTGAGGTCGACGGCCATTCAGTGCGAGGCCTTGTCCTCCACACTGTCTCGGCCATCTTTGAAGAGCTTGTGCCACTTAAAAACTGCAGTTTGTGACATGCTTTCATCCTTGTACACTTGGTGAACCATGCCTAACGTCTCCGTACACGATTTCCCCAGTCCAATTTGATGTCGTACCGCTGTTCAATCGTTCGCTGCATTTTGCTCTGGCACCGAGTCACTCGACAGGGGTACACTAAAAACACGATCTAGCCTGAACGAACGCTCGCAGATGACTGGTACTTGGTGCATCTTGTAGGTCACATCCCCCACCGCCGAGCATGCACGGTACGAGCACGCTCCGACGTACAGTTACATCAGGAAAAAATTGTTCCCGATCCTTTTTATACAAACCCTGTATGTATATATATATATGTATATACAGAGTGATCAGAAAGTCAGTATACATTTGAAAAAGTAATAATTCACGGAATAATGTAGGTAGAGAGGTAAAAGTTGACACACATGCTTGGAATGACATGGGGTTTTATGGTAACCACAAAAAAAGTTCAAAAATTGCCAACACATGGCGCTCGACAGCAAAACGTCAGTGACGCTGCATGAGAATCGCGTATAAATGAGCTGTGCATTTTACCGAACTGTTGATTCCTGATCATTTGACGTAATACAACGAACTTTTTTCTACTTCTGAACATTTCCAGCTCTTTGTTGCTATAATATGAAATATCTGAGTTTGAAGGCGTTGGCCTAGGCAACTCAGTTAAAACACTTGTCCTATGGTCCTATGGTCCTGAACTGTTGATGCTATTCTACGAACTTTCAATACTCATTTCGGTGGTACTTCCGCTCTTCGCTGACATTCTCCTGAAATATCTGTGTTTGAAGGCGTTGGCCTAGATAACACAGTTAGCCAATTGTTCCTATGCTCCTATGGAGGGAATCAGATGCACCAGCAATCGCAGCATGTTGACGTTACCAGAAAAGGCTGTACTATCAGAATGGGGAATCTGCTACTGCAACTTTACGATCCTATCGCCATAGGAAGGACATTCGAAAGGGTAAAGGTCCTCTGACAATTGCAGCTGTGAAGAGAATGATTTTGAAGTTCACGATGGACCGACATGAATAGGGATGCTAAAAGACAACATCTAACGCCAATGTCTCACCATAAATAGAGATATGCTGTATAGTGCTGTTCACAACATTGTCCCTCGACTACAGCTATTGATGAGGAATGACGGTCGAAATGTTGAGCATTTGTTCTGAAGAACATCATCTTTGCTTTGTCATAATTTTTTATGCTAATTATTGCTTTTCTTATCACATGAAGCGCCATCTGTCGGCCATTTTTTAAAGTTTTTTGTGGTTGCAATAAAACCCCATGTCATTCCAAGCATGTGTGTCAATTTTTACCTCTCTACCTGCAATATTCCATGAATTATTACTTTTTCAAATGTATACTGACTTTCTGATCACCCTGTATATATGTATATATGTATATATGTATATATATATATGTATGTGTATATATATATATGTGTGTATATATATGTGTATATAAATGTATATATATATGTATATATATATGTATATATATGTGTATATATATATATATATATATATATATATATATATATATGTATGTATATATATGTATATACAGTGTATAAGAAAATTATAAGACCATCCAAAATATCACTCATTTTAATATTACACTGCATAAAATGAATAATTTTAAAATTTGAATCAAATGAAAAAAGTTATATTTTCTCAAATAAATCGCTTAAAGGAGTTAATTTCACACAGCAAATGATTTTTTGAAATCTCGGTGTAACATAAATATAAGACCACTTATTTTTTTATTTAAAATCGCTTGCGTTTTTAAAACTAGCATGCACTCATGGACAAAAAAATTAGCGCACCAAGAAGAGTCGTCAAAATGAAACGAAATTTTACATACGTAATGACTACTTTGATATAAGTAAATGATAAGAAAATCAAAGAAAAAGGATAATTTATTTCAGAGAAAAAGGCAAAAGTACGGAGGAGTTAATACTCCGTTGGACCCCCTCTAGCGCGAATGCACGATGCGATACGATCGGGCCTTGAGTCATACAAGTTCTGTATGATGTCTTGAGACATTTCGTTCCATATTTGCTGTAACCTTGCCTCTAGTTCGTTCAAACTCGTGGGATGCCCAACTCGTCGTCCCAAATGATCCCAGATATGCTCGATTGGAGACAAATCTGGGGATCGGGCAGGTCAAGGAAGGGTAGTAACAGTGCGGAGACACTCTTGTGACACCCTTGCCGTATGAGGCCGAGCATTGTCTTGTTGAAAAATGGCCCGTGGGACCCGTTGCATGACTGGCAACACATGTGGTTGCAGGATTTCATGAACATACCGCTGGGCTGTCATGGTGCCACGGAACAATACTAGGGGTGACCGTGTATTGTAGGCAATCGCACCCCATACCATCACACCAGCTGTGGGAGCGATGTGTCGCTGTACAGCAAAGGCAGGATTGAAGCGTTCACCACGGGCTCTCCACACACGAACACGATTGTCATCACTGCCGAGATTGAATCTGGATTCGTCACTAAAGACGACCTGGTTCCATTCCGCTGCAGTCTAGTTTCCTCGTGCGCGGCAAAACTCCAAACGGAGGCGTCGATGGGTGGGCGTCAAGGGCAGCACACGTAATGGGCGCCGCGATACCAACTGTCCTTCAGCCAGGCGCCTTCGTATGGTTCGAGAAGACACAGAGGCCCCTAGTGAAGGTGCTACCTGTGTCTGGATGGCGGCCGATGAAGCAGTTGGCTGTACGCGTGCATTTCTTACGATGTGGTGGTCTTCTCGACGACTGGTCTGCCGAGGGTGTCCTGAGCCTGGTCTTCGTGTACATGACATCTCTCGGGTCCACTGGTCCCAACACCTAATCACAACACAATCAGAGCGGCCTAATTGACGAGCTACTCGCCTAGCTGACCACCCAGCTTCCATCATCCCGACGATTCTCCCCCTCTCAAACTGCGACAACTGCTTATATTGTCTTCGAACACGGCGTAATGGCATGTCTATCTCAGCTCTTCCTTTGTAAATGATTCAGCACACTCAAACAAGCTTTGGTTACCTGTTTTATACTCCACAGAGTACGATGTTCAACGCCCTCTACCGGCTATACGTAATGCGCAATCACGCTGCATTTCTAATCATTTGCATATCTCCCCGACATGTACCTTCATTGCAAGTTTCGTTACGATCCCGCAATTATTTCTTGGTGCGCTAATTTTTTTGTCCATGAGTGTATGTATGTATATATATATATATATATACATTATTTTATTTATTTTTTTTTGAAAAACGTAGCTTGCGCCATTGTATTTCATTCTGCTTGCGGTCATAAAATAGGATTTGAAAGATAATGAAATGAAACTGGAAGTGCTGCGAAAGGAAGAAAAAAAGGAATTTTTCTCATCTTTTGAAGCGTGCTCGAGATGTGCGACGTTTAGGAACGATATTCAGGTACATCCCCTGTATGCGAGACCGCGTTTAAAAGAGAGGGCTTTCTCCTCACACAATTTCCCGCACCCGGCACCGAAGGAGGCCGAGTTTCGAGAGAGGAGCACTCTCTTTTTGTATGTCCTCGTATTCACCGATGCGGAAATTCCGAGAGGCAGAATGAAAGGCCTGCAGAGATGCTACTCATTATTTGAAAAGTTTTTCTTTCTCATTCTCGGCCGCAGGTTGAATGCTTACGGGAGAGATAGAGGAGAGATTCCGAGACTCTGTGTTTATACAGATAAAGTTTATTCATTAAAATTCTTCGACACGCACGTGATAGAGTTAAACCGTAATAATCATAACTTTGACTTTTAAATTCTTGTTACGTAACGTCGCTAAGGCTGGGTAGCAGCATAATTATGGTCCGTGCCGCGCTGCTTCATTCCAGAATGCCAAATGTCTCTTCATTTTTATCGGTGACTGACAAAGCCAGTCATCCACCTCATACGAATATATTAGGGTGGGTCGATTTTTACTTTTTTTAAAAATCGAAATCGCCTGTGGTGGGAAAAGCTGTGTATTGCTATCAAATGTTTGTAAATTTTTTTAAAATTAAAATATATTTAGGCCCCCCGTCCAGACCTTGAAGTTTTTCCAAAAATTTAAAAAAAAGCATTTTTTATTTATTTTAAAATTTTTTAGTACGAAAAAGTTTAACCGCCTGTAGTGGGAATTGTTGCATAGCAAGACCCTTTGTTTGTGGAAATTTTTTTTAAAATTAAAATATTGGCCCGGCCCTTGAAGTTTCTCCAAAAACGTAATAGAAGCATTTTTTATTTATTTTTAAATTTTTTACATACCAAAAATTTTAGCTGCCTGTAGTGAAAATTGTTACATAGCAAGTCCCTTTGTTTGTGAAAAAAATTATTTTGATATTGTATCATATTTAAAGCTCCCGCTAGGCCAGCGAAATTTGTTTTGAATTTCCCCGATAGATGGTGTGATTGTATTGTACGGTTTCATAAAATATTTCATAAAAAAAAGTTTCATAAAAAAATTCATGAATATAAAGAAGTCTACTGGAAAAACAAGTGAAGCTGCGAAAATTAAATTAAGAAGGTTTCAAAATGATGCAAAATCTACACTGTTTGATATCTCAACATGTAAGTGTCATGAATTTTCATTGTGCACATATGAGAAGTCAAGAAAAAAGCTGATTTTTTAACAAGAATTTTTGGAGGACCAGAGATCTTGGACGAAAATGTTTATGTGGAATTTGGATGCTAAAATCACTAGGGTGCTAAAACTTAGAGTGGCAAGGAAAGCAATGGATGCTGAACGTGTGAATAAGCAAAAATCTGAAACTGATATAAATAGCCAATCTCAACAATGTGAAAGTATTATGGATAGTAGCTCTACTTCTGAAAGTGAAGATGATTTTTATTTTGATGAGGATTTTAAGCAAGTTGCTACATATTCAAAAGAAGTGTGTAGCTCCAAATGTATAAGCAAAAGTTTGGTTTGTCACTAAAAGTGAGCCTTCATGCTGGTACACAGAATCTTTGGGAAGTTATACACTACTCAAGATAGCTGAGCGATGAGCTGAAATTAGTAGTGGATCCTGTAATGAAAATGAATGATTTTATGGTCCCCCAGAAAACCTGCTGATTGCCATAATCAACAACAAATGATCCTATGCGAGGAAATTAGGGTTCAGAAGAATCATGAAGGCCCGAACACTTCCCAATGAAACAACTTGTGATTTTGTCATTCTGCCTCTCAAATTTCACGCAAACGACTGTGCAGAACTGATCAATTGGAAGAAATGTTTACTTACAGAACCTCCTCTTACTAAACATATACCCAGTGCAGAAATTGAGAAAATGGCTGTAATAGGGGGCTTTATTGAAAGTAAACTGTGGACTCTCCCATGCCGTACACAAGCTGTCGAAAGGACAGTCAAGATAGTGTCAGAGGCATCCTCATTTGTCTGTGGAACAAAAAGTCGCGATGGCTTTGTACATACAACTTTGGCGTCTAGAAAGCTGATGCCAAACTTCGAAAATAAGGCAAAATATAAAGTGTAAGATTGCTATATCACTAAACAGGAAAAAAAATGCGCCCATATTTTGTTGGGAGGGTGGGTAGGTGCGGGAGGAATTCGAATGCAGCTACCTCCTCGTGGTGAATTCTGGATTATACTGCCATAATTTTGGCAAAATAAGTAAAGAGCTGTTTTAACCCTTTGACGCAGATGGGACATTGAGTTTAATAATGACTTTAACTTTTAAAATACGTTTATTAAACATTCTGTTTCAAAGGGTTACAGTGTCAAAATTTAGCCGGCCTAGCAGGGGCTTTAAATATGATACAATATCAAAATAATTGTTTTCACAAACAAAGGGTCTTGCTATGCAACAATTTCCACTACGGGCGGTTAAAATTTTTGATACGTAAAAAATTAAAAAGTTAATAAAAATTGCATTTTTTTACATTTTTGGAGAAACTTCAAGGGCTGGGCGGGGGGCCTAAATATATTTTAATAAAAAAAATTTTTTTTACAAACATTTGATAGCAATACACAGCTTTTCCCACCACAGGCGATTTCGATTTTTAAAAAAAGTAAAAAACGACCCACCCTAGAATATATATATATATATATATATATATATATATATATATATATATATATATATATAATATATATATATATATAATATATATATATATATAATATATATATATATACGAGCTGAAAACCCGCGCTTCGCTATGGAGTACATTCAAATTAAATACAACGGTCAATGTATGCAATTAATGCCAAAAATAAATAAATATATATATTTATAATAAGTGCGACGATCAATGTATACAATTGATGTAAAAAAAAATATATATATTTAGAAAAAAATCGTAAGGTATATTTATTTTTTTGGATAATATCCAATCGTCTGCTGCATTAGAAAGAAAAAAAATATATTTTGTCTATTTAGTTGTTATGCACGTGACGATAAATTTATTTAAAGTACCAGGAAAAGAAATCACGTGATCAGCATTTAATAAATTAAATTCTAAAAATTAATCTTTAAAAATTCACTAAAAATCAGAAAATCGAGGTAAAGGTTCGAAAAAGATTTCATTTTAAAGGAATTTTTATGATCTTTCTCGTGAAATAAATTTTATAACCTTCAAATTATTATTTTAAATGCAAAAAATGCTTAAAAAAAGTTACAAAAACAGCTTAAAAATTTAATTTAAAAAAATCTAAGAAGAATTTATCAAAAATCCTTCTTAGTGCACCCTTACACCATAAGAAGAATCGCCATGCAAAATTTCAGCCCTTTAGGTCCAGTGATTTGCTCTGTGCGTCGTATGTCAGTGAGTCAGTGACGGAACTGTTTTATATATATATATATATATATATATATATATATATATATATATATATATATATATATATATATATATATATAAAGAGAGAAATGCTTAGTGATGAAAAAATACATAGAAAGCTTCTTCATAATAGAGGTCTATTTTCGTATGCTTTGGACTCGGTTCATGGCTGCCGGAGATGCGAATCTTTGCCTAAGAAACTCATCGTGACGTGTTCCCCGCTCTTTTCACTGCATAGTTCACTAAAAAGACGGTCAAGAAATTAATTTTTATTAGCATTTTAAACTAGTGCTATTTGTAATATTTAAATACGAATGGAGGATTTAATGTTAACTTTTGGAGACACGGACAGGATTAAAGGACTTCTTAATAACTACTATATAATAAAATGGACGGCTACAAGTTTCGAACTCATGAATAGTTAGTTCTTCGTCATGCCTCGGAGCCTGAGGTATTGATTATCACGGTGATTGTCATTTGGGAACTATTCATAGTGATAATCAATACCCCATGCTTCTCGGCCTGACGATGAACTGTTCACGAGTTCGAAACCTGTAGCCATATATTCCATTAAGGAGTCATTTGTTCCCGTTAACGAATGTATAGTTCGAGGACTCGATTTGATTACATCTTATCGCAAACTGCATCCTCAATAGGCTTTTCGAAATCCGTACGCGAGAAAAGTTTCTTCTCGAACCTCTGCATCTTTATCACACCTAAGTTTGAAGCACACTCGAGGTCAAGCGTGGGAGCGTTGAGGAGCCGAGGGTGCTAACGAACATTTCTAATGGATGCGGATGGCCAGCCATTCGATGCTAGACGTTATTGCCACCATAAATGCCTGACTTTTAAGTATACGTACCAAGAGCATCTATAAATGGGGTGTAATTCGCGAACTAGAAGCGCTGCCCTTTAAAGAAACTACAGCCAGTTGGGTTTTGACATGGTAGATACGAATAAAAAGGAAATCCAACGTAAATAAAGCACAAATAGCAGTAAGGTGGAATTTTGCATACGGCCGTTTCGACGCAGCATTGTAGTAGATACGTTCCAGAAAACCGCGCTTAAAAAATACCATGTAAAAAAAGGCCCCATGTACCTGGAAGAATAGTTTAGAGGTATTAGATCTTTGAAAATGTGTCATAAAAAACAAGTAAAATAAAAAGATTCATACCAAAAACTGCATTAAAAATCTTTAAAAAAATGCAAACTTTAAAGTGCAAATGTACCTAGAAGAATAGGTTATGGGTACTAGATCTTTGAAAACTTGTCAAAAAAACAAGTAAAATGAAAGGATTCATACTAAAATCTGTATTAAAAAAGCCAAATTGAATGTGCATATGTTCCAGATTGTTTTCATAGCAGTTTCATTTCTTTTAACATTTCTGGCTGTTGCTTCTTTGACACCCAAAATATCGCCTAGAGACGACGATACTTCTTCATTTTTAAGGCGAACAAAAATATCAGTTTTAGTCCCAGAGAAATAAATTTTGTGTTTTGTAGTCGTAACAATTAATATTTTTCTTAAGGTGTACAAAAAAATAAAAATAAATAAAAAACTATTTCAATGAAGGTACGAATCAATTGGAAGATAAAAAAAATACGGCTTGCCTTTGTTTAGGGTCGTCTTTAAATTTTGTTTTTTTATGATGCCACTATAGTTATCAATATGAATATGAAGTACGATGTACAAACACTTCCAATTTTATTGAAACTGAACATAAGGCTTAACTTTTTCAACAAACAAGGGGAATTCCCTAAACATTTCCTAAACAACAAATATGAGGAATTTCCTCGGTATTTCGCGGATAATGAGCATGAATGGAAATATTTTTCCTTAAAATTTAATCCAAACTTGGATTTAAAAAAGGCAATTTATTTACAACGGTAAAAATATTGCCTTTTAAATTGCCGTGTAAATCAAAAGAAATGGTGCAAAAGCGGAATTCAATTTATTTTCTAGACTGTGTTCGATAAAATTCGTGTAAAAAAGATCGTTTAAAAACAGTAGGTATCGGATGTACTTCTATGTAATGAATCTAGCTGAATACCTGTGCTCCGCTATTGAATACATGAGTGCCATGAATTATGCAATTTCATTAATTTAATTTAATTTAATTTAAGCGGTTCTAATTCCTCCCAGGAGTTCATTCTATAATTAAACGACAGAGATCGGGCATCGAATACAAATATTAGAGTTTTCTTTATGTTGGTGGTTTATAACCTCCTTAAAGGTTGAATTTCTAAAATAAACGCTTTATTAGAGAGCATCTAGCGCCATAAAAGGACCATCAAGCAAAATGTTAGTTTCCTAGGACATGAGGTTCCAGGGTCACAGTGATCAGCCAGCCAGTGACTGAGTGTTATTTGTCTTTTAAAACGGAAAAAAGTAATAGATTTGAACCCATTGTAAAAAAATTGAATTAAAAAAAATCAGCTAAGTACTTTTCGGGCCACTTTCTATGAAACTTGGCGAGTTTACGTTTTTTGAAGTGCACTTTCATTTAAAAGTAGTTCAGTTGTGATACGACGTTAAGGCTGCTATGTACTAAGAAAAAAAAATCGTATTTCCCTTTTCCTCTTCTTGCAGACTCTTGTGGTGGGAGGAGTCCAGTTGACAGTTCGAGAATTCCACCTCCCTTAGGATTGACATTTTGAGGGATTGTAATGGCTCTCTCTCTTATAGGGGGGTTAAGCACTGCCCCCAAATTTTTTTAAAAAATTATATTTTTGTCAACTATTTACAGGTACATAAATGCCGATAATCAAATAAAATTGGTATTTTCAGATAGCCTGAACTTTTCTGCAAAGCGCTACAGGATTCATTTTATAAATTTCGTCCACTGAAGGAATTTATGAGCGTTTAAACACACACTATACCAGATTTTTTCCCGAACAATTTAAATTTTTAAATATCAATTGCATTTTTTTTAAAAAAACGAAAAATGTACACATATGTAAAATTTCTTTCTCTATGACGGAGTACAGTTTTTTTAAAAAAAATCTTTGAATCCAAGTCGACAATCCGGGGACAAATTTTCTCCATAGGTTAACATTGAAGTGAGTGAATCTAATAGGGTTAGTACATAGCAGCCTTAAAGTTAGGTGAAAAAACATCTTTCTAATGGCTTTTTCTCAAAATGAGTATTTTCCAGGTATGCAAGTCTTTGAAATGCCCCTTGCGTCATAATTTTTACCGAAATTTCATAAAATTTATAATAAAGACTCCTCTAATACATCAAAATAAAGTTATGTAGTTTTATTGAAATAGTCCATTTCAGATTTCGACATCATTCAGATTATTAAAGTTTAACCTGAGTGTAGAAAAGTGCAAAAATTTCCCGAAAATTCAGAGTACAAGCATAAAAATATTTGCTAAACATTAACTATTCAACGAAAGTACAAAGTAATACATAACTCTGTTCAAAATGCATTTATAAGCAATATAAGTGCAAAATAACGGGTAGAAGTTAAAAATTGGATCGCAAGGAGTATTTAAAAAAATTTAATTTCAATTTTCAAATTATAAATTTTTGTTTCAACATTTTAAAAATTTTATAAGGTGTTTAATATAGTTATAATTTAATGAATATATATTAGGTAAAAATTATAAAAATCACTTTTTAATGTCTACCATCCCATTAAATAAGGGTATCAGAATTTATTTTCTTTTAATTTTAGGGGTTTATGACTGTTTCAACCCCTTGAAGGTTCGAATTTTTAAAAAGATTTCTTAGTGAACACCTGGGGCTTAGGAAGAAATTCCTTGCATATTTTTAACTTCTTATGACTTATGGTTCTAGAGATACATGGATCAGTCAATGAATGGTATTTGGCTTTGATATTTAGAGATGAAATAAGAAATAAAGGAAAGCGATGACACAGAAAAAAAAATGACAAGATGTGAAATGGTTCTCATAATTTCTATTCACATATTTGATAGGTCTAAAAATACCACAGCTTCACTAAATAAATTTTTATTTTTCCCTGTTGCAATAAAAATAAGAAATTAACTTTATGTATGAACCAAATAAGATGGAACAGAAGAGTAATGAAAGAAAAGAAAATAATTACAAGATAAAAAGAACTTTTTATATACCATGTTTTTAAATTTTCGGTTGAATCATATAAACTTGACAATTCTATGAATTAATAAATACTTTTTAAAAGTTTTTTTTGATGAATTATCCCATCAAATTGTAAGAAAATGAATCTAATTGGAAGTTAACTTGCGTTTAACTTTTCGTTCCCGTTCCGGCCGACAGATGGCTGCACTAGACTACAATACAAAATTAACTGAAAATAATAAAAACGTGGTAAAAATCTGCTTAAAGATGGTTAAAAGTATTAATAAAATGCATTGTCATCGTGTTCTGAGCTATTCTAAAAGTTTCAAATGTCTAGCTATTCGGGAAGTAAATTAAAATTCGATTGCAAGATTTGTACTGGACAAACACACCCATAAGAAAGCAAGTTAATAAAAACATGGTAATAATTACAAAATAAAAAGATTTTTTATATACCATGAATTAAATTTTCTATTGAATCATATAAACTTGACAATTCTATGTATTAATAAATACTTTTTAAATTTTTTTTTGATGAATTATCCCATCAACTTGAAATAAAACGAAGTCAATTGGAAGTTAACTTGCGTTTAACTTTTCGTTCCCGTTCCGGCCGACAGATTGCTGCACCAGTCTACAAAGCAAAATTAACTGAAAATAATAAAAACATGGTAAAAATCTGCTTAAAGATGGACAAAAGTATTGAAAAATGCATTGTCATCGTGTTCTGAGCTATTCAAAAAGTTTCAAATGTCTAGCTAGTCGGGAAGTTAGTTAACATTCGATTGCAAGATTTGTACAAGACAAACACACACATAAACACACACACAAACACACAATAAAGCAAGTTAATAAAAACATGGTAATAAAAATGAGAAAAGGTTCGAATAATTTATTTTAAAATTAATTTTATTGGATGCTCATATAAATAGAACAGCTTCCCAAAATGCATGTTAGTTTTAGCATAACGTGCTCCTCACACATATCCAGACAGACGAAATGGACACGTTTTGTTACTGAATAAACTATTCATCATGTCCTAGCATCTGAATGCAGCAGATATAGAGTTTCTTAGGGCGCGGGGCAACGTATTGAGGTTTGGAGTCCCGGAGAATTCCGCTGGACGCTCTTGTCGAGTAAGTCTGTGTCTACGTCGTGTAAGGGAACGTCAAATCTGTATGTAGGAAAGGTGGGGTTTGTAGGGGTGGGAAGAGGGTATTACCTAGACAGATGTGGGTGCTCCGTCTAAACTGAGGTGGAACCAGGGGGTTGGTGTTGGTTCACCTATACGATGCTCCCATTATAAGCAAACGACATTTTCGCGGTATAGAATGTGAGATTGTTGAAAGACAGTGTGCCCGGAAAAAAATATAGTTTCATATGTGCCACTGGCATACATTTTTAACTGTGAGGGTCTCAAATATTCATTTACAAAGTTTTTAAGAAATTTGACAGAGTTTTGAAAAGTGCCTTGTGCTTCACACATTTTGGTTAATAACTTTATGTCATCAAAAATGCTGTTCATCTATTCGTAGACACTGTATTTACGACGAAATAGCTAGGTAATACTGGGTGGTCATAAAAAACTTTGCCTATATATGGACCTCTAGCGGCCGTTCCGTTCAACCTATCGAGATGAGATTTCAGGTATAGTTATTCAGAGGTATGAGCTCGGAATTCTGAGAACGGCAACACAGTGAAGCTCACGATTACGGTTATAGGTATAGAAACTCGAAATTTTCGAATGGCAATGCCCACTTTTTCCCGTCGCAAAATGCTGAGCGCATGCGAAAACCTCAAAGATCGTTGGAACGGTATGTGTATCACAAAAAACGGACGCACAAAAAACAGCTCTGCGAACGGCCAACTAAGACACGATCGGGTCGCAAGGAGGAAATTTGCATATGGCAGAGGCTAGAAACCAATCACAGAACGCCGTTCGCCAGATATTCAGTGTAGAAAACCGATAAAAAGCTCTCTGATAGTGTTTTTGTTAACCATTCGCAGAGATGTTTTTTTTGTGCGTGCATAATGCGTCCGTGTTTTTAATGCAATTACCGTTCCAACGCTTTTTAGGGTTTTCGCATGCGCTGAGCATTTTGCGACGGGAAAAAGTGGGCGTTGCCGTTTGAAAATTTCGAGTTTCTGTACCAATAACCGTAACCGCGAGCGCCATGTTTTTGCCATTCACATAATCCCGAGCTCATACCTTTGAATAACTATATCTGAAATCTCATCTCGATAGGTTGAGCGGGACGGCCGCTAGGGGTCCATATATCGGCAAAGTTTTTTTATGAGCACCCTGTACTTGGAGAATTGTGCATCTAAGGACCCTTGAACAGTGTATCAAACAGTAATTTTTTAATCACATTCTCTCATCTTCCCCGTTTACTTTATTTGAACTGTATCCATTTTTTTGGCAAAAAAATCAACAAAAAATTTCTGAAATCAATACTGAAAGTTGTAATCATTTTTTCTTCTATTTAACTCGGTATGCTTTCAAAGTGATTTCAGATTTTTTTTTCTTTCGTACTGTCCAAAAACAATCGCATTTTTTTCTCTCCCGTGTGGCGATCGAAATTTCGAGTTTGAATCTCTTTTTAATTAAAAGAGAAACTCGAATTAACGGATGTCGGCAAATATTGACTCCCCGAACACCGACGTCTGCAATTGGAATTTCCTTTCTTCGCTGTTTTTTCAATTAAAGTTTGTCTGTCCGAAGGATGCCGAGAGAACTGTATTAATGCCACAGTACAGTTCCGGGTCCCATCCGAAGGGATCAATATGCTTTTTTTTTGCAAGACCGCATTTAAAAATAACTTATTGAAATAACTTTATTGAAATGAGAAATATTGATTAAATATAAAAGAATATGCATCCATCTAACAAAGTTTTTTTCAACCCGTAAACCACTGAATGACGTCACGGCTTTGAAGGGAACTATCTAAACGTTGTTTATCGGGCAAGTTTTAAAGTATATTTAATTAACTTTTTACTGGGCACTGAGTTCGCTGGGGAATTCCTTAAACTATCCAAAAGGTAATTATCGGGCAAGTTTTAAAGCATATTTAAATTAACTTTCACCGAGTACTGATTTCACGAGATTATTCACTAAACTATCAAAACGCCGTTTATCGGGCAAATTTTAAAGTTTATTTAATTTTTACTGAGTACTGAGTTTTTTCTTCAACCACCACCACCACCACCACCACCATCATCATCATCATTCCTAGTGATGAAACCGAAGTTATTATCTATGCAAATGATAAACGGGAAGAATGGATTTCTTCCTTGTAAGGACAGTTACTTTACATCACCAGGGATTTGAACCCAGACAATAGCGTTGGGGGTCAATCGTAGGGCTAGACCCGGCGTGCATAGAACGTGTTTTTGCAGTGAGATTATCAAAATAGTCATGTTATTTCGGATGATCATCTGAACTAGACTTCCATGCAGGGCTGAAATACGGACAAGGCAAATTACCTTTCATGGATTTGAAGACTTTCTTTTACACATTCCGTAAGTTTCACGTATGTGAAGTAAAACCACCAATCGCGTCCAGAGAGCTCGCCTCACCAGAGTAGCATAAAGTTGCTCAAAGCTGTGGTCTGTGGTCAGGAAAACGCCCAGGCCGGGTAGAAGGTCATTACCACTGTTTACAACCAAATGTTTCTTAGTTAATTTATACGAAAACATAGAACATTGCAGATTTCCGAAAGGTATTGTGGACTGTATTAAATATGTATAAGGATCCACTTAAATTACCACGTCAATACCACAGTAATCGACGTTTGAATACTTCTTTCTATACCACCTTTATCAATAGTTGTCATAAAGGTGATACGTCGTCATTATGGTATAAAACGTGGATTTCGTATAGGTTTTTTGGGGTGATTAACATTCTAATAAACATATTTGAGAACTAACTCCCTTATAGTAATTTACGTTTCCTTTACTTTTATATCACCATTATGAATAATTGTAATAAATGTGATAGGTCGTCATTATTGTATAAAACGTGGATTTCGTATAGGTTTTCGCGAGTGATTAACATTGTAATAAACATATTTCAGAACTCCCTTATAGTAATTTACGTTTCATTTACTTTTACACCACGATTATGAATAATTGTCATAAAGATGATAGGTCGTCATTATGGTATAAAACGTGGATTTTCTATAGGTATTGGGGTGATTAACATTGTAATTAACATATTTTAGAACTCACTTATAGTAATTTACTTTTTAACTACTTTTATATCACCATTATGAATAGTTGTCATAAAGGTCATAGGTCGTCACTATTGTATAAAATGTGGATTTCGTATAAGTTTTCAGGGGTGCTTAACATTGTAATAAATATATTTCAGAACACCCTTATAGTAATTTACGTTTCAACTACGTTTATATATACTTTATGAATAGTTGTCATCAAGGTGAAGGGTCGTAACTATCGTACAAAATGTAGATTTTTGAAAGAGAATGTAGTCATTAAAACTGCCTTAAATATAGTATCCAGAACTTACTTATAATAATTGAATATTTTGATATCACCTTCATGAATAGTTGTCATAAAGGTGATAGGTCGTCATTATTGTATAAAGCGTAGATTTCCTATAGGTTTTAGGGGGTGATTAACATTGTAATAAACATATTTCAGAACTGAGTTACAGCAATTTACGTTTCAACTACTTTTATATCATCTTTATGAATAGTTGTCATAAAGGTGATAGGCCGTAACTATAGTACAAAATACAGATTTTTAAAAGATAATGTAGTCATTAAAACTGCCTTAAATATAGTATCCAGAACTCACTTATAATAATTGAATACTTTGATATCACCATGAATAGTTGTCATAAAGGTGATAGGTCGTCATTATTGTATAAAACGTAGATTTCCTATAGGTTTTCGGGGGGGGGGATTAACATTGTAATAAACATATTTCAGAACTGAGTTACAGTAATTTACGTTTCAACTACTTTTATATCACTTTTATGAATAGTTGTCATAAAGGTGATAGGTCGTAACTATCGTACAAAACGCAGATTTTTGAAAGATAATGTAGTCATTAAAACTGTATTAAATATAGTATCTAGAACTCACTTACAGTAACTCACGTTTGAATACTTCGATATCCCCTTTATGGATAGTTGTCATAATAGTGATATATCGTAAAGGTCGTCATTGTTGTGTCAAACGTAGAAATTTAGAAAGGTGTTTTGGTGATTTACATTGTAAAAATTTATTTCAGAATTGACTTACAGTAATTTACGATTGAACTACCTTTATATCACCTATGTGAATAGTCGTCATCATAAACGACCTCCCAATACCGCAAGCAACGTGCTACTGAAATGTTTATTTCGAAATGTCTCAGAGCATTCCACGAATCTTTAAACGCAACAGCTCATCGAAGATTCCACCTCTTGTAAATCCTCACCCTCTTCATTTTTAAGGGTATCGTTTTCTTCTTCTTGGAATCCAAACACTCGAAAAAGTCGGGCAACTTTTCTCTCCGCTTCATTTGCTCTAGCTCGAAGAAAAACTTTTTTGATGCTCGAAGTTTCGAAGGAAAATAGCTGACGGAGCCATTTTTCAGTTTCGAGAAATAGATGGCGCGATACATAATAAAAGCTGTTGGAAGCTATTTTTTATGCTGCTCACTTTACGTTGTTTTCATGGATTCTTTAAAAATACTCGAATTCTTTTACAGGATTATCTTTATAGTATGATATGGAAATAAATATTTATTTTTTGCAAAATCGTTAAAATATAATTCAGTTTTTTCCTTTAAAATTTTTTATGAGATATTTAAAATAGTTGCTCTTTTTGTCGGAAAAAAGGGAAAGGAAGTGTTCTTAAATATTTAATAGAATGCAGTTTTGGAGTCGCTTGTAAAACACTGTTTTATAGGCTTTAAAACAATTCCCGTGCAAAAGCAATAAAGATGAAATTTTTGTTTCTCATTTCTAATGAAAGGTGTTTATGAGGAAATTTTAATGACCAGATTTTTTATTCTTTTACTATTCTGAGCACTAGGGATAAAAAAGAACATCGTATATATAAATTTAATATCTTTTTTTCTGTTATGTGAAAGAATTTTAATTTGGCTTCGTTCCATACATTATCTTTTTTAGCTAATGACTCGCTGCGTTGTCTGTTAAAAGATTCTTACGAGGGAAAATTGTTAGAAAATGAGCAATAAATTATTATAATTGATTTTTTGTCGAAATATTTAAAGTTCCAGAACATCAGGTAATTAGAAATCCGTTCTTTCTTCTTAATATGACTTATTATTTTTTATGCTATATTATCTTTAGGTGTTACAGTGCGGAATCGATTTTAGAGATCGATATGTATACTCCGATTTTCGAAAATCGACACATATCAATCGAAATACAAGGGTCGAGGTCAGCTGCTACCCCCTTTCTTATATCTATCTATATATATACATATATATCTATATATATCTATATCTATCTATCTATCTGTCTCTCTCTCTTTCTATATATATATATATATACTAGCCGGGCTTCGATTAGCTACGCTCAAGCCATCCGTCCACCAGAGGAAGTTTCAATAAAGTGTGAAAAATTTTCATATTGGAACACAAAATTGCGTGTATTTTTTTGCATTTTAAAATTTTCTCTTAGATTTTAGGTCATTTTGAAGATAACTGCCATATGTATCATGTGTGAGAGGGAAATTAAAATATGTGTGAAGGCTTTAAGATTTTGTGCAGAGTGATAGGTGTTTTAGGTAAATTTCATTAAAAATTACTTCAAATTGACCAATTTATAAAAAAGTATGCTATTAACAGGTAAGTTTTTGTCTCTTTTTTAAATTTTTAAGTGCTATTTTCCCATAAAAGGTGAAAAAAACCTTAAAAAATTTTTTTTTTAATTGACTCCGAACGTAGACAGTCACCTATATTCCTACTTGAGAATGATAATGAAAAATGAGGAAAGAATAAACTGTACCCCCACACCCATTGAAATATTTAAAGTAATAAATTCTGTTTGAACAATTAATTTGTGAACAACTGTTTTTATAAGGAAAGGAATGACGAATCGGGGAAAATGTTCATATTGAAACATAATTCTGTTTTAACAATTAATTTCTGACCAATTAAAAAATTAAATAAATGGAAAAGTAAAGAACATAATTATATTTCACTGGCTTTCAAAAATATCCAATAATAACACAATTTCCTTAGCAAATACAAAATAAACAAATATTTCACTGGTCTTCAAAAATATCTAATAACAACACAATTTCCTTAGCAAATACAAAATAAACAAAAAGTGAACAATAATTGGTGTATAATAAATATTTTTTTTATTTAGGGCTGTTTTTATAAGGAAAGGAATCACGAATCGGGGAAAATTTTCATATAGAAATATAAAACTGCATGTATTATTTTTGCATTTTAAAATTTTCTCTTAGATTGTAGGTAATTTAGAAGATAACTGCCATATGTATCATGTGTGAGAGGGAAATTAAAATATCATGTGTGAAGGCTTTAAGATTTTGTGCAGAGATAGGTGTTTTAGGAAAAATTTCATCAAAAATTACTTCAAATTGACCAATTTATAAAAAAGTATGCTATTTACAGGTAAGCTCTTGTCTCTTTTTAAAAATTTTGAAGTGTTATTTTACCATAAAAGATGAAAAAAACCTTTAATTTTTTTTTTTTTAAATTGACTCCGAACGTAGACAGTCACCTTAATTCCTACATGAGAATAATAATAAAAAATTATGAAAGAATAAACTGTAACCCCCCCCCCCCCCCTATTGAAATATTTAAAGTAATAAATTCTGTTTGAATAATTAATTTCTGAACAGTTGGAAAATTAACTAAACGCAAAATAGAAAAGTAAATAAAACATAATTATATTTCACTAGCCTTCAAAAGTATCCAATAATAACACAATTTGCTTAGCAAATACAAAATAAATAAAAAAAGAACAATAATTGGTGTATAATAAATAGTTTTTTATTTGCGGCTGTTTTTATAAGGAAAAGAATGACGAATCGTGGAAAATTTTAATATTAGAAAATAAAATTGTGTATATTATTTTAGCATTTTAAAATTTTCTCTTAGATTGTAGGCCATTTTGAAGATAACTGTCATAGGTATCATGTGTAAGAAGGAAATTAAAATATTAGCATTAGGATTTTGTGGAGAGTGATAGGCGTTTTAGCAAAATTTCAGATTGATATTCTACGTTCGGAGACAATTTTTAAAGAAAAATTATTTTTTAAAGATTTTTTTTGTCTTTTATGGTAAAATAGCACTACTTTATTTGAATATTCTTTCTTTTTATGCTTCTGTCTACAACTCTTTGCAATATTTCTAGGATATAATTGTATTTTTTTTATTTTAGGTTGTTTTTATAAGGAAAGGAATGACGAATCGGGGAAAATTTTCAGATTAGACCATAAAATTGCGTGTATTATTTTTGCATTTTAAAATTTTCTCTTAGATTGTAGGCCATTTTGAAGATAACTGTCATATGTATCATGTGTGAGAAGGAAATTTTAATATTAGCATTAGGATTTTGTGGAGAGTGATAGGCGTTTTAGCTAAGTTTCAGATTAATATTCTACGTTTGGAGTCAATTAAAAAAAAATTTTAAGATTTTTTTTTGTCTTTTATGGTAAAATAGCACTTAAAAATGAAAAGAAAAAACAACTTACCTGTAAATAGCATACTTTTTATATAAATTGGTCGATTTGAAGTAATTTTTATTGAAATTTAGCTAAAATGCTTATACCTCTGCACAAAATTATATTGCTACTATTTTAATTTCCTTCTCACACATGATACATATGACAGTTATCTTTGACTGCGACTTCTCCACTTATTATAGTCGCTTCTATAAAGTTCTTCATCAATCTCTTTATACATAATCTCTTTATACATAATCCAAATTCCTGAGAAGCATAATAGGTACACCAATCTTTAATTCCAATATATGCGGTGGTACTCCAGATGGCCACAGAGAGTTCAAAAATGTGTGTTTCTCAGAATATGTTTTTTAGCACAAATCTCTGCGGTTATCATATCTCACATAAGGTATATAATTTGAGAAAATTTTCAGGAAATGTTTTAGATGCTATTATTAATGAAATGACGCACAATAATTGGTGTATAATAAATAGTTTTTTATTTTTGGGGCTGTTTTTATAAAGAAAGGAATGATGAATCGGGGAAAATTTTCATATTGGAACATAAAATTGTGTGTATTATTTTTGCATTTTAAAATTTTCTCTTAAGATTGTAGGTCATTTTGAATATAACTGTCATATGTATCATGTGTGAGAAGGAAATTAAAATATTAGCATTAAGATTTTTATGGAGAGTTATAGGCATTTTAGCTAAATTTCAATAAAAATTACTTGAAATTGACCAATTTATAAAAAAAAGTATGCTATTTACAGGTAAGTTTTTGTTCCTTTTTTTAATTTTTAAGTGCTATTTTACCATAAAACACCAAAAAAAAACCTTTAAACAATTATTGTTAATTAGTAGTTGTTTGGTGTTGTTTAAAGTTAATTTTCTTATATTACTCCTTTTGTTTTCTTTTCGTTAATCCTTTTTTACTTGGTTAATTTTCAGTATACGGATTACGATTGAAACTCTTTACCATTGAAACCCCTCTCCGAATGTAGAATATTAATCTGATATTTAGCTAAGACGCCCATCACTGTGCCCAAAAATCCTAATGCTAATATTTTAATTTCCTTCTCACACATGATACATATGACAGTTATCTTTGCCTGTGGCTTGAATACTTATTATAGTCGCTGCTATAAAGTTCTTCATCAATCTCTTTACACATAATCTTGTCCCATTACACAGTGAAGGTGTATCCAAATTCCTGCGAAGCATAATAGGTGCAACAATCTTTAATTCCAATATATGAGGCAATATTCCAGATGGCCACAGAGAGTTAAAAAATGAGTGTTTCTTAGAATTATGTTTTTTAGCACAAATCTCTACGGTTATCATGATATCTCACATAATAATGTATATAATTTGATAAAATTTTCAGGAAATGTTTAGATGCTAATGTTAATGAAATGAGGCTCAATAATTGGTGTATAATAAATAGTTTTTTTATTTGGGGCTGTTTTTATAAGGAAATGAATGACGAATCTGGGAAAACTTTCATATTGGAACATAAAATTGCGTGTATTATTTTTGCATTTTTTAAAATAACTGTCACATGTATCATGTGTTAGAAGGAAATTAAAATAGTAGTATCATGTGTGAAAAGGAAATTAAAATAGTAGCATTAAGATTTTTAATGCAGAGTTATAGGCATTTTAGCTAAATTTCAATAAAAATTACTTTGTAAAATACCTAATAACGAAATTTCAGAAAGTAAATAATCGCAAGTTAGCAAATCACATAGGGGTTTCAACGTCCGTATACTGAAAATTAACCAAGTAAAAAAGGATTAACGAAATGAAAACAAAAGGAGTAATATAAGAAAATTTACTTTAAATAACACCAAACAACTACTAATTACCTTGTAAACAACCGTTTATTTACCTGCGCATGCGCAGTTCTTATGAATGATGGATTCCAACGCCTTGAGATGAAATATTATTTAAAAACTGTATTTATATATAAGAATTTTAAAGCTTCCAAACTTATATTAGAATTATCTCCAGGCTTCAAAACGTAAGTACACGAACTTTCAAACAGATTTGTCAAGAAATGTAGAAACGAAAAAAATACCAAATGTAATCATTTCACACGAAAATCAGTAAATCCACCAAAAATCAGTATATATCTATTTATTTAGTTTCAATAAAGTATTTATTATTATTATTAAACAATTTGAATATTTAGTTTTTCAAATAAAAAGACACGGTGACACATTTCATTTCAGTGATTCATTTTTTAGTGAGAATCACGCAGTGAATGATTCACCTTTTGTTTACATCGTCAAAGAGCGATGACGCTTCATTAGAATCCAAATATTTCTAAAACTATTGAATTAACAGAATAAGTGTACGCAGAAAAAATTATCAGTTTTCGAAGCTCTTTCCAAATATGTAACATTTATGTACTTTCATGAGAAAAAAAATACACCAAAATTGCCGCCAAAATCCATCGGCCATGTTTTCTCAGGATGAGTCGACCCGGTCAGCGTGACGCGACAAAGTTTTTCTGCATTATTTATATAGATATATATATTTATATATATGTAATAAATTAAATATTACGCCCACCATTCTATCATTTAAATTCCCTTTCCTAAATCCAATCCCCAGTAACATTACTTTATCTGTTTAAAACCCATACCAACAGGACTTCCCATAAAATCGCATGCGTTGCATTCCTACATGTGTATACTTCTGGAGAAAGGAGTGGGTTCACATCGCGAGCCCCGATATTTTGCTGACCCTTCAAGAATAACAGCCACATGTACCTCGCCTCTCGCGCATAAGGTTGAAAGGTGATATTATTCGCTTCCGAGCATCTGAAGTGGATGGACATAATTTTTATCGCTCTAATAAACGATTCGACCCGACTGTTTCCAAATTTGATTTAATTCCTTTAAGGCTGTATATATATATATATACACTGCTGGCCACTGTAAATGCAACACCCCGAAGGAAAGATTCAAATAACATGAAATTTACAACATGCATTAGCGGAGGTGAGATATGCAAATGATTAGAATTTCAGCGCAGACGCACATCACGCGCGCCTGTGGCGCCACTTCAAAGCGCTATTTAAGGCTTGGAGATTTCGAGGATTTCAAGTTCGGCAATTGTGTTTTTCTTGTGGTTTTTTGAAAAAAACAATCAATTATGCCTCGTCGAAAACAGCGATCATCTTTTGATCAAGTATCCGAGTTCGACAGAGGAAGGATAGTGGCCTACCGAGATTGTGGATTATCTTTCAGGGAAATCGGTAGTTGTGTTGGACAAAACCAAACAACTGTAATGCGGATATGTGATCGTTGGATGCAGGAGGGTACGACGGACCGGTGTGTTCGATCGCATCCACCTCAGCGCACCACTTCACGTGATGACAGGCAAATTGTGCGCATGGCAGTGACGGATCGCTCAGTCACATCACGAACCATAGCACAGCACATGCAGTCTGTAACGCATCATCTAGTGTCTGCGCGTACCATTCGACGCCGTTTACAGCAGAGTTGTCTGTCCGCAAGACGTCCATTGCTTTGTCTACCCTTGACGCAGAACCACAGACGTCTCCGCCGCCAATGGTGCGATGACAGAAGGATGTGGACGGCAGAATGGAATGAAATTGTCTTTACTGACGAGTCACGCTTCTGTCTGCAACACCACGATGGTCGCATTCGAGTCTGGAGACACCGTGAAGAGAGGATGCTGAACAGCTGCGTTATGCACCGCCACACTGGTCCTGCACCGGGTATTATGGTATGGGGCGGTATTGGATATCACTCTCGCACACCTCTAGTACGCATTGCCGGTACTTTAAACAGCCAGCGCTACATCTCCGAGGTGTTAGAGCCAGTTGTCCTTCCTTACCTTCAGGGCTTGCCCACAGCCATATTTCAACAGGATAATGCGCGACCACATGTGGCACGCATTGTCCAACGGTTCTTCGTCAATCGCCAGATTGAATTGCTTCCCTGACCGCCTCGCTCTCCGGATCTTTCGCCGATAGAAAACATGTCGTCCATGGTTGCTCTACGATTGACCCAGATTTCATCCCCAGCTGCCACAGCAGATCAACTTTGGCAACGTATGGAAGCTGCTTGGTCTGCTGTACCCCAAGAACTCATCCAAAGTCTCTTTGAATCAATGCCGAGGCGTGTGGCAGCGGTGATCTCCAACAATGGCGACTACTCTGGCTACTGATTTTGGCAGCAACCACAGTTCACAGAAGTCTATAAATTTAATCATTTGATACTTGGTCAACATGTTATCTACAAAATAAATTTTGTTGTGATATCTCTTGTCTTTCTTGGCGTTACAATTTGGATGGCCAGCAGTGTATATATATATATATATATATATATACATACATATATATATATATATATATATATATATATATATATATATATATATATATATATATATATATATATATATATATATATATAAATATTGACCAAGCCTCCCCAGGATCGACCTCCTCGAAACCCCTACCACCACGCGGAACTTTCTGGCCTATAGATTGAACCTGCTCAAACCGGGCTTAGACACGAAGGCTTTCGGTGGCGCTTGTCGAAATGCCCCCACGGTTCTCACCACTAGGTTGCCTCGGCCTCCTCACTACTATTTTAGAATTGAAGAAACCTCACATCTTGCTGTCAAGTGACGAGACAAAGACATCGCACTGCCGCATGTGCGGTTAGATTAGCAAAACCACCCTATCCAGATGCTTGAATAAGAAGTTCGAACGCTATGGTGTGAATTTTGGAATCACGCCACCTCTTTCGATTCCAAATTATCGTCTTTGGCATCCGGCACCAGGTCTGTGGGTTCGAATCCCACTCTATTTCCCACTCTTTCAAGCCATTCGGAATGGGCTTGAAATGGTAGGTAACGGTCTAATGAGCCCTCGTCAATTAATGCAGTATAATCCCTAGAAGGGATGCTGCTATTTATACATGCATGCGGGCATATATGTAATACATTTTAAGGTGATAACCTAAATTTTTTCAAATCGTACTTTTCACAGAGGAAAACCCCATAGCAACAGGCTATGGGCCTAGCAAAGAGTCCGCTTAGTGGGGCTAGCTGACTAAGCCAATGACAGATTGCCACCTCGAACATCCTTGGTACCAGGCTTTTGATTGGACAAGCGACCAGGGGACGCTATAAGATTTGACGAGACACTGAGCTGATTTAACAGAAGCGGAGAGGCTTTTTTACGATGTTAACAGGTTGGATGTAACTTGTCTCCCTCTTGGGAGTTTGTAAATTTGTATATACTTTTGCATAATCAAGAAATAATAAATGTGTTTAATTAAAATTACTACTCTTGGTATTAATGCCTAATTCTGATTAAGAGAGGAAGTAGACCGAATGGCACTACACACACACACACACACACACACACACACACACACACACACACATATATATATATATATATATATATATATATATGTAGGATCAGGAGGCGAAGTCTAAATCACTCGATGATATCATAGACGAAACATTTATTTCGCATTAACTGGCCGAAGACATTAACAACGTCGTTAGATGTAACAACATACGTCGTTTCATCTTACTCGTACCGTCGTCGCTTCTCAACTACACTCTAAAATATAAAACATTCCTTTCTCGCTTCCTGTTGCCATCACATGAAATAAAGCTAAAAAGAAAACATGGAGGATGGCGGTGCACCAGGTTGACTTCTTGACTTCCATATATCTATCTATCTCTCTCTCTCTCTCTCTCTCTCTCTCTCTATATATATATATATATATATATATATATATATATATATATATATATATATATATATATATATATATATATATATATATATATATATGTATATATATATATATATATAATCGGTAGAGGTGATACCGATAGGTACCTCATCAGTCTATCACTGATTACACAGTAAAAATGAAACGCGTAATTGTGCAATTCGAACAAAGAATGGGACACCCCTACGGTCTTGCAAAAGCTGCTACATTCGCTCTAGTACCCTATTCGCTTATGTAGGATAGGTTACTTCTGGGACAGATTTAACGATGCGGACTCCAACAAGTGTCTTTCTTTTGTCCATGGGAGAGGAGAGAAACCCTGCATACATATCTTAGGACAATTTTAACGAATTTTTTTCCTTCTTTTGTTTTTTGTTTTCGCATGTATTCGATATACGTGTGTCGCTTTTCTTGTGTACAGAAGACACCGTGAAAACGTTGTCCAACCAGCGTACCAAGTTGTAATTGCAGTAAGGATGAAGATGGGACGCCATTTTGCTATTTTTAAGTTTTATAATGATATTTTAATCTAAGAAAAGATTTTTCTGTCGAAAATAAATTTTAAAAATCGCCCTATTAGGAGAACAAGCAACTTAAAAGGGATAAACGGTACCTTATATCGGAATCGCAACCATTGTCAACTATTTCCCTCATCTCTTGAAAGAAGATTTTTCGATTGGTAGCAAAAGTAATTTTCGCCCGAAAAATGTGTTCTGTCTCGGTCCTTTCGCTCAAGGCCGACAAGCAATAAAGCAAAGTGTTCGAATATATTCGAATAACCGACAATCAGTTGACAATGTCATGGAAAGCGCCGTTTCTGGAGCTCTGAAAAAGTCACTCGTGCCAAAAGTAAAGAATGACAAAGTTCTTCTCTTCGATAATCGATGGCGCGAATCGATTGAGAGAGTTAATTAAGTTATCTCAAAATAAAACTTCATTTCAGCGTAATATCTCCAAAAGATGAATTTTCCCAACCTGTGCATTGTGGGGGAATCATTCGATTACGGGTATGTCCAGTATTTACTTACTTTGGGGTTTAATACTGGAATACGTTTTCTCATTTTAAAATTGTCATTTTATGAAAAATAATTCTGAAAAAAAGTGCGTTAGAAAGAAGGAGGATATTGTTGTTTGCTATATAAAAAGACGCAAAATTAAGTATATCGATGAATGAGTTATATATATATATATATACTAGCTGAAAACCCGGACTTCGCTACGAAGTACATTCAAATTAAATACAACGGTCAATGTATGCAATTAATGCCAAATATATATATATATATATATATATATATATATATATATAATAAATGCGACGATCAATGCATACAATTCATGTAAAAAAAATATATATATATATATTTAGAAAAAATCGTAAGAGATATTTTTTTGGATAATATCCAATCGTCTGCTGCATTAGGAGAAAAAAAATTATTTTTTTTCTATTTAATTGTTATGCAAGTGACGATAAATTTATTTAAAGTACCAGAAAAATAAATCACGTGATCGGCATTTAATAAATTAAATTCTATAAATTAATCTTTAAAATTTCACCACAAATCAGAAAATGGAGGTAAAGATTCGAAAAAGATTTCCTTTTAAAGGAATTTTTATGATCTTTCTCGTGACATAAATTTTATAACCCTCAAATTATTATTTAAATGCAAATTTTAAAAAAAGTCACAAAAACAACTGAAAAATTTAATTTAAAAAAATCTAAGAAGAATTTTTCAAAAATCTCTCTTAGTGCACCCCTACACCATAAGAAGAATCGCCATGCAAAATTTCAGCCCTCTTGGTCCAGCGGTTTGGTCTGTGCGTTGTATGTCAGTGAGTCAGTTAGGGGAACTGTTATATATATATATATATATATATATATATACATATATATATATATATGTTGCTTTTTTCTAAAAAAATAAAAAGTAGGTATACTGTGTTTTCTCATATAAAGGTTGTAAGGCTTACATAAGATTCGATACTGAATAATCGAACTTTTAAGTGAATAAAGTTAAAGAAGCCGCTTAAGATATGCTAATTGCGGCATACGAGGTTGGTATAAATACCAAGCAGCTAGATTAAAGAAGGGTCGACGAAGTGTTGAGGATGTGAGAGGAAGTGAAAGGAGAAGTAGAGCTGACGAAACGAAGTATCGAGCTGGAGCTAGGCTTAGAGTCTGGTTTAATAATAGTTGAGTTTAGCGAGCAGCCGCTCGAGGCATAGCTAGGTTGCTTCAAACCTACGCGAGTTCCTGGTAGGCCCAAAGTTTACGATGCAGCATTTCTGGTCGACTTTCTGAAGTATTTTTGAGTATCTCAAGTTGTATTGTCATTCCATGAATAGTTATACCAGAAAATATATTGAATTGTATTTCCCTTGCATAAATATTATATATCTCGTACTAGTAGTGCGTTTGCTTTATGTTGAAAATTAAAATTTACAATTGCAAATGCTTGAATAAACATTGTTGTTATGTAAGAACTGTATTTGAATGAAATTATTTAGAGTGTCACTTCAAGATATACACACCCAAAGTTAGAGAAGTGCAAATTCTCAATAAGGTGAAATTTCTCAATTAATTTTATCCAACTGAAAAAGTCTAACCCTGATAACAGTGAAATGTCCATTTTTATATACGCCAGGGAGGAAGACATTTCACTTGTAACCTTTGGCCGAAATGTAAGACCACGGCTGTTCTAACTGTGTTTCATCCATGTAATTGTGCGTCTTTCTTATCCGCTCTCTGGCTAACTAGGGATGCGACATCGATGTCGATGTTCACAAAACATCGATGTTTTGATAAAAACATCGATGTTTTAAACATCGATTTATTGAAGCCGAATTTTGTTTAACATCGATGTTTTGTGCTCGATGTTTTACGTTGTCTCGATGTCTTTTTTTAAAAATGAAAATGTACCATAAATAAAAAAAGTTAACCACGTAGCATAATTTTCCCACTCAGTAAATGTAAGTCTGAATTCTGAAAAGGACGAATACAAAAGGGGGAACGATTAGAGACAATGAATAATAATTATATGCCCCAATAGCCCTAATTGTTATTTACAGTGAATAAAAAATGAGCTTGTTCAGTTTTCCCCCATACGTTGGTTTTGCATCAGTACTTCCAATTGGTGTAAATATATGTAATTTTCTTTTGTATTACTTAATTTGAAAATAAAAGATTTGTTAATAAATTGCAATAATTTCTTCCTATATTTTCTGGTAACAGTCCCCCCCCCCCTCCATGACTAACCGAAGTAACATTAATCTTAGAAGTTACTAAACCAGTTTGAAAAAATGAAAGTTCATAAACATCGATGTTTAAAAACATCGATGGTTTTAGGGCGATGTTTTATTAGCATCGATGTTTTAATATTGAATATCGATGTTTCGAAACATCGATGTTTTGTTGTCGATGTCGCATCACTACGGCTAACTCCGGTGACCATTACTGCTAAACGAATAACTCCTATCTGCTGAATTTTGTCTTCATGGTGTTATAACTGAATAAAATCCTTGGAACAACTCCGTTCATGCTTTCTCTCTATATTTCTGCGATCTACCACTGCATCTCCAATGTGTTTTTAAAACGATTGCGTATATCCTTATCTTTCTTACGACTGCCTTCCCATGTGTCATCGTGGATTAATATGCGACAAAGCTTCCTTAATTCATTTTTTCAACCATTTTTTGTACGTATTATCACGCATGAATATATAAAATACATTCAAATTCCTTTATTGATAAATAAAAATTAATTTGACGTTATTCATTTGCATATACATGAATTCATTTGTCTATGAATCCGAATGAAACGGAGAAATACAATCAGACTTTGTATTTCTCCGTATATCCTTATCTTTCTTACGACTGCCTT
>OU015491.1:222441698-222471698 GCA_907164885.2 Dolomedes plantarius
GCGCTATTTAAGGCTTGGAGATTTCGACGATTTCAAGTTCGGCAATTGTATTTTTCTTGTGGTTTTTTCCAAAAAACGATCAATTATGCCTCGTCGAAAACAGCGATCATATTTTGATCAAGTATCCGAGTTCGACAGAGGAAGGATAGTGGCCTACCGAGATTGTGGATTATCTTTCAGGGAAATCGGTAGTCATGTTGGACGAAACCAAACAACTGTAATGCGGATATGTGATCGTTGGATGCAGGAGGGTACGATGGACCGGCGTGTTCGATCGCATCCACCTGAGCGCACCACTTCACGTGATGACAGGCAAATTGAGCGCATGGCAGTGACGGATCGGTCAGTCACATCACGCACAGCACATGCAGTCTGTAACGCATCATCCAGTGTCTGCGCGTACCATTCGATGCCGTTTACAGCAGAGTGGTCTGTCCGCAAGACGTCCATTGCTTTGTCTACCCTTGACGCAGAACCACAGACGTCTCCGCCGCCAATGGTGCGATGACAGAAGGATGTGGACGGCAGAATGAATGAAATTGTCTTTACTGACGAGTCACGCTTCTGTCTGCAACACCACGATGGTCGCATTCGAGTCTGGAGACACCGTGAAGAGAGGATGCTGAACAGCTGCGTTATGCATCGCCACGCTGGCCCTGCACCGGGTATTATGGTATGGGGCGGTATTGGATATCACTCTCGCACACCTCTAGTACGCATTGCCGGTACTTTAAACAGCCAGCGCTACATCTCCGAGGTGTTGGAGCCAGTTGTCCTTCCTTACCTTCAGGGCTTGCCCACAGCCATATTTCAACAGGATAATGCGCGACCACACGTGGCACGCATTGTCCAACGGTTCTTCGTCAATCGCGAGATTGAATTGCTTCCCTGGCCGCCTCGCCCTCCGGATCTTTCGCCGATAGAAAACATGTGGTCCATGGTTGCTCTACGATTGACCCAGATTCCATCCCCAGCTGCCACAGCAGATGAACTTTGGCAACGTGTGGAAGCTGCTTGGTCTGCTGTACCCCAAGAACTCATTCAAAGTCTCTTTGAATCAATGCCGAGGCGTGTGGCAGCGGTGATCTCCAACAATGGCGGCTACTCTGGCTACTGATCTTGGCAGGAACCACACTTCACAGAAGTCTATAAATTTAATCATTTGATACTTGATCAACATGTTATCTACAAAATAAATTTTATTGTGATATCTCTGGTCTTTCTTGGTGTTGCAATTTGGGTGGCCAACAGTGTATATATATATATATATATATATAATATATATATAATAAATCCTTTCTATGGCAGCCAGTCATGATTCTAAAAATAAAGTGGCCGTTTTGAGGGGTGGCCGGTTAAAGAAGTTTAACGATATATATACATTTATTGATAAATAACGCATACTGTTAGGAAGAGCGCCGATATAAGATTAAAAAACCATATTTCGGAAATTCTGAGAAGCCTTTCAAATTTCCGTTTAATGTAATTAATATGGAATCCCTCCGGCGAAATTTCCTTTCTCGTTCGGTCAGATATTTTGGAATTTTTATGCATTCGGGAAAATTGTTCTGAGGCAGACAGACGTCGAGCAAAGAAACAATTTTAAACTCCGAATTGTTCGACGCGAGCTTTCTCCCGGAAAAAAAATCCAAAGAATGACAATATATTTATCAAAGTGCCCGCGCAGTGGTCTCGTGAGTGGTTCGAATTGGAATAGTTTCGTTCTTTTAGGGAATTTAATTCTCTGTTCGTTTCTTCGGGGGCTTTTGCGAGATAAAAACGTTTCTAAAATTCATTTTTGATTTCATTTTATATTGCTGGCGTAATTTTATTTCGTCCTGATTGGCTGGAAAAATGAATTGTTTTCAGACGCTCGAAAGACGCTAATAATTGCATTTCGTTAACTTAATTTGAAACAGGTAAAGAATTAAAAATAAAGAAATGTCTAGGAAAAAATCCCGAGAGATTTCTTTACAGAATAGATTTGATGTCGTCGCGTTTTTTTCGAGAGATATTCGATTTTGAGGATGTCAGTTTCGTGTGTTTGTTGCTTTCTTGAAGACATGAAACACAGTCAGGGTTACTTTGAAGTTTTTTAAACCTTATTACAAACTACATGGGAAGCAAAGCTGTACATCTCCAGCATGCCGGTTAGCTTTGGGCCTAGGTTTCACCCTTGTTATTACATGTTTTTATTAACTCGCTGTCTTGTTTGTTTGTGTGTTTGTCCAGTTCAAATCTTAGAATCGATTTCTAACTAACTTCCCGACTAACTTTTAGAATAGCTCAGAACACGATGACAATGCATTCTGTTGATACTTTTAGCCATCTTTAAGCAGGATTGAATTCATTTTCAGTTAATTTTATTTCGTAGACTGGTGCAGCCATCGATCTACCGGGACGGAAACGAAAAGTTAAACGCATGTTATCTTCCAATTAACTTCATTTTCTTTCAAGCTAATAGGATAATTCACCAAAAAATTTTAAAAAAGCATTTATTAATACATAGAATTGTCAAGTTTATATGATTCAACAGAAAATTTAAAAACATGTAAAGTTCTTTTTTAAAGTATAAAAAGTTCTTTTTATCTTGTAATTATATATATATATATATATATATATATATATATATATATATATATATATACAGTGTGTAACAAAATTATAAGACCACCCAAAATATCACCCATTTTAATATTACACTGCATAAAATGAATAATTTTAAAATTTGAAGCAAATGAAAAAAGTTATATTTTCTCAAATAAATCGCTTAAAGGAAAAAAAAATTGAGTTAATTTCACACAGTAAAAGATTTTTTGAAATCTGGGTGTAACATAAATATAAGACCACTTATTTTTTTATTTAAAATCTTTTGCGTATTTAAAACTATTTTATATTTTCTTTCAAAATCGTAGATAAACTGTAACTTTACATCACAAAAAATTCCAAACGATAATATTGTAAAAGAAATAGAATTTAATTTGTTTGTTTTTATGAGGAAATTCACAATGCCACGTGGAAGAGAATTATCTGAACTAGAAGTTCGAAAAATTTGGTTTTATAAGGGCTCTGGAAAATCGGAACGTGAAATAAGTAAGATACTTAAACGGTCTAAAAATGCTATTCATAACGTTTTAAGTAAAATAGATTTTTATGGAAAATATAAAAGATCTGGCAGAAAGAGTAAATTATCAGCTCGCGATAATAGACGAATTTTCAAGCTTGCAACGAAACAGAACTTGTCTACTCGTAAAATAACACAGAAGACAAGTAAAACTATTTCACATATGACAGTCTTGCGCACTTTAAGATTAAATTCAAATGTTGCTCTTCGTAAATTACATAGAAAACCAAGACTGTTAAAGCATCATAAAGAAGGAAGGGTGAAGTGGGCAAAGGAACTCATGACCTGGGATGCTGCTTGGAAAAATATTATTTTTTCCGACGAAAAAATTTAATTTGGATGGCCCGGACGGCAATATTTTCTACTGGCATGATTTACGCACGGAACCTCGGGTTTTCTTCAGTAGACAGATGGGTGGTGGCTCTGTGATTGTGTGGGGAGCTTTTGCATATGATGGGAAATGTGATCTGCAGCTAGTTCTTGGAAAAATGGACTCTATTTGTTATCAACAACTGCTTTACCAACACCTTATACCTTTTAGCCCATTTTTAGGAGGGTGAAACTGGAAATTTCAGCAAGACAATGCGCCATGCCATGTGTCTAAATCAACTAAAAACTGGTTTCAAAAAGAAAAAATCGACGTCTTAAACTGGTCAAGCCTTAGTCCAGACCTGAATCCCACCGAAAACTTGTGGGGCCATTTGGCTCGTCAAGTGTATGCAAATAACCGTCAGTATGATTCTGTGTATGAATTAGAACTAGCTATCATGGATGAATGGGACAAAATTCCCAAATATTTGCTCGAAAACCTAATTAATTCAATGAAAAATCGAGTATTTGAAGTTATTCAGAAAAATGATGGATCAACATCATATTAGTTTTATTAAAAAAATTTCTTTTAACTAGTGGTCTTATAATTTTGTTACAGATATTTGATCGGAAAAATTTGAAATTGTTGATAAAATAATTAGTATATTTAAATATCTCTTAAAAATAATATACATATATTTTATATTTCATTTATTAACATCAACCTAATTTAATTTAAAAAAAATTATACTATTTATAGTAAAAATCACAAAATCCACAGTGGTCTTATAATTTTGTTACACACTGTATATACACACACTTAAGAGCCAGAAAAACTGGTACACCTGTCTAATATCGTGTAGGGCCCCAACGAACACGCAGAATTGCCGGAACACAACGTGGCATGGACTCGGCCAATGTCTGAAGGTATTCTGGAGGCAATTCACACCATGAATACTGCAGGGCAGTCCACAAATCCATAGGAGTGCGAGGGGGGTGGAGATCTCTTATGAACATCAAGTTGCAAGGCATTTCAGATATACTCAATACTGTTAATGTCTGGGGATTTAGGTGGACAATGGCAGTGTCAAAAGTGAGAATAGTGATACTGGAGACACTCGGTAGGAACTCTCGACGTGTAGGGTGTCTCATCGTCCTGCTGGAATTGTCCAAGTCCGTCAGAATGCACAATGTACATGAATGGGTGTAGGTGATCGGACAGCATGCTTATGTACCCATCACCTGTCAGAGTCGCCTCTACACGTATCTGGGTCCCATATCACGTCAACAACACCACGTTCAAAGTCATATAAATCGTCATTACCTGCCATTGTAGCAGCCGAAACTGATCTAACAGCTTCGCCAGACACCTGTTGTCTTATATAGGCGCTTCCGACCACATCGCGTTACGCTGGTCGATTGCATATATATATATATATATATATATATATATATATATATATATATATATATGTTCTTTGTGCTGAAACATAACAAAGCAATATGATCGTTGGGACAGGATAAAATGAACGACACATACGGAAAAACGATGGTTCCGAAAACGATCAATTGAGATTCCACTGTATATATATATATATATATATATATATATATATATATATATATATATATATATATATATATATATATATATATATACATATATATATATATATATAAATAAAACAGTTCCGTAACTGACTGACTAACTCACTGACATACAACGCACAGACCAAACCACTGGACCTAAAGGGCTGAAATTTTGCATGCCATTCTTCTTATGGTGTAGGGGTGCGTTAAATTTTTAAGCTGTTTTAGTAACTTTTCTTAAGTTTGTATTTAAAATAATGATTTGAGGGTTATAAAATTTATATCACGAGAAAGATCATAAAATGTCCTTTAAAATGAAATCTTTTTCGAATCTTTACCTCCATTTTCTGATGTTTGGTGAGTGTTTAAGGATTAAATTTTAGAATTTAATTTAATAAATGCTGATCAGGTGATTTCTTTTTCTGGTACTTTAAATAAATTTATCGTCACGTTCATAACAACTAAACAGACAAAAAATATTTTTTTTCTCTCTAATGCAGCAGACGATTGGATATTATAAAAAAAAAATATCCCTTACGATTTTTTTATAAATATATATATATATATATATATATATATATATATATATATATATATATATATATATATATATATATATATATATATATATATATATATATATATATATATATATATTTTACATCAATTGTATACATTTGTCGTCGTATTTATTTATTATAAATATATGTATATATTAATTTTTTGACATTAATTGCATACATTGACCGTTGTATATAATTTGAATGTACTCCGTAGCGAAGTGCGGATTTTCAGCTAGTATATATATATATATATATATATATATATATATATATATATATATATATATATATTTATATATATATATATATATATATATATATATATATATATATATATATATATATATATATATATATATATATATATATACAGTGGAATCTCTATCTATCGTTTTTCAAGGGACGCATTGAAATGAACGATAAATACGGGAAAACGATAGATGCTGAAACATAACAAAGCAATATGATCGTTGGGACAGGATAAAATGAACGACACATACGGAAAAACGATGGATCCGAAAAGATCAATTGAGATTCCACTGTATATATATATATATATATATATATATATATATATATATATATATATTAGTTTGCCCCTTCTGGACCTTGTACCCGATAAAAACTACCCCCTAGACAGGATTTATATTGATTTAACTCAAAACCTCATCTTTATGGACATATGAAAATTTCAGCAGGAAAATATATCCCTACTTTTAAAACTCTTTTACGCTTCCATATATTATTTCAAACAACTCTGGTGCCAGTCTCTTTCACCCCATCTTCAAGACAATTTTGAAGAATATTCGAAATGCAGGGAGAAATAGTTTTAACTTACATCCCTACTTAATCTTCCGGAAATAAAAAAAAGAAGTGCGTCAGAAGTATTTCTAAAAGACGTGTCTCACTCGGAGACGCAGAGAAAAAAAAATGGAACTAAACTTCTGTTTGTTCTTGTCTCTGGGATTTCGAATTTCTTTCCTAGACACATTTTTGTTTCTCTTTCGATGTTTGGATGGTAAATTTTCTGGCGACGTGCAAACGTTTGACTCAAAAATACTGAGATTTGTTTTTCATTTCGGATTCTACGGGAATAAGGAAACATATTGTTTGGACCTCACCAAATTTCCTAATGGGGAACTATTGGGGAATATTGATAAATAATTCTATAAAGTAGCTAAAAATATTATAAATATTATATTGCATTATTTATATGTATGTACACACTCACACACACATATAATATATATATATACCGGGTGTCCCAAAAATGACCGACGATTTGAAAAATCAATTAAAGAAAAACGGAAGGTGATAGAAATGTATGGTTTGCTGCATTCTGCTTAGGTAACCAGGGAATTTATTCTCACCAATTTTCAGAATTAATTACAAAATTCGTCAAAAGATGGCGCTGCTGACTGGGAAAACTATAACAATGTTTTCAAAATAACCACCGTTTGCAGCAACAACGGGGCGCAGTCTGAGGTCAAAATTTGCACGGTGCAAACATTTCAGTTTGAATGTTCTGACAAGCAGCAGAGATGTACTGTTTCAGTTCATCTACAGTTTGTGGATTGTGACGATGCACCTGGTCTTTCAGAACCAGGAAATGCGATAAATAAAAAGGGGTAAATGTGATTTTTTTTTGTTTTACCCTAAAGAAAAAAAATCGCATGGCGTCAAATCTGGCGAATAGGGAGGTCAATCCATGCCACTTTGCGTATGCTTCTTGCTTTGAAATATATATATATATATATATATATATATATATATATATATATATATATATATATATATACATATACATATATATATATATGTGTGTGTGTCTGTGTGTGTATGTATGTTAAACATACTACTTTTCGAAAACGAAACCGCCGACACCGATTCCTGTTGATTGGTAACATTGCAGTCAATACTTAGGGAGGGTGGTGATCCCGAACTCTCAAAATTCATTGGTCACTGGTGTGTAGTGGTTCCCTTAAAAGTAAAAAGCAGAATGCGGCGTAACCCACTTTTGTCGCTTAACAAGGAGTCGTCCATTATCCCCAATTTCGAAAATGGATGAGGGGGCGCCATTATGTGTTCCGAACGAGTTTGGGGAACAATCATAATTTGTCAACCTCAAAAGGGGTTTGGGAGGAGGGTTTTTGTCTTTTGTGAGAAAAGGTGTTTGTCGTTTGTCATCATAAACTAGGGCAAACTATCTCTCGAACCGATGACGAACTGCGCCCGATAGTCTGCAGAGGAAATTAACGATAATTTGCTATCCGTTAAACGACTTAATTATGTCCGTGGAGAACGATAATATATATAAATATATATATATATATTCTAAAAAAAAGTAACTCCCGCTGCCGCTGTCAAAAGCTTGTCACGCTACCTCCTCCGACACCGCTGGGGGTATGGGGTCGAGAGTGATACCAATGGATGAAGAAAAATGGAGGGACGAAAGTAAGACATGTCTCATCTTCGTCGGACTTTAAGTTTTCTTAAAAATTTTATGTTTTGTGGGAAAATATTGACTTTTTCCTCTTCAGATTACGATAACTCGACAAAAAATGATCGTAGAATTTTGATCTTTTCACAATCTAAGACTAAAGACATTTCTCTTTCAAACTAGACCTCATTTGTTTAAAAATATTTTAAAACAGACTAATATTTTCATCAAAATTGAAACACAGTTTTTCAAGAAATATCGTCCCCTATGTGGATGTAATATCGATGCTCGAGTTTTAATCTTACAAAGAAAATATTTACATCATCTGGAAGCTGAAAGCTTTCTTATTCATATAAACCTCATTTCAAGTCTATATCTTAAATTTTCAATTTTTAATTGAATTTTAAAGCTGATAATTCAACAGTGATGAAACGCCCTTCGCATTAAAGGTGAAAACAGCAAATGGATTTAAGCTGTTACATTGCCCGAGAATCACCCCTATGTATCTCGCTATTAGCCATAACAGAGGAGCGAGCCTAGGAGCGAAGCCCCTAGTATATATATATATATATATATATACAGTAACCACCGCTTATAGTGATCAGTGGTTATAAGAATCAACCGTTTATAAGAATCAATATCGCGAAAACAAAAACAAATGTATTATTTCCATGTTAAAATTTTCGCTTTAAAGAATCAATCCACCGGTTTTAAGAATCAGTTTACACTCTTCGCTTTCCTTTCATTTTTCCAAAAAAAGCCATTTAAACCCTCAAAAGGTACGAAGTTCTTTCTTTATTCTTTTAAAAGAAAGAGTGATAAGATGGGATAGAATACAGTCGTAAAATGCATCCCTTTCTTTGTTAGGCATAACATAATAGTTTCCTCTTAAACGCTTTAGCTAAACAATGTCCTATTAGCTTGACCCAGGGGCAACCTAACCGTGCGGATCCGATTTCACTTTTCTCCAGGGACAAAGAAAGACAGGGACTCTTTTTTCCCACCTCCCACATCCTGGTTGCGGATTCCTGAACCCTGAAACGCATATACCTTCGGGGAACTGTCCACTATCACTTAGGAAAACTTGACATTATTAGATTCAGCACCTTATCAAACCGTGAAACGTAAGCTAGATGGTGAATCTTGGTCTTAGACTATTGGTATCGAAAGAGGTATAAACAGCCTCCTGAAAACTTCATTACGTCAAACTACCGTAGAAAACTTTTCTTGCACCCTTCCTGTAGTTGAAATGTTAAACTGTTAAGCAGGTATGTTGTACCAAATATTGGATTTTTTTCTTCTCTTACTATAATCATGTGTATCTGCTCTTAGGTCTAGAAATTAAGTTGTTTTTTTTAAAATTCTAAAAATAATTTTAATAAAAGATAATTAACGTAAATTAAAGAGTATTTTATAGTAAATTATCTAATATATGTATATATAGGTGTGTGTGTGTGCCTGTCCAAAAACCTAAATTTCGGCTATAAGAATCAACCGCTTATAAGAATCAAAAACAGTGATAACAAACGTGATTCCTATAAGCGGAAATCACTGTATATATATATATATATATATATATATATATATATATATATATATATATATATATATATATATATATATATATATATATATATATATATGGGTGTGTGTAACCAAAAGAATGGACGCATCAAGAAGGTGTCTGATTCTAATGAAATTTCGTATGCAAAGATGCCCCGACCGAACATGCAAATGATTAAAATTTGGTGTCCAACGAATGGATAGCGGGAGCCCAAGCGCGTCAGAACTGCACATCCAGGAGGTGTATATTAGGAGCCATTCTCACGTTCAAAATTTCTGTTGCATTTCGACTGCGGATATCTTACGTCGACTGTAACAATTCCTCGCCGAAGGATTCGAGCTCATTACAAGCATATTTCAGAGTTTGAAAGTAGCCGGGTCTTCGGACTGAAATAATCAGGTCGAGCAAATCGAAGAATCGTTCGACATCTGGATCGAAACGATTCAGCGATTAGACGATGATGGCAAGAGTGGGTAAAGAACGACAGTTTTAAGCTTCAGGATGACAGCGGTCGACCTATGACCATAGCAGAACGGGAAATCAGCTGTCGCAGCACTGGATTCATCGTTATCAACCATCTGGCGTGTGACCCGCATACAAGTGTCCTACATGACCATTGATAGACGACTGAGAGAGCGGAAGCTACACACGTCTGTACACAGTCAAGTCCGATTATAGTGGTGCTTAACTCGACCAATTTAGAACTGCGTTGCCTGGGGACACATTGTATTTAGTGACCAGTCCCTTTCCAACTATGTTCTGACGTGTCTGGAGACGTCCGGGGCAGCAAAAGTGAATTTTGTTCCCGCGGATTAAAGAGCTCTTTGCACAAATAGTCACCGGGTTTTTTTTGTGAAATCATTTATTTTCTTTTCTTTAGGCTGTTTTTGATTGCATTTTACATTGTGTTCTGCAAAAATTAGCTCAAGGTAGAGACAAAATGAGCAACCTTACTGAGTTCCTAAAAGTGAAAATTGTAGATGCGCGTCCACCTAGTGTTTTGAAAACCTCAACTGCATAGTTATTGGGGGCGTATCGAAAGGTATTATGTCTAGCTTTATGATAGAGTACAACTTTTGTGGTAAAACATTATCTGCGAGACACAATTGTGAAAGGAAAATGAATCTCTCTAACGGAGACAGGAGGACATTAAAGGCGATTTTTTTTACCTCAAACAGAACTTCCACTGGGACAAAGGAGACTGCTGTGCTTAATATTCATATAAAGAACCCAGTCTCGACTCATACAGTGAGACGGGAACTGTATAAGCAAAATAAGTACACCAGACCTGCTATTCTAAAACTCCTTGTGTCCCAGATGAATGAAAAACGTAGACTACAGTGGTGGTAGGAATATAAGACATGGAATACTGATCAATAGAAACATGTGTTGTTTTCAGACGTATCAATCTTCACACTTTACTTCACCCCAAGACGTGTTTGCGCTTGGAGAACACCGGCAGAAGTTTACATCCCAAACGTTTTCCTTCCAATAGTAAAGATTAATCGAAGTTCCGTCACTCTTTGGGTGGTAATATTGTGGTTTTCAGCAGGTTCCATTATCACCTTAAGAGAAAAGATAACTGGCAATGACTATTTAACCATTTTGGGTGACAATGTTCATTTATTGGTGCAGACGTGGTTTCCTGTATAAAATGACATCTTTCAAGAGGATAGCGCACTTATTCACAGAGCTGGACTGTAAAATTACGGTTTGAAGAACATGATGAGGAAGTTGGACACCTCCTCTCCCCTGTAGCGTCTTGGTCCTTTTCGGGGAAAAGGGCCACCCAAGCAACAACCCTCCCTTTATGAATACTGTCTTTCCAAGAAACCATCGTGGGTCGCTACTGCGCGCCCCCCCCCGGTCAGCTGAAAAAACAAAAGGAGAGAGCAGTGCGTGGGTGTCAGCCAGAGAGGGTGGCTGTTGTTGAGCCTCGGATCTTTACGTCGAAAACGGTGCTGGAATGCTCTGTTGCGGACGACCGAGGGCCTGAAAATTTCTCTCTCGGCTCCCGGGGTTAGTCATAGTGGTTGTTGGAGAGATACATCTCTGTTGAGAGACTTTTGGTTCCTCTGTTGAAAGATATTTTGGTTCCTATAAAACCTCTCATATGCATATGAGCATAGACTCTCTGCCTTGTACATAGTGTACATTTTTATTTGTTAAATACAAGCTCTGTGTGGTATAATTTTCTCTAGTGTGTCTCATTTTCCACTGAGGACGTTACAGCCCTAAAGAGTCACCAGATTTAAATATCATCGAGATACTGCTATTGGAAAACAGAATAAGATTCCGTTTTCCTCCTCCTGTATCTCTCAAGAAATAGGAACAGCTTCTCCCTGAAGAATGTGCATCATACCACTTACTACCATCCAGGACTTGTATGCATTCACCCCCCAAAAAAATTCAAGCAATTCTAAATACCAAAGGGACTCCAACACCATATTTGGAGCGTAAAATCTACTCCTCTTTCGCTGCACATCACGCGTATCAGTTAGGGAGTGCATAGAATGCCTCCTGATCCCTCAGGAGTATAATGGATCATTATACGCCGGTGGTTTATGCGGTCCATAATCGCCACTGATTATACCGATTATAATTTCGATGGATTCTCAAATGCCCCCGAGAACCTCTTCGTCCGTGGAATTAACAACTGTCAGTGCGGGAGGTGGCAGAGATGCGATTCGCTTTATCAAATGTTGTTTCAGGTGAACAGAGAGGAGAGTGCACACACACACACACACACACATCTATATATACACAGGGAAAGTTCTCTAGCCGGCCACCCCTCTAAACGGGCTTATTTTGTTCAGAGCCGATTCAAGACTACATAGAGGCAATGTTATGGGAAAAAACTCTTTTCGACAACTCCCTTTCTTTTCGGAACCATGACTGTTCGCTATAGAGAAGTTTCACTTTATATATGTATGTATGTATGTATGTAAGTATGTGTGTGTATGTATGTATGCCTATGTATATATGTATGTGTATCTATATATATATGTATATGTGCATGTATGTATATGTGTGTGTATGTGTATGTATGTGTATGTAAATGTGTATGTGTATGTGTATGTATATGTATGTGTATGTGTGTATGTGTATGTATATGTATGTATATGTATGTGTATGTATATGTTTGTGCATGTATATGTATGTGTATGTATGTATATGTATGTATATGTATGTGTATGTAAATGTGTATGTGTATGTGTATGTATATGTATGTGTATGTATGTATATGTATTTATGTATATGTATTTGTATGTATGTATATGTATTTGTATGTGTATGTGTATGTATATGTATGTGTATGAATGTATGTATGTGTAGTATGTATGTATATGTATGTGTATGAATGTATGTATGTGTAGTATGTATGTATGTATGTGTGTGTTATGTATGTGTTTCTATATGTGCATGCATGTATATGTGTGTATGAATGTGTGTATGTGTACTATGTATGTACATGTATGTATGTATATGTATGTGTGCTATGTATGCACACGTATTTATGTATATGTATGTGTGCTTATATGTATGTATATATATGTCTATCTATACATGTATGTATGTGTTTGTATAAATGCATGTATGCATACGTGTATGTGTATGAATGTATGTATGTGTAGTATATATGTATATGTATGTATGTGTATGTATGTATGTATATGTATGTCTATCTATACATGTATGTATGTGTTTGTATAAATGAATGTATGCATATGTGTATGCGTATGAATGTATGTATGTGTAGTATATATGTATACACTCAAGAGCCAAAACATTATGACCAACTGTCAATAATAAGTTAGCCCACCTTTGGCGCGCAACACAGCTTCAACCCGCCTTGGCATGGATGCCACAAGTCCTTGGTAGATGGCCGGAGACAGATTGTACCAGATGTTTAAGCAACGGTCACGCAAATCCGAGATATTGCGAATTGGTGGTCTTTGAACTCTGAGCTGCCGTCCCATGACATCCCAAATGTGTTCTATCGGATTGAGATCCGGTGAGTTAGGCGGCCAGGACATTAACTGGAATTCAGCATCATGTTCCTGGAACCACTCCAACACAATTTTAGCCTTGTGACACGGGGCGTTGTCCTGTTGGAACATTCCATTTCCAGCTGGAAAAAAAGAGGCCATGTAAGGGTGCAACTGGTCCGCAATGATGTTCAGATACCCTGTTCAGATACCCATGGTCTGCTCTACCACAACCACGGGTCCCAGAGTCGCCCAAGAGAACATCCCCCAAAGCATAATACCGCCACCACCGGCCTGTGTATGACCTACTGTACATTGAGGGAGCAACAGTTCGCCTGGAAGACGGCGTATCCTGACACGGCCATCGGCGTGATGAATGACAAACCGTGATTCATCTGACCAGGCAACTCTCTCCCACTGATCCATGGACCAGTCGCGATGTCCCCGAGCCCAGCGCAGGCGTAGTTGGCGATGACGCTTGGTCAGCAAAGGCACACGAGTGGGACGTTTGCTGCGTAGCCCCATATCCAACAGTGTCCGCTGAACAGTGTGCTGCGATACTATTCTACTTGGCCCTGCATTGCATTGGGCTGTCAGCTGAGCCACTGTCTGGCTCCGTTTTTGCTTCACCATGCGAGACAGTCTCCGACGACCTTTTTCTTTGATAGCGTGTGGACGTCCAACACCATGTCGTCTACTGCTGGTTTCACCGTCATTCATCCACTTTGCATAAGTACTAACAACTGTAGGTCGAACAACCCACGAGTCGTGCAGTTTCGGAAATACTTGTTCCGAGCCTTCGAGCCATTACAATCTGCCCTCTATCAAAGTCACTTAGATCCGCAGCCTTTCGCATCACACACAGAAGTAAGCGAAAGAATGATTCTTCAGACTCTCCAGCAGCAGTTAAATACCACTTCCACCTGATCACGTGCCTTTCACGTCATCCCGGCGAATTTATTGCAAAATGTAGGGGTGGTCATAATGTTTTGGCTCTTGAGTGTATATGTATGTATGTGTATGTATGTATGTGTGATGGGTGTATCTGTGTATGCATGTGTAAGCATGTATTATGTGTGTGTGTGTGTGTATGCATACATACGTTTATAGAGAGCCGTTGAATAGTTACGTAGTTGGGAATGGAGCTGAGAGGAAAGACTGAAAGTGCTATCCCTTAGAGCAGGGGTGGGCAGACTTTTCCAGGGTACGGGCTACTTCTAATTTTTTCAAGGTGTTGTGGTCCACCTAGTGACGTAGGCGTGGTGAGCTAAAAACGGTCTACAATATTTATTATAACTTAATAATAAATACGGAATATGTACTTAGAAACATAACTACAAGAAACATTTTTTTCTCTTTTATAACCGCGTTTAAAGCAAATTCCTTCGGTGTTCCATAAATATGTTTCTTTTAGTATGCGCGTCTCAGGTCATAGTAAAGACGGTCACCCCAAAATATCTTGGTGGTCCACCGGTCGATCGCGATCAACTTAATGCCCACCCCTGCTTTAGAGGAGCGGTTCTCAACCTTTTACACCTCGTGTATACCCTGGAAATGTGTATTCAATTGGAATATCCTTGTACACACAGATAAAACTGTAGCTGTACTATTGCAATGGGAAATACATACACACACACACACATATATATATATATATATATATATATATATACACACACATATATATATACACACATATATATATACACACTTGTACGTACACACACACACTCGCGCACACACATATATATATATATATATCTATATATAAAAATGAATGTTTGTTTGTTTGTTTGTTTGTTTGTTCGTATTTTATGCGCTGCCGTACCGTTCATCCGATTGCGATGACACTTGGTCAACTTATTGCTTGAACTTGAGCGATGGTTATAGACTATTTTCATTCCGCTACGACGTTCCATTCCCGAATTATGTTAGAAGTATCAACGGATATTGAAAATCGGCAAAGAAAATCGCCAAATCTCCCCGGATATTTTTGTTCAAAGCCATTGTAACATTTAATTGTTGCCAATTAAATTGTAACATTTCCGTAAAAATAAATAGGAATGAATTAAAAACGTGATTTATTCATATATTGGCGCATGCAAGAATGAATTTGATATATTATTTTCATGTACGTGGCAACGCCGGAATGTTTCTTTTTAAAAATGAAAGTATAAGGATGGAAAGTCATTCATTTTCAATGAATGTGTTATTTATCCATTTCTTGAATCGAAACTATCCCAAGCTACTTTTTCAAACTCAAATATACTGCAGGACACGTTGACTTAGCTAGAAACACGTGCGTTTAGCCTTGACGCGATGATTTATATAACTGAAGTGACATTGAAACATAGCAGATGATTTTGTTTTGAGATAGATTTACAATCATGAAATACGTGTATATTATAATTAAGAAAGTCTGAAAGTGGCATTGAAACGTAGCAAACGATTTAGTTTTGAGAAAGAATTCCGAGCATGAAATACGTGTATGTACTTTTTCTATAATAATTACCAGATTTGCTGTGTTTTAATATTGAATGTGATCTCAATCCATTCAAACATTATAGATTATTTTTCTATAATAATAAATCCATTCAAACGTTATTGACTAGTTGTAAATTAATGTTTTAAAATGCTCAAAAAGAGGAGAGCAACTTTTAATCCTGCAGAAGTAAGGGGAAAATGTCAAAGATTGTTGAGAAATGAGCAATGTGATGAAAAAAAACAGAAGAGCGCGAAGCCAACAGAATTCGAAATGCAGTTAGACGCACACAAGAATCTGCAGGAAAAACATTCCCAAGAGCTCGAAGGTAACAGAATTCGAATTGTAGTGATCCGAAGCAGTGAGACTGATGAAGAAACTTTTAACGCGTCGAACATACGATTGTATTCGAGCTTCAACATCGAAAGGAGAGGAAAGCGATGAACAACGACAGCACCGACAACAAACTAATGCTATTTGCTACCGCAAAAGAATTTTAGCGAAAACTGTAGAACATCATAACATGAGGCTAATCATTGAAAAAAATAATAACAAAAACTGAATCCCGAGCGAAGCCGGGTAATACATCTAGTATATACACTCATGGACAAAAAAATTAGTGCACCAAGAAGGAGTCTTCAAAATGAAACGAAATTTTACATACGTAATGACTACTTTGATATAAGTAAATGATAAGAAAATCAAAGAAAAAGGATAATTTATTTCAGAGAAAAAGGCAAAAGAACGGAGGAGTTAATACTCAGGTGGACCCCCTCTAGCGCGAATGCACGATGCGATACGATCGGGCATTGAGTCATACAAGTTCTGTATGATGTCTTGAGACATTTCGTTCCATATTTGCTGTAACCTTGCCTCTAGTTCGTTCAAACTCGTGGGATGCCCAACTCGTCGTCCCAAATGATCCCAGATATGCTCGATTGGAGACAAATCTGGGGATCGGGCAGGCCAAGGAAGGGTAGTATCAGTGCGGAGACAGTCTTGTGACACCCTTGCCGTATGAGGCCGAGCATTGTCTTGTTGAAAAATGGCTCCTGGGAGCCGTTGCATGAGTGGCAACTCATGTGGTTGCCATGAACATACCGCTGGGCTGTCATGGTGCCACGGAACAATACTAGAGGTGACCGTGTATTGTAGGCAATGGCACCCCATACCATCACACCAGCTGTGGGAGCTGTGTGTCGCTGTACAGCAAAGGCAGGATTGAAGCGTTCACCACGGGCTCTCCACACACGAACACGATTGTCATCACTGCCGAGATTGAATCTGGATTCGTCGCTAAAGACGACCTGGTTCTATTCCGCTGCAGTCCAGTTTCATCGTGCGCGGCAAAACTCCAAACGGAGGCGTCGATGGGTGGGCGTCAAGGGCAGCACACGTAATGGGCGCCGCGATACCAACTGTCCTTCAGCCAGGCGCCTTCGTGTGGTTCAAGAAGACACAGAGGCCCCTAGTGAAGGTGCTACCTGTTCCTGGAAGGCGGCCGATGAAGCAGTTGGCTGTACGCGTGCATTTCTTACGATGTGGCGGTCTTCTCGACGACTGGTCTGTCGAGGGCGTCCTGAGCCTGGTCTTCGTGTACATGACATCTCTCGGGTCCACTGGTCCCAACACCTCCTCACAACACAATCAGAGCGGCCTAATTGACGAGCTACTCGCCTAGCTGACCACCCAGCTTCCATCATCCCGACGATTCTCCCCCTCTCAAACTGCGACAACTGCTTTTATTGTATTCGAACACGGCGTAATGGCATGTCTATCTCAGCTCTTCCTTTGTAAATGATTCAGCACACTCAAACAAGTTTGGTTACCTGTTTTATACTCCACAGAGTACGATGTTCAACGCCCTCTACCGGCTATACGTAATGGGCAATCACGCTGCATTTCTAATAATTTGCATATCTCCCCGACATGTACCTTCATTGCAAGTTTCGTTACAATCCCGCAATTATTTCTTGGTGCGCTAATTTTTTTGTCCATGAGTGTATATATATATATATATATATATATATATATATATATATATATATATATATATATATATATATATATATATATATATATATATATATATATATATAATGAATTTCTGAAAAAAAGCGCAACAAAAGGAACATTCGAAAAGTAGCGATGAGTGTCAATGTATTAATTTTTTCTTAATCGGAAAAGAGAATACCCCGCCACGGAGAACTTTTGTAAAGCCGACTCACCCACAAGAATATTCTTGGATGGCTATACCCCAAGAGCGTCTTATTGTCTATTTTATGGCATTCCTCCACGCAGACTGTTTTTGTGTCTCCACGGCCAGAGCGAAATCCCCGAATTTCTCCTCCGAATGTTTTATCAGACGCTCAGCCTCCGAGGAAAACACAAATGGAGACCGCTTTTTTCTGTACGTGCTGTTTAAGGAGAAAAGAACGAATGTTGCGCGATAAGACAAATGGATCGTTCTGGACATGTTGAAGAAAAATGTTTTTGTTCTCTGAGAACAAGGTGGCTCCACGTATACCGCTATGTCCTCTACATTCAAATTGTTTATGTAAATAGAGAGCCTAATACTTGAGAGGTGTTATTTGGACGTATTTTGTCTTAGGAAATAAGATATTGCTCAATGTAAAAGACGCACTGCACAGAGAATGCGTAACTTTACAGAATGGGTGTTTCACATTTCCTGCGCAACCTCTTGCTGCCATACGTCCCTTGCAGGACTAGGGGGTTGCGAATCCTGTTTTAGCACGTATTATGGGGCATCACAAGGTTCCGACTGAAGCTCTGGCACCGATTGAGACACTCCCGCGGGAAACACCGGATGTGCCTGTACCTTCCACCCACCCCTACAAAACACACTGAGGAACTGGATGAAACGTTCCTCTACGCGGCTCAGACACGTGAGCATTCAATGGCACCTCTCGGTATTTGAAACGAGTAACCCCAGTGACGTAATCCGCTGCACACACCTCAGAGGCCACTGCAAGTTCTGATTAATGTAAGAAACTTTTTCTTCCTAGGAAATCCTCCCCGGAAAGCACTCTTCCCTAGGCATCCAGTCTTCACTGATATTTCCTGTGCTTCATTCATATACTTTCAACAGATCTTTCTAACGGGAAAAATTCTAGTCACTTTAATGACACTGGAAAGAAAGAATACCTCGATGAAATGGAAATTCGAGGAGAACCCCCTTTCAGACGACCCCTTTCCGTTTCGACTTCTCCTCTCTGTTATTTGAACAGACAGAACAGTCTATTGTTCTTCCCCACCGGATCAAACGTGATCCTGATTTCCTGGCTGTTAACACAAGAGCCGATTCCAGTTAATTGACTGTAAAATCTCTCATCTGATATCTGCTATGAGACAGACGTCGGAGTCGTCGAATCCCGGCTAGAAATGGGATCATGATGAATTGTCTAAGTGAATGGATTAATGGTGCAAATCAACGTTCCTTGTATATGCTTCATCTCCCGTTGTTTGTAACAAGCGAACGACGTAAGTCAATACGTTACTCATGTTTGTCGCCCATTAGCAATCTCCTCAATAAGCCTCAATATATATATATATATATATATATATATATATATATATATTTATTTATTTATTAATGTAATATATATATGTATACATCAGTAATTTATATATATATATATATATATATATATATATATATAAGAAACGAATTGCAATCGTTTTCCTTCATTAACTTTGTCCTACCGCAATACAGCATTATCCCTCAATTTGATCTAAATACCAAATTAGTCTATTAGTTTTCCCCTTAAGCAAGCCACGCGCCTACATCTTATATAATTTCGAACCTCGTAGAACTTTCGAACGATCACTCCATATGACAAGTTAAAGTCAGGTGCTAATACTAACCAATTAAAGTTCAGCGCGCCTGTACCTCACGGCCGTGAACTTAGAGTTCTGGGCATTTGTGTGTTTGCCACGGGTTTGGTAAGATGTAAGTTTTTGGTGACGCCGCGTCCCCTTTGTCCTGTAAATGCCGATCCCAACAGAGGACGGAATAGGTCATAATGTACGGATTAATGTCTGTCCAGCAACGATGGTGTGTAACTGTATGACGCTCCCCGGAAATTCCTGAAAATTAAAATTAAGTTGAGCTGAGAACGCCTCTTCCTTTCTGGTGGCAGACTTTAAATTATTATTCATCGTGACAGCCACTCGTTTCTGATGCCAACTACGACTACACCCCGGCCTGTATTCCATTGCCTATTTCCCCGTCAACCCAACCTAGACTTGAGCCAGATCCGAAGTACTATGAAGTTACAAGCCTGTTGAGCTTCACCCTGTCAAGGATCTTACAAAGAATCGGCATCGCTCCGCCTTAGCTTTCCTTACACACACACACACACACACACACACATACATATATATATATATATATATATATATATATATATATATATATACAGGGTCTCTCCAGAAAGTAATGAGACTGATTCCATAAAATTCGTTTATTTAAAGATAATTTTACAGACACTTAATAGTATTCCATTGCCTATTTTACAGACACTTAATAGTCTTCAAAATAGCCTCATTCTGCATTAATACACCGTTGCCAACGACTCTGCCACCCATCGATGCCCGCCTGGAGGTCTTCAACTCGAATGCTGTTCAGAATGCGCGTTAAGTTTTTTTTGCAAGTTCTCCAGATTGTCAAAACGATGATCTTTTAAGCTGGATTTTAACCGAGAGACTCGAAAAAAGTTCGGCGGTGACAGATCGGGCTCTCACCGCCGGGCACTCAGAGATATATACTGAAGTGCTAAACTAGCACCAGTGTAATACCTGATAGGTCCACATCTGGATCGTAGAACTTCAGAAATACGACGGGCCGTGGACTACATATGCTGTCTGAGGGATTCTGTAGACGATGAACACCATTCCTCCTGAACAGAGGATCAGAATTCTATGATTTCCTAGGTGGTGGATCTCTGCTTTTAAAGGAACTTTTCATGAAATCCCAGATACGACCAAGAACGTTGAGATCTGGGGGACAATGTGGCTATTCCATGTTCCTAAACTCGGATGACTGTTCCTCAAACCACAATTTTGTCGTTATGTATGTGTGTTGTCACGTATTCTCTTGTTGGAGGATAAACAAACCTATCAGAGTGAACGCTTGGCATGAGTGGCTGAAACACATCTGAGAGTACGTTAACATAGCATTCAAAGAAGTTATTGATGTATGAGGGTTTCTAATTCATGCCAGCTCAACACACCCCATATCATTACCAGCTTGTATAATCCCTTGTTGACATGCTTCACTTATACTTTTGGTCGGAAATGTCCACGATCGCATAGGTACCTTACCGCGCGTTTCACGTGTACGTAATAGATCAAAAGGGACGCTTATTAATGATAAAACAATATTTTATTGGGCAGTGTTAGAGCATGACCGCTCTCTCTCGTTTCACTTCTACATCTGCTCTCTTTTACACGTTACCAGCGCTCCCAGCGCTATCTCACCAAACTTGGCGAGAAAATAGCTTTAACATGCTAGATTCATTGATTAATTCTTCAGGCTCAGATCCTTCCATCAGTTGGAAAAGAGACCAGGCTACCGGTTTCGGGTCTTTCAATGTTCTGCGACCGTGTTCCAGAGCTCATACCAGGAGCAGAGCTCTGGTATGAAGGTCTTGATGAAACCAACAGCCTTCGGTTTGGGAGTCGGTTGTTAAAGCCCATATCATGCAATGAACTTTGTATTGTCCGAACGTTAAAGTCAATACACACTGAACTGCGATGTTATTTGAGCCAATATTCGATATATAGCCTTGAAATGTACGTAAATGATTGAACGTGAAAATCCAAACTTTGCCTGTATCCCCGAAGTGCTATGATCCATCTCCCAAAGCCTCGCGAATTGTCGCTTAAATCGGGATAGCCCACTGCTCTATAAGATGTTAGAGCATTCGCAAATGTTTGTCGTCCGTTTGCGGACGGAAGTATTTACGACAAAGTTAGTATTGCTACATGTTCCGAAAGTGATTGTTTATTCGAGTTATTCTGGCATTACAGTGTGAGTATACAGGATGTCCGGGCTAAAAGTATCCAAAAGTTATGACTTATTTTTACGGAACTACCCATTAGAATTAAAAAATAATTATTTAAATACAAAGAACATCTCACCAAGTTATTAATATCAAACATAGATTTCGATCATAGTATCATAGAGTTCGTTGTGTGCAGCTTTTGTAGCACGACTAACTTCTAAATGGTAATCCAGTTCTCTCCAAGTGTTTCGTAGCATATCAGGCGTTATTAGACTTTTTTGCTTGGGGATTCGTTAAATTAGTAGTGTATACACAAAAAATTAGAACTGTGGATGAGTTGAAGAAGCCTATAAATCAAGCAATTCATGTAATAACTCCTGATATGCTACGAAACACTTGGAGTGAACTGGATTACTATTTAGATATTTCGCTCACTCCTTCCAACAACGTCATATCTCAAAACTCGGCGATTTTTAGTTATGCCTGTTTTCAGAATGCCTTGAAAGAGTAGTCTATCCCTGCAAGATAGTCATATCTCACCGCTCAATATTTAGCCGCTAGAAATCAGAATTAATAATTATCTTTAATACATTTTATTCTACTTTTAAACTCTAAAATCACTCTCCTGAAAAATCACCATTTTTGAGATATGACGTTGTTGAAAGGAGTGAGCGATTTGTCATACTACAAAAGATGCACACATCGAAATCTATCATCAATATTAAAACTTGGTGGGATGTTCTTTCTATTTAAATATAATTTTAATATTCAAATGAGTAGTTCCGTAAAAATAAGCCAAAACTTTTGAATACCTTTAGCTCGAACACTGTATATGCACTCATAGAAAAAAAACAAAAAAAAAACACACGCACCAAGATGGGGTAATGCAAATTGGACACAAATTGATATACATACAGGTTTCGACTGAAAATGCAAAATTTTAAAGTTTGGTGACCAATAAATGAACATGTGACGATGCAGCGCATCTTAACTGCGCAACTGGCAGGATAGTAAATAGGAGAAATTTCGATTCTAGGTTATAAATTCTTTGCGAATTTCATTTCGTGTATTCAGGTAGGCAGTAAGTACGCCTCGCATACAAGTGCGCGAACAATATGCGCAGATGTCTGCATTTGAGAGAGAACGTGTAGTTGGGCTCAAAGAATCCTGTTGCTCTAATCGGAGAATCACTCGACATTTGGATAGGAGCGATGCCACTATTAGACGATGTTGGCAGGAATGGGGGAACCATGGCCGAACACAGCGTCAAGAAGAACGCGGTCGGCCTAGAGAAACGACAGAACGTGAGGACCGAGCAACCATCAGAGCGGCACTTACAGCCCCAGATTCATCATTATCATCGATCATACGTGCAACTGGTGCTTAAGTGACCGCAAGGACCATTCATAGGCGGCTCAAAGAAAGGGGGCTGAGCTCACGGCACCCATTGCGTCGACTACCATTGACCTCTGTACACCGACAAGCCCGTTTGCCGGGGTGTCGGGCACATTCGACCTGGAATGTCACTGACTGGAGTAGAATTGTCTTCAGTGATAAGTCCTTCTTCGAACTGAGCCGCTATGACCAGCGAATACGTGTATAGAGACGCCCTGGACAGCGGTGAGATACCAACCTGACTGTCTTCCGCCATTCGGGCCGACAATCACGAGTGATGATCTGGGGCGTCATTTCATAGCAGGACCCATTTGGTTGTCATCCTCTGCACTCTTACAGCCCAGCGGTACGTCGACGATATTCTAAGCCCCGTTGTGTTGCCCTTTATATCACGCCATCCTGGGCTTACATTTCAACAAGATAATGCCCGCCCGCACATGGCGAGAGTTTCTACTTCTTCTCTTCGTGCTTGTCCAACGCTACCGTGGCCGGCAAGGTCGCCGGATCTATCCCTCATTGAGCACGTTTGAAGCATTATGGGCAGGGCTCTCCAACCAGCTCGGGACTTTGACGATCTAACGCACCAATTGGACAGACTTTGGTACGATATCCCGCAAGAGGACATCCGCCAACTCTATCAATCAATGAAAAAACCGAGTAACTGCTTGCATAAGGGCCAGAGGTAGACCAACGCGTTATTGACTTTTTCATTTCGTGAAGTTATTTTTCTTGAATAAATCATCAAATTGTTCTCGAATTGTAATCATTTATTTTTCTGTACTTCTACCGGTATCATTTATTTTTCTCATATATACCGGTTTTCGTCCCATTCGGATAACTCTTCGGATAACTTCTTAGTGCATCGTTTTATTTGTCTAAGAGTGTACATATATATATATATATATATATATATATATATATATATATATATATATATATATATATATATATATATATATATATATATATACTAGCTGAAAACCCGCACTTCGCTACGGAGTACGTTCAAATTAAATACAACGATCAATGTATGCAATTAATTTATATATATATTTATTATAAATACGACGATCAATGTATACAATGATGTAAAAAATATATATATATTTATAAAAAAAACGTAAGGGTTATTTTTATAGACAAAATAATGTAGAAGAAAATATTCAAATTAAATCTAATAGGACATACTAAAGAATAGTACAGTTTGAGGAACATACATATAATTTACTGTATTTTAATATTTTTTTGGATAATGTCCAATCGTCTGCCGTATTAGCAAGAAAAAAAATATTTTTTGTTTATTTAGTTGTTATGTACGTGACGACAAATTTATTTAAAGTACCAGAAAAAGAAATCACGTGATCAGCATTTAATAAATTAAATTCTAAAAATTAATTTTTAAAAATTCACCAGAAATCAGAAAATAGAGGTAAAGATTCGAAAAAGATCTCATTTCAAAGGAATTTTTATGATCTTTCTCGTGATATAAATTTTATAATCCTCAAATTATTATTTTAAATGCAAACTTAAAAAAAGTTACTAAAACGCCTTAAAAATTTTAATTTAAAAAAATCTAAGAAGAATTTTTCAAAAATCTTTCTTTGTGCACCCCTACGCTATAAGAGGAATCGCCATCCAAAATTTCAGCCCTTGAGGTCCAGCGGTTTGGTCTGTGCGTTATATGTCAGTCAGTGAGTCAGTCAGTTACGGAACTGTTATATATATATATATATATATATATATATATATATATATATATATATATATATATGTATGTATGTATATATATATTATATATATATATATATATATATATATATATATGTATGTATGTATGTATATATATATTATATATATATATATATATATATATATATATATATATATATATATATATATATATGTATGTATGTATGTATATATATATTATATATATATATATATATATATATATATATATATATATATATATATATATATATATGTATATATATATTATACATATAATGTAATATTCATGTATATACGTATGTTTATATATATAAATGAATGTATGTAAGCGTGTAAAAGCGCATTTGCAGAATTTGGGTATCTATCTCATTCCACAATTATCTGTTTTTAATTAACTAAATGCTGATGAAATGAAACTGTCTCCGAGGCGCTTTTGTTAACTCAAAAGTAGGCACGAATGGCGTGCGTTGGCGGTATGGGTGTTTCGAGCCATACAAATCGGACGCATTCTACAACCCGACACGTTATGACATCACTTACGAACGAGAGCGGAGAAAATGAAAGCGCAAATGAGTGTAGATTCATCAGCGTGGCCTTTATGAAGTGACTGCGGAATGCGTTTATCCAAAATTCTATTAAAATTTCTTGGAAAACAATACATTACGGAGAGGGTCACGAAATGCGGTATGAAACAGAATTTGTTAATGTCTTTTGCGCATGGTAGTAGAGGTGTTGGCGGGTCTATTTGGCGGCGAATGAATGGAGTTATTAATTCTGGTCAGTACAATACCTTCGCGGATTCCGGGCAACGAGCAGAATGCAATAACCGACGAGGTTGCCGTGTCGTGGAATTAATTCAATTGTGAAATTCTGGATTTCTTCGAAACAGGCAACAAGAAGCGTTGAATAAGTTGTATTTAACAAGTAGCAGTGCCTGCGAATTCTGCCTCAATTGGACATTCAATTATCAGTTCCCGTCTCTCTGCCTAAGGTGATATAGTTGCAATTATGCGCTTTCTATAAAAGCATTGATAAATATATATTTATGTAAATTTTTTTGTATATAAATATATATATATATATATATATATATATATATATATATATATATATATATATATATATATGTAATGTATTAAATATTATGCTCTTCATTCTATCATTTAAATTCCCTTTTCTAAATCCAATCCCCAGTAACATTACTTTATCGCTGCAAAACCCTCAGCCACAGAACTTCCCATGAATCGCATGCCTTAGCATTTCTACACGTGTATACGTCTGGAGAAAGGCGTGGGTTCGCATCGCGAGCCCCAATATCTGCTGACCCTACAAAATAACAGCCACATGTTTTTTTTCGCCCTCTCGCGCGTAAGGTTGAAAGGTGATATTCGCTTCCGAGCTGTCTTCTGATATGAACGGACGTACTTTTGTCGCTCTAATAAACGATTCGACACGACCGCTTCCAAATTTAATTTTATTCCTTTCAGGCTGAGTCTAGCTCCAGCCATGTAAATATGAGCTAGTTTACCTTTTTGAGATTATACTTTAAGGACGTGATGAAATGGGTATATCACACACACACACACATATATATATGTGATAATAATCACATTTGGAAAATTTAGCACAAGGGGATTGACGCGTAGAACTTACGAGAGATGCAGTCGGTACGAGGAGTGATGCAGTCGGGCGAAGTGTTCATCCAGGAAAACACTGATGATATTTAGGAGATTAACACACGCGGAACCATAGAAGAGGAACACAGATTTCAGACGATATCCAGGAAATCACCTTTATTCAATTATGAAACATCGCGAAGGCTGCAGCGGCCACTGGACTTGCCCGGACGGGGCGCGGATTACATACAGGAGCTGACAGCAGGTCCGACAGCAACGACAGTTAGACACGCAGAGAGCAAAGTCATCCGTTCACGCAAATAGTAAATGAGTGTTTTGCGATATTGTCGCCAGAGAGCCTAAACTACTTAATTTTTAATTGGGCGACTTTAGATTCGTGGAGTTCACGTGTCCACTTCAGTTTCCCGGGGATACTTTATTGTTTCCCCGGGGGAACTTTATTGTTTCCCACAGTTTCCCCGGGGATACCCGGGGAAACTGTGAAATTTATTGATTATTTCTAATAGGTTTATGTTTGTTCGTTTATAAGTGAAAACGTATTGCTTCAATTAAGCTGAAATTTTGTATAGATATAGTTGATAGTTCAGATTAAAACATTGGCATATTATTTTTTGAAAATCGGGCCCCGGAGTTTTTTAATTAATGTTTTAATGATTTTGCCCCTAAAAGTTGCTCATTTCGACAGCTTCCGCTGCGAGACAATGAAGCCGAATCGTACCAAAATCGGCACACGATTCAGTGCCTGACGTAGCCGAATTTTTGAATTTTTAATTTTAAAAAAGTTATTCAATTTTTGTGCCACTTTTGGTGTTTTTTGTGTGTGGACTCTGTAGCGGATAGGCTATGGGGCCAAATCGTATCAAAATCGGCATGCGGGTGGCCCCGGACACAATTTAGTGCCTGACGTCACAGTTTCCAATAAAAATTTCTTTTGCCATCACCATGAATAAATCCCAAGGTCAAACATACAAATATATTGGACTTGATTTACGGGAAGATTGGTATACTTATGGACAATTACATGTTGGTCTCTCTAGGTCAGGAAATGCGGAGAATCAATTTGTTTTAAAACCTCAGAAAAACGAAAAATGTGGTATACCATGAAGTTTTAAAACAAATTATACCTTCCTAATATCTACTTAAGATCGATAATTGTTCAACCCGCACAAAATCGGGACGGGCCACTAGTATATATATATATATATATATTATTGAGTGTTTCGGCAGCAGGAAAGGGTAGTACTCACCACGTCAGTGTAGGTGGGCAGGGTGGAGCTGAAGATGACGGTGGAGGGGATGATGATGAGCAGCACCGAGTGGATGATGAGCGACACCACCAGGTTGCGGTGCACGCGCAGGCGGGAACACTGCAGGGACCTGAAAAGTTCATCAAAAATGCAATGAAGCTAGATTGCCTTAAAAATTTAGCTTACAAAAAAATGATTAAAATATGCAAGTAAAATAATACACACAACATTTTCGAAAATTACTTGGAAGTTAAATCAAAATTATTTGGATTAATTGTAATGAAATTCAATCATTTTCACCATTCCCTTTCAGCAAATTAATTTCCTGAAATTTTATTTTTATGCTTGCTTCTTATCTTTTATAACACACTCCTTCTATTTCGTCTTTTACCCGTTCCAGGTACAAATTTTTATGATCTCTATCTGTTTATTTTGCCACAATACGGACGTTTACAGTTTCAGATTTAAGAGAATTAGAGTCTTCAATTGTGATTCTATTGGCTTATGAGAAACTCTCTCTACGCATTCAGAAGAGTGAGGTATAATCGCCAAATGGGTCATGAAGTGTGATAAGATTTCATAATTGGGAATACTGAATCCATCTTTGATATAACGCAAGAGAGTCCAAAATACTTGGATGGTTTCCTAAGAGTGTAAGGTTTACACAAGATTCGATTCACAATAATCGAACTTTTAGGTGAATAAAGTTAAACAAGCCGCTTAAGATATGCTAATTGCGGCATACGCGGTTGGTATAAATACCAAGCATCTAGATTAAAAAAAAAGAAGTGTTGAGGAAGGAGCTAGGAAGGGTTGAAGGAAGCGAAAGGAAATGAGAGGAAGTGAAAGGAGGAGTAGTGCTGGCGAAACGAAGTATCGAGCTGGAGCTAGGCTCAGAGTTTGGTTTAATAATAGTTGAGTTTAGCGAGCAGCCGCTTGAGGCATAGCAATGTTGCTTCAAACCTACGCGAGTTCTTGTTAGGCCCGAAGTTTACGTGGCAGCACTGCTGGTTGACATTCAAAGTATCTGTGAGTATTGCAAAGTGTTTTTTTCTTGACTGAGTAGTTATACAAGTGAATATATTGAATTGTATTTCCCTTGCATGAATGCTATATATATATCTCGTACTAGTAGTACGTATGCTTGATGTTGAAAAGAAAATTGACATATGCAAATATTTAAATAAACATTGTTGCTATGTAAGAACTGTGTTTGAGTGAAATTTTTTAGAATGCCACTTCAAGATATACATACCCAAAGTTAGAGAAGAAGTGCAAATTCTCTATAAGAGGTAGAGATATATGAATAGAAATGATCTCCGCTTGCATCATTTTACATTCATTAATTTACATGAAGGGTCTCCAAACTACGGCCCGCGAGCACCACCCATCCGGCCCGCCATAGTTTATTTTGAATACATTGTAAACATTACAGTGTAAGCAAATTATACAAAATAATTAAATCATTTGTTTTTATTTAACGACCGATTGAGAAACACAATAATTGACATACATAATGAAATTGAACATTTTAACTGTAATTAATAATATGAAATTTATCCCCAAAACTTACAATAAGTGACACACATAGGTAATTTTCATAATGAAATGAAACATTATAATTATGATAAATGAGATTTATGTAGCTGCAACTTTCCAATGACACTTGTTTGCAGTTGTGGATCAAGTTTACTAGTGGAAAGTGTTACTAGTCTCGAAACGAAAATTTGCGTGTCATACCAAACTACAGTATGTTGGTATGATGAGCTAGTTAGCTATCTCTTGGCTTAGGTACTTAAGGGAGGAGTCAGTGTGACCCTTAGGCTAAAAAGTTTGGAGACCCGTGATTTACATAATTACATAATCAAATTACATAATTTCATTTATATAATTAAATTATGCT
>OU015491.1:222476698-222489176 GCA_907164885.2 Dolomedes plantarius
ATATATATATGTGTGTGTGTGTGTGAGAATAAACAGAGATGAATTATTTGCCATCCGAGTCTTTCAGCTTCGTTTTGTAAATTTATTGAGTAGAGCTGTCATGCGGAAGCACAGATAATCCGGAACCAATAAATGGTTTATCCGCACACTAAAACATCCGAGTGTCATGATCCCATATCTGTCAGTTTCTTGCGAGCCTCTTTTTCCTTGTGACGGGGACACGCAGACGGCATTTCTGCGGATTTTGACACGGGACCCAGACAAGTATTTGGACGTGACGTTTTCATTTGATAACAGCGAGAGAATCGAGACGCGGGAGCAAACAGACAGGAATTTCAAAAGGCACGTCAGATCACTTTTTTATTGAGAAGATGAACTTTCTTTCTTTGTTTTATCGAATTTACTATATGTGTGGTATTTTATGACAGAGCTACTCCTTTTTCTATGTGCCATTATCTATACAGTGGTGCCTTGACTTACAAGTTTAATTCTTTCCGCGACGGAGCTCGTAACTCGAATGACTCGTATGTCAAATCAATTTTCCCCATTGAAATGAATTGAAATGCCATTAATCCGTTCCGCCAAACATCACAATCTTTTGTTACATGTTTTTAAAAAGAAAAATGTATTTATAAATAACATATATTGTATAAAAATTCAATACAATAGACTGTACTGCAAAAAACTGGTTTATTAAATTTTATGTACAACATTTAAGGCCTGTTTACATAGGAGCCCGGTAGCGGAAGCGCTAAAGTATTGAAATATATGTAACCAATGACAAAGCTCCAATCGACTAGCAACGGAATTTTTAACGCCTATGATTGGTTTATTTTCGTCTCAGCTCCGTCTTTCCTTTTAAGCTTCCGCTACCGGACTCCTATGTGAACAGGCCCTTACTGTAGAAATCAGACGACTTGAAGATGCTGTTGGAGGTGGAGGAGAAAGGATGAACTGTATAATTGAATCTTATTTGCTGATTTTTGCCCCTTTCTCCAGGCTTTCCTGACTTTCATCTGCAGGGGTTTTCGATAAAAACGTATCCAACGAGGTCTGTTTCATCCCCTTTCTCGGAATGTTTTTGAAATGAGAGTATCGACGATTTCGGAGGGCGACTCCAGTGTGGACAAAGCAAGCTGCCCCATGTGATAATTGTTGAGAGTAAATCTCTAGGTTTAAGACTGGTAAATATTCTTAGAATAATATGTATATAATTGTATAATAATTGTATATAAAAAAGGTTGTAAATATTATGTTTCTCGTGTGATCATTCGACGAAAACGTTACACTCCGTTTGCTCCGCAAACTATCAGTTGGCTATTTGAAGCTGGCTCGTAACTCGAATTTTAAGTCTCAACTCAAGGCAAAAAAATCATCCGAGCTACTGCTCGAATCTCAAAAAATTCGTAAGTCGAGGTACCACGTATATATAAAAGCAAAATACCTCTAACTCACTGACTGATCACTGTACCTCTAGAACCATAATTCCAAGGAAGCTGAAATTTTGAGTTGGGGTTCACCTTATGTCCTTTCTGCTCACTAAGATTTTTGAAAAAAAATTCAACCTGGAAGTTTTTTCTTAGGTAGATACATGTGTAGACACCCCTAAATCTATATAGACATACATCTGTATACACAAAAATACACATACACATATGTATACACAAAAATACACATACACATATGTATACACAAAAATACACATACACATATGTATACACAAAAATACACATACACATATGTATGCACATAAATCTATAATTCCATACATACATATAAATACATCGATTCACAAGTACTACTTACTGCCTATTTTTTACAATAGGTTTATATAACTTCCATCGGTTTATAGTTTTACGTTACACCATTAGTTACATAATGAACCAGTACTGCATCCTTTGTTCTTAGATACGTGATACAACTTTTAGAAGATAGTGGATGCTATAGCACGACAAACGGGAAAGTTCTATGCGGTCAGAGAAGGTGGGAGAAGATACGATGTCCCCCAGATGTCGTGCCTGTTTGTTGGTCCGTCAAAATGGAGGTGGTACCAGTTGTTGGTGTCGGTGGTTCTCCTCAATTGTGCTCCCACTGAAGGCTCCCAACGATTCTCGCGGAATCTGTGCGATTGTCGTCATGGAATGTCGTCCCGCATTGGCAAGCAACAACAACATTCGAGTAGTTTTCCAATAGGGCCACTACCACTGCAGCCTTAGGGACTGTTCACATAGAATCCGTCAACGTCAGAGTCGCTCGTGTTGGCTTCATTTGAACCAATCACGGATCTTAACAATTTCGTGGCTAATCTTTTGGAGGTTTGTAATTGGTTTAATATATTTCAATACGAGTACTCTGACGCTGACGGATTCTATATGCACAGCCCTTACGGGACGATGTTTGAGTGAAAGACAACAATTTTTATGCGCCGTCGATCCTCTTTGTCAGACACTCGCTATTTCAAGTTGGCAGATTCGTAAGGGGTGGAAAAGCTGCGTCGCGACTTTCGCGTGAATATGGGTTTAAATACTTCATATCCACGTTGTCATAATTTAAACTACCGCATGTACTTTTTCCCCTTCAAAACATAGCCAATAGTGGCACAACTGGAATAATTACAAGATAAAAAGAACTTTTTATATACCACGTTTTTAAATTTTCTGTTGAATCATATAAACTTGACAATTCTATGTATTAATAAATACTTTTTAAAAATTTTTTTGAGGAATTATCCCATAAACTTGAAAGAAACTGAAGTTAATTGGAAGTTAACTTGCGTTTAACTTTTCGTTCCCGTCCCGGCCGATAGATGGCTGCACCAGTCTACAAAGCAAAATTAACTGAAAACGAATTCAATCCTGCTTAAAGATAGCTAAAAGTATTTTAAAAATGCATTATCATCGTGTTCTGAGCTATTCCAAGAGTTTCAAATGTCTAGCTAGTCAGGAAGTTAGTTAAATATCGATTGCAAGATTTGTACCGGACAAACACACACACACACAAACACACAAGAAAGCGACTTAATAAAACATGGCAAAAATGCGTCCGGACCACTTGCGGCGAATGTCGCGCGAATGAAAGTTTGAACGCGTAATCGTGCTTGACTTGTGTTCCCGTTCACGGCTTGATCCCCCCCCCCTCTAGGAGAAGTCTTGTTTGGATCTGTATGACATCTTTCGAACGTAATCGCGGCGCTTTTCATTTTCACACAATTACCGAAATATGACACTCTGTCACCCTGACAAAAGATCCGCAGTTTTCTCCCCGCTTTGGCGAACAGAGCTGATTCCTCAAATTTAATTATCCACCGTCACGAGGAGGATGTTTAAAATTCCCCGGAAGGCACACGCTACCCCCCTCCCCTTCCTTTAAGATTCCAAGCATTTTGACAGATATGTCTGCGCAGGGAACGAGCTTGTAGTGGGCAATTGTTTATGCGATTTTCGGGCTCTTCTGCATTCTCGTTAACACTCTATAATATGCTGTTGGAATCTGTGCTAACCAGAATGCATCGCAGACCTGGAAAACGACTGCTAGAGCATTGTGGCGGCTTTCGAAAGAAAGATTTTGAGAGGTATTCCGGGGGGAGGAGGTGTACAGGGAAGGGTTTGGTTTGGTTTGGAGCTCTACGGTCAACTTTTTGTTACAAGAGGGCTAATTAGACCGGGACCTACTGCTTAAAACCGATTCCGAACTGCTACAAACACCCATTACAAGCGTGGGAATCGAACCCACAGACTTTGGTTCCGGATGCCAGTGCCCTAGCCATTCGGCCATCATCCGTACAGGAAAGGAAAAAAAGGTTCCACCAGGAAATTTATAGACTACACGAGGAACCAGATTGTCGTGCCTGGCGCTATCTAGCAGAGAAGAGGACGACATCGTGGGGGGTCCTATGAGGCGAGAACGGTCAGTCTGTGTTGGGGAGTGTGAGGCCGAAGATCACGTCATGGGGAGGTTTTGTTCTCGGTTAGTGATAGATGACTGAGGTAGAGTTTAGATAGTAAATATTGTAAATAAGTTCTTTTGTGAGTATTGCGTTGTTTCCGCGTTATCTGAATGAAATATTTTGAGTATTCACTCAAGTTTTGTTCAGTTGGTTTGCTGCTAACGTCTTCGATCAGTGAGAGAGATTGAGGAATAGCGTCACGGATTTCATCCATGTCGTAAAGGTAGACAGAACGAAAAGGGCAGATCAGCTGGAAAGAATGGATAATGCTAAATTAACAAAAACAAAAGATATACAGTACTACTCCAGCGACGGAAAGGTCAAGGGTACGACTGACCCTTCGACGTCATTAAAGATTTTGACATCCTTAAAGTGAAGAAGCGAGCCAAGGCATGGAATGGAGGAGACTTCTGCGGGTGACCAGGACTGTTGTGCCAGTGAGGAAGTATTCTCATTCAACAATTACACCGCGACATCGTGCGAGTATCACATGTATAGAGGGTCATCTCACAGATTTCAAATGATTCTATTCTATATTTTATCACAAAAAATACTTTCCCCCAATCAAAAATCATTGCTGGGATCTCTTGCCCATTCAACGGGACGGCCAGGTTGCAGGGAAATGACGGCTGATAATTCGAGCATTTCTGAAATGGCGCCTCAGCAGCTACTTCACGGGATGTGCAATATGCGGAGGAACGCCATCTTGCATAAAAAGGATTTAAACCACACATCCACGCTGCTGCAGAGCTGGAATGACGTGGTTGCGTAAAAGAGACGCATAGCGCTGACCAGTGACGGTAGCAGTAACAGGACCGGAAGCACCCGTCTGCTCGAAAAAATATGGCTGTAGGATGAATGATGCCGTAAAGCCGCACCACACCGTGACATTTTCAGGATGAAGTGGTACGGGGTGCGTTGCCAGTGGATTTTCTGTTGCCCATATTCGACAATTCTGGGTATTGACGTACCCTGTCAGATGGAAATGGGCTTCCACGGCCATTCATTATCCACTTCCATACGACCAAGAAATTCTAACACAAACGTCTCCCTTGCTGGCAGGTCAGACGGAAGCAACTCCTGCACATGGCCAATTTTGTACGGATAGCATTGCAGGATGTTTCGTACAATTTTCAGCACCGTGCTCGTAGGCCTGTCCAACTTTCGGGCAATTCCTCGTGAACTGCACGGTTGCACACCACCGGCCGACCCCTCCTGTAATGCTGTGGCCACTTCTTCAACTACCGTCGAATGCACTCGTTTTCTCCCTCTACCAGATTGCACATCAAACGAACCTGTCGTTTCGAATTTTTGCATCATTTTCTTCAGACCCACGACACTCATTGAACCAACGCCTTCTTTTATACCCTTCAGTGTCCTGAACTTTTCCAGAGCGTCTGAGACGCGAAATAAGGAACAGCCGTGTACCTGGCGGTTTTATAACACCGAAATGTGTCGTGCGCATAACAGGTATTTTAATTTACATCTTCTGCAGCTTACAGCGCCATCTGTTGCTAACTTTGGAAAATAAATTCTTTCTTCTGCCATACGCTTTCCGCCTTCTTCAATAACATGCCGTTCAAATTTGACGTCATTCTCATCAGTGGTTCTTTTTTTATAGAGTTTCGAAACTTAAACGTTAACTATAATCATCCTGTATATATATATATATATATATATATATATATATATATATATATATATATATATATATACACAGTGGAATCTCGATCTATCGTTTTTCAAGGGACCGGTTGAAATGAACGATAAATGCGGGAAAACGATAGATGCGGAAACATAACAAAGCAATAAGATCTTTGGAACTGGATAAAATGAACGACACCTACGGAAAAACGATGGATCCGACAACGATCGATCGAGATTCCAATGTATATATATATGTGCGTGTGTGTGTGTGTGTGTGTAGGTAGGGTAAGTTTGCCGAATATGAGACCCCGTTTTATTTTCATGCATAACTAGGAAAGTAAGTGAGGGATTATAGTTCCAAATTGATATCCTTTTAATGCATATATTTTACTACATATAACACTGACAGAAAATGAAAATAACCTTACAATTTTCTTGTATGAAATTATAAACACAAGTGTTCCATTTCTTGGAGACTTAATATGAGACCCCTATTCTACAACTCTAAAAATGAATTAGAATTACTGAAAAGTTCGCAAAAAACAAAACTGTACTCAAAAATTAGATAACAGTTACCTATAAACACTAATAGGTGAAAAAGAAAAGTGACATTTTAAAGAAATTAGTTGGTTTACACTATAGGTTTTGTTTAGTTTTTGATCTTAGATTCAAAATTTTCAAATTGTTTACAAATAAAAAGTTCGTCAGATCCACAATCTTCATGGGCACATTTAAAACACCTTCTACATTGACGCCACTGCTCTACCCATTTGTCTTCTGAAAATAAACAACCACAAAAAAAGGCATTCAGCGTCGTTTTCATCGATGCTATCATCACTGCTGCCATGGAGCGAAAGTTTTTCATTATCTTCAAATGAGCTGAGATCATCATAACTATAATTAGGCTTATTCGTTCTCTATTTTTTAACTAGTGTTGTATTTTCATCCATCCTTAATTTTCCCCTTCCTGAAGGGACCCCTTTGCCTTTTCTTTTTCCCTTTATTTTTTTCCATATCCTTTTCTTTGTTTATACTTTGATTTCTTATTCTCTTAGGTCTATTCCTTATTTTTTCTTGTAGGAAGCAAAGTTTTTTCGAATATGCTACAGTTCTTATATTAATGCTATCAATCAATTTATTTTTATAGGGCGATGATGTGATAATATCGGGTTTACGGTCCCTACTTGGTTTCGAAGTGTTTTTCTCAGGTCACGTAGGCAAGGGATTTATTTCTTCAGGAGTCACTAAGAACTGGTTTGAACTTGTTGTTTGATCAATACCTTCCACATTGCCACTACTGATACATGGTTGTGGATTTCACATGGGCATCATTGCATCTGCAGCTTCAGAGGAAACAAGGCTGTGAGAGTGAAAAGTAAAATGCCTAATATGAGACCCAATCGCATATTAGGCATGCTTTGGGGTCTCATATTGGGCACGACTATGTTGTTGGACACGTCAACGAATATTTTAGGTTAGGATTGACGTTAGCTTAAAAACAAATAGGCGTGATTACTACCAGTTTTAAATACTAGCAGTTTTGCCAATACTAGCAGTTTTAATAAGAGTCTTACCTTGAAGGTGAAAACAGCCAAGGAAAATGGTGATGCAAAAAAGTCGACGAGCACACAATTAGGAAAAAAATACTGCACCTTTACGTGCGCTTGAAAATACTAGACTGTCTCACCGATTACGAATGATGCAATAGACTACTGTTTTACGCTCCAGTCGCCAGACAGCAGCACTTTATATTTCCTGTAAGCTGGGGGGTCTCATATTAGGCATACTTACCATATATATATATATATATATATATATATCTTCAAGAGGAAATGGACTTGCCTCACCTGTACAGATGTCCTGCTCTTCCTCGGACATCAATCTGGGAACGCTACTGGATTGCTCGCTTTCATTTATAGATTTATTGTTGTCATTTTGATGTTCAATTGTCTTTTAATGTGCCATTGGAAATTATATATATATATATATATATATATATATATATATATATATATATATATATATATATATATATATATATATGTATATATATATATATACACTGAAGTGCCACTGAATTAGGGATAGCAAAGCCTATGCAAATTGTGTAGCGCTGCGCATCATGTATGCGCAAGTGAGGGCGCTGTGGTAACTGCATATATAGCGCGTACTGTGGTTGTTATGAATTAGTTGTTGGTATTGCCAGTATGGGTAAACTGCCTGATTTAGACGCCTTCGATCACGGACAAATCTTAGGTACGCGATGCATGGGCCATTCAATTTCCGAAATCGTCAGACAGCTAGGATTTTCAAGGTCGACAGTGTCAAGAGTATGCCAAGAATACATGGATGGTGGAAAAAAAACTAGTGATCGGGCAAACTGCAAAGGACAATTAGCCTTGACAGTGCGTGGTGAGAGACGGCTCAGGTGTATTGTACGTAGCCAGCGAAGCCAAACATTAGCTCAAATTACCACCCAGTTTAATGACGGTGCCAGTCGTACAGTCAGTAAACGGACTGTGCAACGTTCGCTTCACCGTATGGGTTTCGGGAGCCGTCGACCAACGAGAGTACCATTGCTCTATACTCTCCATCGGGCTGCACGTCTTGCCTGGGCAAGAGAGCACAGAGACTGGAGTGTAGAGGACTGGAAACGAGTAACATGGAGTGATGAGTCTCGATTCCGACTACTTAACGCCGACGGGAGGCTGAGAATATGGCGTCAGGCTCATGAAGCCATGGATCCTGCATGCCTGGCTGGAACTGTACAAGGGCATGGTGGTTCAATCATTGTCTGGAGTGTTTTTTCGTGGCACAGTTTGGGATCTTTGGTGCGTGTACCAATCTCCCTCAATGCAATTCGGTACGTAGAGTTGCTGGGTGATCACCTCCATCCGTTTATGCTGTTCTGTTATCTGCACGGTAATGGAGTTTTCCAGCAAGACAACTGTACCTCTCACAAGTCCCGGTTGGCTACTGGCTGGTTGGATGACCTCTGACTTCTCTGTCATAAATTGGCCACCTAGAAGCCCAGACTTAAATCCTATTGAGCATCTTTGGGATGTTTTGGAACAAGGCGTGAAATGCCATCACACAGCACGAAAGAACCTTACTGAATTATGGACAGCTTTAGCCAATATTTGGCAAGCCATTCCCGTGGAACGTTTCCAGAAACTTGTTGAATCTATACCTCGTCGTGTGGCAGCCGTTATCAAGGCCAGAGGAGGCCCAACTCGTTACTAGGTAGGTATCCCTAATTCATTGGCACTTCAGTGTATATGTATGTATGTATATGTATGTATATATTTAAGGTATGTATGTATGTATATATATATATATATATATATATATAAATATACATATTACGTTATTATATTATGAGGTATAGTATACTAAGTTTCTCCCCGTATTACTTAGCAAGGATATGTATGTGGCCCGAGAGAAAAAGAAATTAAGTACGGCATATCTAGATAGTAATAAATTGTTAAATCATGGTAAACATGTGTAACACCATTAAAATATTGTTTTTTTAAAACCTAAGATACTTTTAATACCCGGTACTACAACTATTGGATCCGAATTTCCGGTCCCAATTATGCCATGGACGAAAATCGATAACGATTTCTTTCGAACCGAACATTTCATACGTTCGGGCGCGTATATAATCTCCATAAAGGACGCCAAGAAGGCAGGAGGGTGGCCGTCGGCGCCAACGTCCGACCTGACGAAGACGGATCACGGCGGCCACTTAAGGTGATGAAACGGTCGGCGATCCATCACCCGGGGACAGCCCAGACTTAATAATCGTCTGCGGTTGGCAGGTCTAAACCCCGTTAAACCATGCATGGCGTTCGTAGACACGAGCTCTATCGCTATTTTCCAAGGAAAATAGAATACCAGTCATATAATTGCATACTGTATATAAGAAAGAGAGATGATCTTTAAGTCGTAGTGTGACTGGTTAGAAATGTAAACGTATGGGTTTAAAAGAAAGAACAAGGTAAATCTCTTTAAACTCGAAAAATTGTTTAATACTGGCACGATTAGGCGGACGAGAAGGAAAAGAAACCTATCTAATGTATAATTGCAAGATAAAAAGAACTATGTATATACTATGATTTTAAATTTCTGTTGAATCATATAAACTTGACAATTCTATGTATTAATAAATACTTTTTTAAAATTTTTTGATGAATTATCCCATCTACTTGAAAGAAAATGAAGTTAATCGGAAGTTAACTTGCGTTTCACTTTTCGTTCCGTTCCGGCCGATAGATGGCTGCAACCAGTCTACAAAACAAAATTAATTGAAAAGGAATTAGATGCCTAAAAGTATTAAAATAATGCATTGCCATCGTGTTCTGAGCTATTCTAAAAGTTTCATATGTCTAGCTAGTCGGTAAGTTAGTCAAAAATCGATTGCAAGATTTGTACGGGACAAACACACACACAAACAAACTAACAAGAAAGCGAGTTAATAAAAACATGGTAATAATAAGTGTAGTTTGGCTGGAATAGAGAGATTGAAAAGACCTTACGCTTCGTGAAAGCACTGCGGATCGATCTCGGGTCCCGAAACCTTGAGATCGGTGCTTTTATAAATTTACTTCTTTGAAACTTAGATGGGGGTTTTTTTAGAGCTCTCACCTTGTAATATCGTGTTCTTCTTTCGTGTCTTTTCATTTACAATGACAGACGAGATCTTCCGGGATTGAGTCTCTGTCAATAGATAGGCTGAGCAACCTCAGGGACGACATCGTACCATCCTCTGAACCTTACAAACCCTCTGGAAGAACTTTCCTGCCTACCGATTGTACGTACCCATACTTGTCGTAGATACGAGAGCATTCAATGGCGCCTGTCGGGACTCGAACCGAGTACCGCACTTATATATATATATATATATATATATATATATATATATATATATATATATATATATGTATATATATATCTTAAATATTATGCTCTCCATTCTAGCATTTAAACTCCCTTTCCTAAATCTGATCCCTAGTAAAATTAATTTATCGCTTTAAAAACCCTTGGCCACAGAAATTTCCATGAATCGCATATTCCTTTGCATTTCTACACGTGTATATGTTCGGATTCAGGAGTGAATTAGCATCGTGAGCCCCAAAAATCTACTGACCCTACAACTAACAGTCACATGTGTACCTCGCCCTATCGTTAATGTTGAAAAGGTGATATTATTCCGAGTCGTTCTTCTGAAATGAACGGATGTTCTCTTGTCTCTGTAATAAACGATTCGGCTCGACTGCTTCCAAATTTAATTTTATTCATTCAGGCTGAGTCTAGCTCCAGCCAAGTAATATAAGCTAGTTTTCCCTTTCAGGTTATAATTTAAGAACGTGATGTAATGGGTATTACTTACTTACGTACTTGACTTACACACACACACACACACACACACACACACACACACACACACACACACACACACACACACACACTCACATACACACACACACATACACACACACACTCACACACATATATATATATATTATATATATATATATATATATATATATATATATATATATATATACATATATATATATATATATATATATATATATATATATACATACATACAGGGTGATTCATAAGTAAGCATACATTTTTCATACGGTGTAAAACAGGAACACTTTAAGGCACGTTTTCTAAATGAAAGCCGTAAGGTATGTGCACTCATAAAGTTTTTCTCCCGCTACCGAGGGAAGTGACGTGGGCGATAGCTACGTCACGTGACGTTTCACGTGAACAGTCAGTAGAAATGGATTCTTCTGAAGTGGAGAAGGCATTTTGTGTTCTTGAAATGAGCAAAATGGAATCTGCCATCGTTGTGCAACGGCATTTTTGAAACGATTTGGAAAGACCCGCCTACCAGAAAATCCATTTATGATTGGTTTTTAAAATTTGAAACTAGGAGCTTTTTTGTGCAAAGTCCGGACGATGTTGTCGACAGATGTCGTCTACAAAGTTCGAGAGGCTGTGGAACAAACCCCGGGCAAATCATCGCCGAGAGTGAGCCGAGAAGTGCAGGTTTCACAGCCCACTGTCTGGAGAATTTTGAGAAAGAAGTTGCAAATGATTCCTTACAAATTGCAGATACTGTAAAATCTCACGGACTTTGACAATACAAAGCGGTTTTAATTTTGTGTCGAAATCCAGCACCATTTGGAAAATAACGATGTCGCCGATCATTTCGTTTTCACCGATGAAGTTACATTTCAAGTGAGTGGTAAGGTTAACAAGCAAAATCTTCGTTTTAGGGGAACCGAGAATCTCAGATTTGCAGACTAACACTTTCCAGATTTACCAAAGGTAAACGTGTTCTATGCTATGTCCAAAAAGAAAGTGTCATCTTCCTCACCCATGGATTTCCTCAACCAATGCGCCGACTACAACATGCCACTGACCAATGGCCAACCCAGAAGCCCTGTCTTAACATCATGTGACTTTTTTTTTAAGGGCTACGTATAGGATACGTATTTAACCCTCCTCTTCCCGTTGATCTGCGGAATCGAAACAGCATATCACATCCACTTGCCTCAGATACCCTAACACGCGTTTGGACGGAAATGGATTACCGGTTCGATCTGTGCCGTGTGATAAGAACGTCTAAGGACTAGGGTGTGTCGTGTGACATAGAACATCTGTGACTGTCCCTAAAAACTTAACCCTTGGAGGGGCTCCGTTTGCAGGGTGGCAAACACCTAAATCTAGCCTTTTTTTCCACTTGCATCAATGTATTCCAGTTAAATGAGCCGCAAAAAAGACTAGTACTGCCATCTGTTATCAGTTGAAAGAAGGTAAAAAATATTTTGCAACCTTTAATTGGAAAAATTTAAAAATTCTTTG
>OU015491.1:222494276-222656776 GCA_907164885.2 Dolomedes plantarius
ATTTGAACCCACGGAATCTGGTCAACGCTCTAGCCAGTCGGCCATCATCCGACCACAAACTTAGGAAAAAGAAGACATCTTTAACTGATAACTGTAAATCGTTAAGTGTTGTTTCATCACAACAAACAAAAAAAGTAAAATAAATGAGTCACTGACAGTCTAACTGCCGTAGAAGTAAGTACATGGGAATTACTAAACAATTGTTTTAATTTTTTTTGTCTGTAGTAAAAAAAAATTTGAATACTGAATTGAATGTTATCACTTTTTGATACTTGCCAAGTAGTTCAAGTTCCTTAGTGACGCAAAAATTATCATTATAGTAACGGTGTGAACTACAAGGAAATTCTATCTTATAGATTTCATGAGCGGGCCTGTGGCGGCCCAGTGGTACAGCTCGATGGTTTTTGGTGCTAAGGGTGCTCGGATCGAATCCCGAGGTCGTGCCATTATAAATGCCTCTGTTTGTGTCGTCCCTTCATAGGGGGTAATGCTGTCCACCTATATGTTGCCTCCATAATAAAATGGGCAGCAAAACTGCGGTGTAGTATTAGTGTTGTATCTCTATATTATTATCATAATATCCATGTATCGCGAGCTCTCAAACTCATTAAGTTGCCTAAGTGGAACGCCAGTAGCATTTTGAACTTTGTCATGATAAGAGATATGAGAAAAGGCTGAAAGCCAACTGTCATCACTTAGACAATAAAGAGGAGTAAGTAAAAACCCCATATTCGAGAATTTTGTCTTTTGTATTGCACTATATATATTAAACATTACTGAGAGACTTTAAGCGAACCCGAGGGCACTATTCCGACGGGTAGTCAAGAAATTATTAGTGCCACAATCCCACAATTAGTATAGGCGAATGTTTGACGACAAGTGCTTCCGCTCATCCTCCAATGTAACATACTACATGAAATACATTCCGCAATGTTTATTTGAATTTATAATTTCAGAAGAATGTTAAAAAACAAACAATGTATATTATTTTATAAATTTTCTCTCCATTTTGTTCTATGGACTTGGCAGATTTGGATAGTCAGCGGCTCATATATATATATATATATATATATATATATATATATAATATCGTTAAATATTAATAGTTACAGAACTCAAGGCTGGCCTTTTCTAATTACGGCAGAATCTGATTTTCTGTCTTTTTCTACATTAAATTGAGTTGAACAAGAGCATGAAATATTAATTAATCTCAGCCAAAGACGAATCATTAGTGCTACGGAACAAGAGCTTGTCTCAATATACATAAATATAAATATATATATATATTCATATGTGTGTTTGTGTGTGTGTGTGTGTGTGTAAGTAATACACCCATTACATCACGTCCTTAAATTATAACCTGAAAGGGAAAACTAGCTCATATTTACATGGCTGGATCTAGACTCAGCCTGAAAGGAATAAAATTAAATTTGGAATCAGTCGGGCCGAATCGTTTATTAGAGCGACAAAAGGTACATCCGTTCATTACGGAAGAACGGCTCGGAATAATATCACCTTTCAACATTAAGCGCGAAAGAGCGGGTAAAAAAACAAACAAACAAAGACACACACACACACACACACACACACGATGTGGCTATTATTTGTAGGGTCAGCAGATTTAGGGGCTCTCTATGCTCATCCGCTCCCGAATTGGGACATATACACTTGTAGAAATGGAAAAGCATACGATTCATGAGAAGTTCTGTGGCTAAGGGTTTTAAAGTGATAAATTAATATATATATATATATGTTAGCTTCTTGCTTGGCTTACTAATTAATTCACCAAATACAGACACTTGTTAATACTAAACATTTATTAAAACTTAAAACGTACTCGTAACCTTTCTATAGCGTACAATCTTTATCAATTTTTTAACTTAACTGACCTTCTCTTTTTTTTTTAAAGATAATATCTCTCATACTTACAGCTGTTGCCATTCCACTGTAGATATTCTCTAGCGTAATAATAATAATAAATATGCCTTTTGACAATTACAAATAAAAATACGCTTACACACACACACACACACACACACACACACATATATATATATATATATATATATATATATATGTCGGTTGATACGTCAGACCAGGTCTCTTGTCGCTACGTGTTGCTTGGCGCGTCTTCTCTTTCCACTCTCTAGTTAATCTATCTCCATTATCACTACCGAATTGTTCTAATCACTACCGCATGCTGTTACCTGAATTTTGTCTCCACGATGCTACGACTGAATAAAATATTTGGACCGCGTCTGTGCTCTCTTTATAGTGTTGTGATCTCTTTATAGTGTTGTCTACGACCGCATCTCCCTTGAGTTTTTGAAATGATGACGTCTTATTTTCTTTTCTACGACTGTCTCTTAGTGTCTTTGTGAATTATTAAGCATCCGTCTTCCTCCTTCAGACAAACATATTTATTTATCAGGAAGAAGTTTCGAAGCATGAACACTGAAGAAGTTTCCCTTCAAAAATTCGTCCATTCAACGGCCATCGTATAAACATTTCTCGTTCCAAACGAACCAAGCGCACTTGCGATCAAGATGGTAAACCCCTTTAACTCGCAATTTTAATTTAGAGGGCGCGCCCAGTAATGCGACGAACGGTGCCATAACTTAGAGAATGTTCGAAATCTTACTGCTTAATGGGCCACGCGCGAACAACTGCATAAATCGCAGCATCTAATAAGATAAATCACGGCAACAGGCTGAAAATTTCGGAGTTTATGCCGGGCGATAATTATCTAATTTATATGCTCTCGGGCTGATTTAAGGGCTTGGTTTCATTTTGGAACTATCGTAAATTTTTGGGATGTTTTGATTCTATCCGCATATCCAGATTTCGTTCGATATTTTACTTATTTATTGTTTCCCCACTCTCCTTTTCCCATATATTTAGGTGTGAATGTGTGAGAGGAATTTTCAGAATATATATATGTATATATATGTATGTATATATATGTATGTATATATATATATATATATATATATATATATATACATATATATATATATATATATATATATATATATATATATATATATATATATATATATATATATATATATATATATACTTATTTATTCGGGGCAGTACTAGTTCGGTCCTATTTTCTGACGCATCGTCACCTACAATTGAAATGAAAGGTTCGTGAGACCGTTGTTGTGTTTGGGTTGGGGCATTTCGAAAAATTTTCGTAGTCTGAGTATGGAATCTTTAAAGATTTCGTAACGTACCCACACAAGAACTCGAGACGCAAGGGAAAATATTTCGAGTGCTTAGAGAAAAATCTTTGGAACACGATTTCTTGATCGGTAGATTTAAAATTTTAACTTACGTCATGTAAAATTTTGTGTTGTTGCTCATCCGAAATAAGCCTGACCAGGTCCATAAAGGGGTTGCTGGGTATCACGAGGGTTGAATGCCAAATGAACCTGATGGGTACAAGGGGTATTTTTATAAATATTCCGATAAAAAAGTTTCTTTGTTGAAAGAAGGGGAGTAATGCTTACTCCACACCAATGGTGACGGAGGCGAAAATCATGTATCTTCGGTGTTGCGCTTGCATATTACAATCAAAATTTCACTTCCCCGGTTCGTCTCCGTCTCTGGTCTCTGCGGATTGAAGTTGGAAAAAGTTCAACTTTTGTCTCTGCCGCCATGCTCGATAGCCAATCAGAATAGAAAGAGAAGATTGTGCGCATGCGCAAATAAATTGCCTCTTCTCCCCGTCTCCTAGCAGTGTGAAGGCTTTTATGACAGCTACAGAGACAAGTGGCAAAATGTATCTGTCTTTCGTTGCTGTCGCCGTTGGTGTGGAGTAAGCATAATCTAGAGAAAAGGTAAAGGTACTGAAAATGCAGAGACAATCATATAAAAAGAGAAGTCTTCCGATGACTCCAATGAACTTTCATGTATATACGAGTATCCCCAAGAGCGACATCTGGCGGGCTTGTACCCTCTCCATCCCCTACCACCTACCATAACACAGAAGTACTTTACGCACGACGCCAGACGATGGCCGGATGGCTAGGGCACTGGCATTCTGTAGGTTCGAGTCTCACTGTTGGCAGGCATGTTCGTAGCTGTTCGGACTCGAATTGAAGCAGTAGGTTCCGGTCTAATGAGACCTCGTGTAGCCCCCTCCCCCCCAAAAAACAATGACGTAGCTCTCGGAACCAAACTTTCCGGTAGACGAATTGAACGTATCCTTACCCGGCGTAGACACAGAAGCAATTAGTGGCGCTTGTCAGGATTCGAACCGAGTACAATCGTAACCACTAAGATGCCCCGGACCCTAAAGTTTTGTGAACTTAGTAGCGTATACGCGTAACACGTAGTTATCACGCCACCCTTAGCATCCAATGAAAGATAAATAATTATTGTTTTGTAACATGATAGAAAATTTAGAGTAAAAATGATCGATATATTTTTTGAGTATTCATTCTCACACCTGCAAAAGGCAGGACTGGAGTCTTACTGGTAGAAAAAAAAGGCAAAACTTTCAATTAGTCAACTGTAACTGAAAATATCGCTATTTTCTAACTGGAACCGAAATCGAGTAGGTTGTACCGTGCTTCAAAAATAAGATTCCAAAGAGAAGAAAAAATCTAAAGTTCTGTTTCTTTTTCTAAGAAGCTATTTCAAATATTTGGATTTCTTTTTTTTCCTATCTCAAATTTCATATTTTATGAAAATTTCATAACTTGTGTATGAAAGAAAAGCCTTCGCGAGCAAATATTTGCATCGAAAAAGGCACCGAGGAAAGAGAAAGCAGCTTCATTGCTTCTCCTTCCTATCCGAATCACCGAAGGCAATCGAACATGTTAATATTTCATTCTCCGTATAGAGTACGAGATTTGGTTTTTGCAAAATATATTCAGAGGATGCGCGCACGAACTTCCTGAAATAAGAAAGGGAGTGTTTATAGTTTTAGGCGTGTTGATAACGAAGCGAAGCGAATTCTTCTTTTATATACTCAGTATTTATTTTAGTTAATGTATCGAAATTTATAATGATTTAAGAACTGACGTCACTCCTTCTCAAAGAATAAGAACTCTTCTGGGTCTCTAAAAGTCATACGAAACGGCAGATTATGAGATAGAAAAGGGAATGGTTGAAATATCTGTTGATTGCTAAGACAGTAGAGGGAACATACGAGGAAGTGAGGTCACATTTTTTAGAATTTGAGATTCGAGAAAACGTCCGATAGTAATGTAAATGGCAGTACGATGATTGCATAACGAATGACAAGCACCATTTTGAAAATATTCTACAAACGAATGTGTTGTGAAAGCACTATTATAGCAATAGTCACTTGAGTCTTTCTTTCCTCACTAATGAATCATTTTCCTTCCTCCTTCTCCTACCTGCTGTAGCGTACTGGATGTATGGGGTTATTTTCCCGAGACCTCACAGAGTACGAGAAACACAGCTGCGTGTTATCGGGGCAGTTTTGCCGGTTCCCACCGATTTTGAACACGTGGAGGATTAAAAAACGATTGCTTGTTCCCCCGGCTAAAATTCTGACATTCTAAGAAGACGGACCCCGTGTGCCAAGCCCAGAGGGAGGGTCTTGGTGGTTTTTTTGAGAAGACGCTGCTTAGAATGCGCCCTGAGTGGACGTGTTTTTTAGGCTCCTGAGTTTTTGGGCCGAGCCCGGTCCTAGTGCGTGCGTTGTAAATCGGCACGTAAATTAATTGATTATGTTGAAAGTATCTAATGTTTAATATTTTTTTTGTAAATAAATTTCATTGTTAAGTTTCTGTTTTAAAAATTGGCTTCGCATTTTATTTAGGACTCTGTCTTTCTTTGTTATGGATCCAATAGTTGTGTATTTTTTTAAGAAAGCCTCAGAGACTAGCCTTAAAATTTTACCGTGAATCCACACTGCCAATAGAAATCCAGCTTACAGACAGCCAAAGTCTTTACCTACCTAAGTACTGACCGAACTGGAAGCTGCTTCACTTTGGTGAAGCAAACTGAAGGATCCTGGAGCCGACCAATCAGCTCACTCCATTTTTCACATCGACGAACACTCGCTCTCCGATGCTACTAACAGAAATATCTGCGTTAGAAGGCGTGGCCTAGGAAACGCAGTTCAGCACATCTTCCTATGTTCCTATGGTAATAGCCACACGGAGCAGTATTGGCTCCCCTATAGGGTGTTCCTATAAACGAATAGCGAACGGTTTCGCGTAGTATATGGGTCGATGTCCTCGGGACAGTACCTCCCACGTTGCCAAAAAAAAGTTATGGTAACGTTCTGCTTTCCTTGGAGGTCAGTGCCAAGGGCTAGAGCAGCGTTGGCAACACCTGTAGTCTATAAATGCCTGCCGCATTGGAACCCATAAATGGCATAGTTCTATTCAAAATCCCTATCGACCTAACGTTGTGTGATCTGATATTTAAACACTGACAGATATTGAAGCTTGTTTTTTAAATTTCAGAGTGAAAGTTAAAAAAAATTTCTTGGGACTCCCACTTATCTATGTCTCCATTCCCACTTATCTATGTGGATTATAATTTTTACTTTCCGCGTTTCATTTTTAAATTTTTTTATGGACGGATTTTCTTCGAACTTCGTGAGGCCTCGTATCTCATTTCCCATGCAGGCGGACACCATTTCTAAAGCAGGGGTGACACCAAAACCTAACACAGGAGAAAATTTGCGAGGAAGCATTGTAACGATTCGCATTGTAATAATGTTGTTGTTTCGTATTCCCCCTAGTCCAAACCAGGTACATAGATGCCGGCAACGCCATGATTGCGACTCCTGTTTTGTAGGTACAATTTTTGATCAATTTGACATTGATTGCTGAAGAGTCATTATATGGCTCAAAAATTTTATGAGAATCGTAAAAGATTCTTCACAACGGTAGGTTTGAATCATGTCTGATATCTTTGCGACACTGCGAGTGGCGGAGATAGTCCACGCTCGTTTTCACTCTTATTCGACCTGGACTTTCTAAACACTCATATAATGGGTTGAGTGAGCAGAATGAGTGATTTTTTCTCATTCTTTACAATGCTTCAAATGTACCATACGGGCCCGACACGTCAACTAAGCCGTTCCAGGGGCGAATATCTGCCGGTGGAATAGGCCGTCAACACAGCTAAGATCGAGCATCCCCATATATATATATATATATATATATATATATATATATATATACACTGGTGTAAGAAATTAAGAGAATTTGCAGACTTGGTCGATTATCTCTAGAACTATTGTACCGATTTTAATGAAATTAGATATGCACATACATTGATACAATACAAAACAAATAATCATTCAATAATAGTAATACACACGCATGATCGTGCGTAACACTCGTTGGAGTCGGAAGGTATGAAACAGCGGTTGCAGAATAAACAAAAAAAATGGGTTAATAGATGGCGTTATTTTGCAGCAATCGGTTAATTTCAAATTGTAACAGTAAAAATGAGTAACCACCAACGTTTAGATGGTGGAATGAGGTGGTGAATTGTGGGGAGGCTAGAAGCAGGCCAGTCTCAAGTCCAAATTTGTAGAGAGTTCAATTTAAAACCCAGCGTCGTGTGTAACTTATGAAAAACAGTTCCAGGATACCGGATCCATCGAGAGAAAGCCTGGGCAAGGTCGTCCAAGAGCCACCACGGCCAGAGAAGATCGCCATTTTTCAATTATAGCGAGGTATAACAGGAGTGCTACAGCTTCTCAGGTCTCTCGTGACTTGTATGCAGCCATAGGAACCCGTGTATTAAGGATGACTGTTTCCAAAAGACTTCATGAGAGAGGGTTGTTTGCAAGAAGACCTGATGTTTGCGTCCCACTCACTTCTACGAACAGGAGAATCCGTTTATCATGGTGCAGAGAGCATAGAAATTGGAGTATGGATCAAAGGGCTACCGTTCTCTTCACTGACGAGTCCCAGTTCAACCTAAACACCGATTCTCGCCGTACGTTCATATGGAGAGAACCAGGGACCCGCTACCTACCCTCCAATGTCCGCGGAATTGACCATGATGGCGAAGGAGGTTTAATGGTCTGGGCAGGCATCATGTTGGATGGCCGCACACCTCTCCATGTCTTTGAAAGAAGCTCTGTGACTGGTGTGAGGTATAGGGATGAGGTCTTGGAGCCCTATGTTCGCCTTTTTAGGGGTGCAGTTGGCCCTGAGTTCATTTTAATGGACGATAACGCGAGGCTACATAGAGCTCCTCTGGTCGACGAATTACTCGAGAGTAAGGATATTCGCCGTATGGATTGGCCAGCCAGATCTTCAGACCTTAACCCTATAGAGCATGTCTGAGACGCTCTGGGGAGGGCAATTGCAACTCGCAACCCTCCTCCGAGAACCATAAAGGGAATGAAAACAGCGTTGCTGAACGAGTGGGACCAATTACCACAGGAAATGATAAACTGCATTATTTCAAGTATGAAATCACGCTGCGAGACCTGTATATCTGTAAGAGGGGACCATACCCGCTATTAAACCATCTATTAACCAATTTTTTTGTTTATTCTGCAACCGCTGTTTCATACCTTCCGACTCCAACGAGTATTACGCACGATCATGCGTGTGTATTACAATTATTGAATGATTATTTGTTTTGTATTGTATCAATTTATGTACATATCAAATTTCATTAAAATCGGTACAGTAGTTCTAGAGATAATTGACCAAGTCTGCAAATTCTCTTAATTTCTTACACCAGTGTACTAGTTGAAAACCCGCACTTCGCTACCGGGTACATTCAAATTAAATTCAACGGTCAATGTATGCAATTAATGCCAAAAAAATAAATATATATATTTATAATAAATACGACGATCAATGTATACAATTGATGTAATATATATATATATATATACATATACATATATATATATATATATATATATATATATATATATATATATATATATATATATATATATATATATATATATATATATATATATATATATATATATATTTATAAAAAAATCGTAAGGTATATTTATGTTTTTTTATAATATCCAATCGTCTGCTGCATTAGAAAGAAAAAAAATATTTTTTTGTCTATTTAGTTGTTATGCACGTGACGATAAATTTATTTAAAGTACCAGAAAAAGGAATCCCGTGATCAGCATTTAATAAATTTAATTCTAAAATTTAATCTTTAAAAATTCCCCAAACATCAGAAAATCGAGGTAAAGATTTTAAAAAGATTTCATTTTAAAAGAATTTTTATGATCTTTCTCGTGATACGAATTTTATAACCCTGAAATTATTTTTTTAAATGCAAACTTAAAAAAAGTTACAAAAACAGCTTAAAATTTAATTTAAAAAATCTAAGAAGAATTTTTCAAGAATCTTTCTTAGTACACTCCTACACCATAAGAAGAATCGCCATGCAAAATTTCAGCCCTTTAGGTCCAGCGGTTTGGTCTGTGCGTTGTATGTCAGTGAGTCAGTCAGTGAGTCAGTTACGGAACTGTTTTATATATATAGATATACATACAGGGTGTCTGGGCTAAAAGTATCCAAAATTTGTAGCTTATTTTTACGGAACTACCCATAAGAATTAAAATTTTTTTTAAAAAATAGAATGATCATCTTACTAAGTTTTAATATCAATCATAAATTTCAATCATAGTATCACAGATTTCGATGTTGCACCCTTTGTAGCATGGCAAACGTCTAAATGATTATCCAGGTCTATCAAAATGTTTCGTAGCATATCAGGAGTTATTAAACGAATTGCTTGAATGATACGCTTCTTCAACTCATCCACAGTTTCAATTTTTTGTTTATACACAACTGATTTATTGCATCCCCAAGCAAAAAAGTCTAATAACTCCTGATATGCTACGAAACACTTGGAGAGAACTGGATTACTATTTAGACGTTAGTCGTGCTACAAAGGTGCACACTAATCTACGAAATCTATGATACTATCATCAAAATGATAGATTGATATTAAAACATGGTGAGATGTTCTTTTTATTCAAATATACTTTTAAAAATTCTATTGGGTAATTCCGTAAAAATAAGTCATAACTTTTAGATACTTTTAGCCCGGACACCCTGTATCTATATATATACATATATATATATACATATATATATATACATATATATATATATATATATATACATATATATATATACATATATATATATACATATATATATATACATATATATATATATATATATATATACATATATATACATATATATATATACATATATATATATACATATATATATACATATATATATATATATATATATATATATATATATATATATATATATACATATATACATATACATATATATATATATATATTATACATATATATATATATATATATATATATATATACATATATATATATATATATATATTATATATATATATATATACATATATATATATATCTATATATATATATATATATATATATATATATATATATATATATATATATATATATATATATATATATATATATTATTCATCATTATATGAGGATAGGTAAATATTAGCCAAAACGTTTAGTGACGACAATTATCTCTATCCAAGTTTTATATGAGTGCGTTTTGCGTTCACAATTTTCTCCACCTATTTGGTTCATTAGTCCATTAGCCTGATTACGGACGCGACATAAATGAAGCTCCTTTTCGGAAAATTATCATTAAGTGGCGTTTTTGGAGATAAAAGAGAATCTTAGCGTCGCAGATTTATGACGCATCATTATTTTGAGGGAAGAATGCCGTCGCTTTTTACGTCTAATTACGCCGCCGTAATGGCTGCCGGGGAGAACGGAAGCGCCTTAAGAATCCTCTTATGTTATCTTTCACTAAATACACTGCTTTATTTCATTGTGGACAGTTTTCATGAGAATAACATAATTGAATAATATTTTATAAAGCCTTTTTATATTCTTATGTCGGAGCATGGATGGGTTTAATTGCGGTTTCATTTCGGTTACTTTTTTGAATTTTGAGCTATTTATCAACTTTGTGGGCCACAGTCAGCTTAGTGGTAGCACGTCGACTTTCGACACCGACTTTTGATAGTAATCGATGCTGAATGTCACGAAAATGAGCGCGAATTCTAATATTTTCTAATCATATATTCTAAGTAGCAGAGCGAAGGTTAGTTGTTTTGAACAAGTACGAGAGAGGTGAATTCTCAGAGTACTCACACACTCTATATACCTGTTCGACGTTACAGGGTTGACGGACAGCATGTGGTTGGTCATTCATATGGGACCTAAAACGCACACGGCGCAACTGGTTACAAACTCGTTCGACGAGTTTGTAACCAGTTGCGCCGTGTGCGTGGCTCCATTCAATTACATAGGTTACGACTCATCACGGACTGGTTTGTGACTGGAGTCAGTTATCAGTTTCTTTTGAGTTGCCCCGTGTGCAGACGGCCTTAGACTTTTCTAGTGATTTTCCCGTTTATTCATTTCGGGATGCGTAGAACTGTCACCAAACATCCTTCGCAGGTTTGCGCACGTGTCCTTGAAATGTGCAAATGTCATGGGTGGTCAGCATAGCACGCTGATTTTTCAATTGGATTTTAAACAGGACGTCAAAGCAAGTGATTAACCATTGATAGTTTTATCAGCTTAATACAACAAATTTAATCGACATATGTGTCAATTAAACTCACCCAGCTAGATACGATCGGGATAAAGATAAGGTAGGACATGATAATCCAGGTTGAAAATTTAAACTCGCCAATAAAATGTTCGCAGTACTCGTTCAAAAATACACCATTCATTATCTAACGTCACCAAACGAATGTCCCAGTTTTATGGATGGTTAACGATCTCCCGTTAAACTGGATTTTTAACAATTTACACGATCGTTTACAGATGTTCGGAAAGAAGGTATTATATCCCGTTTCTACTTTAGAAATTGATTTTTAATCCTTTTAAATATCTGACTCGCTAATAAAGACGTCGGAAAGAAAATGGTTCTGACATTTAAAACTATTTTATGACTTTACACTTCATTGACGTTCGGTGAGGGATTCGCAGTGGGACGATGCGTAATCCTGGGCTATCCGTATAATTGACTTCGGGGAATACGGCTCATATATACTTTTTTCTTTTTGTCGGCGCATCGGCAAAACTGAAATGAGAGCAAAACTGAGGAGAAAAATATTAAATTCCTGATTTCTCGTGACATTTGTGAATGATGAAAAGCAATCCACCCTAATTTATTTCGAAAATGCTACGGAAAAAAATGAATGCTGAATCGTTAGTAATCCTCTGCTAGACAAGTATAGGTATTTATTAATTATTTTTCAATTTTTCTTTTATTTTAGACGTAGAATATAATGAATACATATTGTACCTTCGGTGGGATGTACAGAAATTATGGTAATGTTCACCAAACATGTCTTTTTCTTTCCTGAATTTTTACCTCTCAGTTGTTAATTTTTCTTCTTTTGGCTGCTTTTATTGTTTATCTATCCGTGAAAGAGAACCTCTGTGGGCAACCTCAGTCTTGTCAATGCAGTAAATGCATTAACAATACAATTTGTTAGACTGATTTTTCATTTTCTTAGATGTCATTTTCTTAACATTTGGTATGCTGTACGGAAACTGTATCATGTCACAGGCCTAGTATATTGTTTTCCCATCTAATTGTTTGTTTTCCCTCTTTTGCACATTTTCAAAGAGAACTAGGATCTCGACCCTCTATCAGAATTGTTAGTAAATAGATAAACGGAATTTTTTCTTAAATCTGATCTCACATTACCTTAGATAACATTTTTTTTGGGGAATTTATAGAGATTGCGTCATGTTGTCAACCCCTTACATTATTTTTCCCTATTACCTATTTTTCTTTAGGTGTTGGGGAAATACGCTACGAAACATCTTTGAGTAAAATGCACTGTCATTCATTTTGGCATAAAAAAGTTATGAATAGAAATAAGCTAAGTCTTTACATTTATCCTGCTTATCTGAATGGATGACGTCAAACATCGTGAGTGCTTTGTATTAATTTACAAATATAAACACCATGCTTCTTTCTTCGTCTTAACGTCACTTTGAAGCAGATATGCCTTTGACTGCCCACACATCTTGATACATGTTTCCAGTGCAATGGACAGCCTATGCAACGATGTCTTCTATATACATAAAAAGATAATTTGTACAAAAAGGAACAAAAGATTGTGAGTCACGTAGTCCAGTCAAGATAGACCTAAATTTGTTGTCTCCAGTACAGATAAAGATCTGTTCCAACGTCACTTTTTCCGTCAGGCCAACAAGGCATTTATCAGAATCGGCACAGTGGAATCTCTTCAAATTGTTCTGGGGGCACTAGGTCCTATTCTAGCCCTGTCAGCAAATGCGGCAACATTTCTAGGGATCTTTCTAAGGTAGGTAACGTCGTTTGGCTCCTGGTGCCGATGTTACACCAACAGAATTCTATTTAGGTTTTCTGCCCTTTTAGCCCGCTCGAACACTTTTGAGTCATTTCCACTTTTCAAAAACTCAACTCCACTTTTCTTCAACTTTTCTAGCTCCCCCCCCCCCAAGTTAAAAAAAATATTAAAAATTATATTTTTGCATCAGGATTGATGCCTTATAAACATAATAAATGTTAGGAAAATGAACCTTAAAAGGGCTATCTAAACTTCAGTTTATTAGATCATTTACTTGTATTACTTTCCGACATTCATGCTATCGTTTTAGACTAATGTAGCACTTATTATCTAACAAGTAATGGCGTCACAGCAACTTTGACGTCATACATCTGAGAAATGTTGTTTTTCGTTTATTTTCCCCATGGTTTGTTATTTTTCCTTTCCAGGGTATTTTATGCAAATATGTCAATGTTATGTTACTGGCTTGTATAAATACTGCTCGAGTTAGAGCAAAGGGGCCGCTTGCAGCAGACACAGTTGAACTCACAAGCTAGTGAGATTCGTATGTTAGAAGTCTCTGTGTGAGATTGTTTTGATTATACAAATGTTTTAAGTTATTGCTTTTAATATTTTTAAATGTTTATTGAAGTTTAAAATAAACGTAATTATTTTAACTGAAGTCTTGCTGATTTCTAAACACACCTCATACCAGACCAGTGCGTGCTCTTATATTGTCACTCTGCGTGACAATAAATACTAAATTTAGTCTAATTAATAATGCATGAAGGCGAGTTATACTTTTTTGCTTGCCATGAAAAATTTTAAAAAATGGAGATGACTCCTTTTCAAAATGACTGATTCACTTAAAAAGAATGATCAATGACATGGAAAACGGACTCAAATTTGATGACAGTTAAACAATATCATCAGCTGCCTCATTACCATTGACGCCAGAATATGCTGGGTTCCACTGCAAAGTTATATCTTTGCCCTTTAATTAAAAGAGGAGTTATCTGATTTCTTTAATTTTTATAAAAAGTAATCTCATTTGGCTTGGTAAGTCGGAAACGTGCTGTTTGTAAGGCCGTCTGCACACGGAGCAACTCAAAAGAAACTGATAACCGACTCAAATCACAAACCAGTCCGTGATGAGTCGCAACCTATGTAATTGAATGGAGCCACGCACACGGCGCAACTGGTTACAAACCCGTCCGACGGGTTTGCAACCAGTTGCGCCGTGTGCGTGGCTCCATTCAATTACATAGGTTGCGACTCATCACGGACTGGTTTGTGATTTGAGTCGGTTATCAGTTTCTTTTGAGTTGCTCCGTGTGCAGACGGGCTAAGTCGGAATCGTGCCCACATTCATCTTTAAAGATTTATTTTAGTTACACTTTAAAAGACGCATCATTAAAAGCGTTTTGTCACTAGTTAAGTCGCACCGCAGTTTTCTCATGTCACTCAAGTTTATTTAAACGATATTGTTGGCAAAATTATGCTGGAGGAATACACGTAGATTCGTACGCTCATACAGGACAAAGCAATAAACGCACTTGAAAAACTTTCATCAGCAGGATATACTAATTAATTGTCACAGCAGTATTAAATTTATTCAAATTAAATCACGTTTATTTAAATGATATCATGATGAGGCATATACGTAGATTAGTACAGGAAAATGTCATACAAGCCCTTGAAAAACTTTTAATAGCGGGCAAGGGTCATGCTTTACACCACTCTCAGAAAAGAACAGTTCTATTGAACTACATATGTTCAAAGAAAGCAAAACTTATTTCAAAAAAGAAGAATCAAGCTTTATCTAGAAAGACTTAAACTCTCTCCCTATAAACACATTTTATCGATTCATTCACGGAACGCTCCCGGCATGTCTGGTTTATGAACATACTTTTCGCGAAATACACCCGACGCGAAAAGAGTCAATTCTTTCAGCGCGAAAGGCAGAGGTTTTTTATAAGTTAAGCGTAAGGAAATATTCCGTTTTCCAAACAAGAAGGGAGAAAAAGTATATACTATTTAGGTAAATATGTAACATCAGGAATGGCTGTTTTTCGACATCTGTGAACTTAGGATAGTTCCGTTTTAGAAAATCTGTGCAATCTGTTTGCAGTTTAGGCTTGAAAGGTAAATAATACTGATGCAGATTAGTTCGAAAAATATGTGTCATCGGAAAATATGTGTTCCCGAAAACTTGCATTTTCCCCCTCCTCTTTTCTCAGTAGAGTCAATAGGGTCTTCCTATTCGCGAAATATCGCCTTTATCCCATGCTAGAAAATACCTCCATCTCGGTAGCAGTGACAAACTGCGAAGTGAGACAGTAGTGACCAGCGCGGATAAAAGAAAAGATGAACTTACTATAATTTAAAAGATTATACCGGAGAGAAATTTTCGTTTATTGGTCTGTTGTTTAAAACCCTTTCAGGGGCGCCGTTCGCACAGTGAGAACGCTTAAATCTAGTCTTCTTTTCACTTGCATTCAATGTTTTAAAGTTAAATGAGCAGAAAATGGCTAGTGCTGCCATCTGTTATCAGTTTAAAGAAGTAAAAACATTTTGCAATCTTTAATTGGGAAAATGCTCAAGATTTTTTAGTTTAAAAATAATCGGGAAAAATATCTGCACTGTGCAAACGGTGGAGGTTGCTGCCCCTGAAATGGTTAATACAGTAAAGACGTCGCTGAATGGCGGCGGATTAGTAAAAATAGGGAAGTCCTAAAGAGTATTGTTAAAATGAGGCGAAATAGGCCGGTCGCTGACAAAAATCCACCACCGTGTTCACTAACGGTGGTCGGGGCACGTAAAATAGGGTGTGGCTGCAATGTCCTCCAAGTTCTCAAATTACCCCTGGGGGTGCTGGGTCAGGTGGTCTGATCCCGCCACTTGATTCGGTTCCAAATTCGCGGACGATCAAACGGGTGCAGTGTGGACTTACCCCCTGAGGTGCACCCGGGACAACGCATGCGGCGAAGTGGTCTCCCATTTCCGGCTCCCTACGGAGAAGAGCCTAGGCTTAGTGTCCCCAGCCATTAGAATAAAACTTTTACATCTCGGTGTACTGAAATTTTCACTAAAGATGATGATGCATTTTGAACTGAACTGCTGTCATCTTACGGATTTAGGTATTATGACATCATGGTGTACTGCAGTTTTAACTAAAGATGGCTATGCATTTCGTGTTGGATTTTTGTCATCTTATGGCTTTAAGTACTTACACATCATGGTGTACTCAAGTTTTAACTAAAAATGCCGGTACATTTGGAATAGGATTGCTGTCATCTTACGGCTTTAGGTATTATCACATCATGGTGTACTGAAGTTTTAACTAAAGATGACGATGCGTTTCGTGTTGGATTTTTGTCATCTTATGGTTTTAAGTACTTACACATCATGGTGTACACTAGTTTTAACTAAAGATACCGGTGCATTTGGAATTGGATTGCTGTCATCTTACGACTTTAGGTATTATCCCATCATGGTGTACTGAAGTTTTAGAATTAGATGATTATCATCTTAGGCTTTATACATCATGATGTACTCAAATTTTGACTAAGGATGGTGGCACATTTCGAATTAGATTGTTATCATATTACGACTTTAACTCATCTTACGTTAAAATGAAAAAAAGGAATAAAAGGGGTTATGTGGTTCAAAGGGGCTTTGTGGTATCTCATTTTTAGCTTAAGTCTACCAATAAGTACTTTAAAATATATAGGTTTTGCTACATCCCAACGCAACTGAGTCGAAGTATCGATGTATATATGCATCGACTCAGTCGTAGTTCATATTGATCTGAGTTCGGTATTATATATATATATATATATATATATATATATATATATATATATATATAAAGCTTATATACTTATTCAATCTATGATATTATTTATTTTTCCGCCATTTCGGTTAAAACAGAAAGAAAAATAGACACTCTCTCATCCCCGATTAATTAAATCCCTGAAATGCAGTCCACAAAGAACTAACATGAAAGAATTTGAGATAATACGTGACTAAAAATCTCGAAAACCTTTAAAATTGAACAAAAAACTCACGCTTCGGGAACATACGAAACTGATGTCTCTAACAGAAACATAATCACTTATTCTCGTCAACAAAGAAAAAGCTGTCGCATCTCTTCAACGCAAAAAGGAATCCATTTTTCTTTTCTCTTGCTAAAGAAATATCAAAACATCAGGCTGGTGTTTTGCACCAAACTTTAGAGAAAAGAAACTTCTTGTATGAAGTATTTTAAAATCGATCTCAGACAGGAAATGATTTTATTTAAAAGTTTATCTGACAACTTTTTTACTCCAAAGGAAGATGTGTTATCATAAACAATGCTTATTGTAACTCACTGTTAACGTCTCCAACGTTTCGGAATGAAATTCCTATTAAATAAAGTTTATATTTCTTCGCAGAAAAGTGAAATTTATTCACTAGTTGAGATATAACCACAAAATTAATATAGGAAAGGAATTTACTAGTAGTGCGAGAACCATGAGCATATTGTAATAATGGTTCTTATTGTAAAGTTGAAATTGCACGTTAAGTTTGTGAGGAGCAATTGGATTTTTTGATTGGTTATTGGATTGTCAACTTAATTAAAGACACTTTGTGACCACTTTTCCATTTGAGGCAATTTTGATTGCAGTTTGTGCTTTTAAAAGATAGTAACAAATTTTGCATTTGAGATTATTTTGAGATTTAAAATTACAATGACATCTTTTGCGTTTGAGGTTATTTTGATTGCAATTTGTGCATTAAATAGAAAATGACACCTTTAGCATTTGTGATCATTTTGTGCTTTAAAAAGACAGTGACAACTTTTGCATTTCAAGTAATTTTGATTACAACTTCAGCCTTAAAAAGACATAGTCAACTTTTCCATTTGATATCATTTTAATCGCAACTTAGGCTTTAAAAAAACTTTTGTGTTTGTGATCATTTTGATTGCATTTTCTGCTTTAAAAGGACAATGACAACTTTTGAATTTGAGATAATTTCGATAGCTATTTGCGCTTTAAAATGACAGTTACAACATTTGAACTTGAGATCATTCTAATTTCAACTTCCGCTTTAAAAAGACAGTGACGACTTTTGCATTTGAGATCATTTTGATGGCAACATGTGATTTAAAGTGAAAATTACGATACAAGATGATATATACGAGAGGGGACTATCTACTGTAATGTTAATGTACAGGAAGGAACTTGCACGGAATTAAATCGTCCCTATTCACTTTTTTAATCGATCTTACACAACACTGTCGCCTAGAATGGTTGCCGACCGAGTCGAATTCTATTCCGTCTGACAAATGCACCGACCTTTACTCACGTCTTGTTAATACAAACGGGCCATTTCCAGATTATCCGACTTACAATTATTTATGGACAAGAAAAACAATCAGAGGCATTTACGTTTTCGGAATTATTCACCTCCTGCAGGGAAGACGGGAGGTTGTGGGTAGAGAGGACAATGGAAATGTCGTTAAAATAGATTTATTCCGTGTCTCAAGTATAATAACGGGGGATTAGAACGTCCTATCGGAATGGCGCTATTCATTCTTCTTTCTCATTCGGTATGGCAGCGCTGCTCAAATATTTGTATTTAGTAATATGAGTTGCTGCATTATTTTTCTGCAATAACGGTGCTCCTGTGAAAAACAACCTGCCATTTTTACGATCTTCTGATAGCGAAGGTTTAACGTAAAGAATACGTAATTTCATGTACGGCTTTCTGCTGTTAGTATTCTGCGCGTTATGGTAGAAATAACAGATAAGTGCAGAAAATCCCCTCGTATGTTTAATTAATTTCTCAGGGTCGTGTTTAGCTATTTAGCTCGGAGTGCGCCTGAGGGTAGATATAAAAAATCACGGGAAGTTTAACAGAGGATAGTAAAATCAGAAAGGCATTGGCCAAATTAAGTTATCGAGGGAGTTTTATGACGTTAGGGACTGGGGAATATTTTTTGGCATAACATACATATGGAATACGTATAAAACAGACACTTACCATGCTCTTTCGATTGCAGCCCGTCGAATCTAACGTTATAAGACCCAAAGATCAGCGAACAGGGTCTCGACACGTTGTCGCCCCCTGGTGTCGCAGGCCAGCAATAGAAGGAATCCCATATGGCCGGACAGTAGGGTTCTGTAAGAAAAAAATATTGATGAAATTTAAAGATTTGTAAAAACGAAAAATCGACAATTTAAATTTTGCAGTCTAGATGGATGACTTTATACTTTGTTTTGTTTTGAATGTTTTTGGGGTGCATGTAACACTTAATTGAGTGATGTCTCGCGTGTTATGATGTGACGTCAGCAAACGCCTTCACCGATATTGGACGGTTGTTGCATCCCTTAATTCGGCGATCCAATTCATTCCAGAGGTTCTCTATAAGTTTCAGTTCTAGGGTCTGAGCAAGCCAGTCCATTTGGTTAAACCCAATGTCACCATACCAATCCATGGTGGTCCTCGCAACATAACAGCTGGCGTTGTCGTCCTGGAATTAACATGATTCCAAACCGTAAAACTGCCACAACGTAGGAAGCACACTGTCATCCAAAATAGTGCAGTTGGCGTTGAGCTGACCATGAATTTGGATCAACGGTCCCAGTCCATAACAGGGGAACCCCCCCCCCCCCCCCTAGACTATAATTCCACCTCCACCGAACTTTAAAGTGGGCACAATGCATTCTGGCAAGAGATGTTCTCCAGACCCTCCCATCCGAACGGTAGAGGGTGAACCTTGATTCGTCGCTCCAGAGAACCCGTTTCCACTGATCTACGGTCCACCTTCGACGTGTTTTGCACCACATTTACCGAGCAGCGCGGTTGGACTTTGCGATCGAAGGCTTATGGGCAGCAGCACGACCATGAAAACCAATCACATGTGCTTCCTTCCGGATGGTATTCATCGAAACAACACTTTCGGAGGCCTGTTGAAACTCCTGTAGTATGTGGGTCATCGGTTGGTTGCGGTTCGTCCGAATTTCTCAAGACAGTACCCATCGGTCTCTACCTCCCAGTTTCATGGATCTGCCGACTCGGGGCACATTTAGACAATCACCGCTAACCTTTCACTTCTGAATCACATCGGCCACTGTCGATTTTGTGTAATTCAGCTCGCTAGATATGTCCCTTAAGGATCGGTCATTTCTGTGATATCCGACGATTACACATTTAAAGAAATCAGATAACTCTGCTCTTTGTGGCATCTTGCATGTGACTAATGCCAATGTTGTTTCCTACACGATATTTAACGGCGGAGGGCGTGACGTATATCAGGACCGCAGATAACATCATTTGCATGGGTGTCCAAATACTTATCGGTATATTATATATATATATATATATATATATATATATATATATATATATATATATATATGAATAATATAGGGAAACTTCCCTAGACAGCCACCCATCCGAACGGCCACATTTTTTTAAATACTATGACAGGCCGCCTTAGAGTAGTTTCACTGTGAGTGTATATACATATACTAGCTGAAAACCCGCGCTTCGCTACGGAGTACATTCAAATTAAATACAACTGTCAATGTATGTAATTAATGGCACAAAAATAAATATATATATATATATATATATATATCTAAATACGGCGATCAATATATACAACTGATGTAGAAAAATATATATATCTATTTATAAAAAAATCGTAAGGGATATTTTTATAGACAAAATAATATCCAATCGTCTGCTGCTTTAGCAAGAAAAAAAATATATTTTTGTCTATTTAGTTGTTATGCACGTGACGATAAATTTATTTAAAGTACCAGAAAAAGAAATCACGTGATAAGCATTTAAGAAATTAAATTCTAAAAATTAATTTTTAAAAATTCACCAAAAATCAGGAAATAGAGGTAAAGATTCGAAAAAGATTTCATTTTAATGGAATTTTTATGATCTTTCTTGTGATATACATTTTATAACCCTCAAATTGTTCTTTTCATTGAAAATTTTAAAAAAGTTACTAAAACAGCTTAAAAATTTAATTAAAAAAAATCTAAGAAGAATTTTTCAAAAATCTCTCTTAGTGCACCCCTACACTATAAGAAGAATCGCCATGCAAAATTTCAGCCCTTTAGGTCCAGCGGTTTGGTCTGTGCGTTGTATGTTAGTTAGTGAGTCAGTTACGGAACTGTTTTATATGTATACTAGCTGAAAACCCGCACTTCGCTACGGAGAACATTCAACTTAAATACAACAGGCAATGTATGCAATTAATGCCAATATATATATATATATATATATATATATAATAAATACGACGATCAATGTATGTAATGATGTAATATATATATATATATATATATATATATATATATATATATATATATATATATATATATATTTATAAAAAAATCGTAAGGGATAATTTTATAGACAAAATAATGTGGAAGAAAATATTCAAACTAAATCTAATATAAAGAATACTAAAGAATATAGTGCAGTTAATATAGTACAGTTTGTAGAACATTTCTTTTACTGTATTTTAATATTCTTTTGGATAATGTCCAATCGTCTGCCACATTATCAAGAAAGAAAAGTATTTTTTTGTCTATTTAGTTTTTAGGCACGTGACGATAAATTTATTTAAAGTAACAGAAAAAGAAGTCACGTGATCGGCATTTAATAAATTAAATTCTAAAAAATTAATCTTTAAAAACTCACCAAAAATCAGAAAATGGAGGTAAAGTGTCGAAAAAGAGTTCAATTTAAAGGAATTATTATGATCTTTCTCGTGATATAAATTTTATAACCCTCAGATTATTATTTTAAATGCAAACTTTAAAAAAGTTACAAAAACAGCTTAAAAATTCAATTTTAAAAAATCTAAGAAGAATTTTTGAAAAATCTTTCTTAGTGCACCCCTACACTATAAGAACAATCGCCTTGCAAAATTTCAGCCCTTTAGGTCTAGCGGTTTGGTCTGTGCCTTGTATGTCAGTCAGTGAGTCAGTTACGGAACTGTTTTATATATATAGACAGATGCAGAGGCTGTTCACATATTTTTTAGACGATGTATATTGTATTCACAAAACTAAATTACATAAAATTCTTGTGTTTTAAATGTTCTATTTGACATCCCTTATTCTGATCTATCTTTCGACACCGCAATTTCCAGAATAATAATGCCTTTTGAAGTGTCAGAAGAGGTATTCTATCCCATACCTCCTGATCAGCTTTCCAGGGGTCCTGTAAGGGTTTTGGGACGACGTTTGGATAATGCAGATTTTAAAAATTCCGAAAGCACAAAAATCGATAGGTGATACCTCGGGAGATTTAGTAGGGATATAAGTGAAGGGTACGGCCTTGATACCAGATTTTTTTCCATTTCTTTTAGGAAATTTACAGTGGATTTTGACGTGTGACTGCTAGCTTTGTCCTCATGGAGTCTCAGAGATTGATGGCACTGTGGGTAAAGCGATGGTATTTCATTCAGACAAATTGGCGATAAAATATTTTCCTGATAGTATTTGGAGTTAATCTTGACGTTTTTTTCCACTCTCTTTATTTTTAACTTGCCATTATAAGAAAAACCAGCAACAATCATGAATCCCTTAGAAAAACTTTCTTTCGATTCTTTGAACCATGTACTTAAATGATTTCTCCCCTATTATGATAATAAATGGCTCTTTTTTTGTTGCAATCATTTAAATACACCCATGATTCATCTAATGTGACAATTGTTTTCCATTTTTCTTTGGATAAGTGTTTCTCATATAGAATTCTGCAGCGTGTCCTGCGTTCAGCGATATGATTTGGAAGAAGACGATGCACATTGCTTTTTTTCGCTTTCTTAAGATTTAAATCAACGTTTATCATTTTGTTTACAGTGGACACCGAGCATTTTAATGATTTTGCAACTGTCCTTGGACTAGGGGGATTTTCTTTTAACATTAAACAACGTACCTTTGCAATAGTCGAAGATGTCCGTTTTTTCTTGGATACTTGTTTGGAATTTTTGTCCCACTTGAGGCTCCAATTTGACGTTTCTTTCCTTTCTTGTTGACGATATTACCTATCGACGCTTTAGATATCACTAAACCATGACCGTCACATCGTTTTTGGATAACGGAGTATGCATATTTATCTTCGGAAAGAGCATAAATGTAGCCTTCGAACCACTGCTTTCTTAAAAACGCCATTTTGAATAAAAGCAAAACTTTCAAGCCGCAGACGAGAATTTTGACTTTTAAAAACATAGTACAATTGCGATTATTTCTTTTGCAGCAAACGATTTTTTATTACCGATTACCAAAATCGTCTAAAAAATGTGCGAACAGCCTCTGTATATGTATGTACTAGCTGAAAACCCGCACTTCGCTACGGAGTACATTCAAAGTAAAAACATCGGTGAATGTATGCAATTAATGCCAATATATATATAATAAATACGACGATCAATGTATATAATTGATGTAAAATATATATATATTTATAAAAAAATCGTAAGGGATATTTTTATAGATAAAATAATGTAGAAGAAGATATTCAAATTAAATCTAATATAAAGAATACTAAAGAATATAGTACAGTTAATATAGTACAGTTTCTAGAACATTTCTTTTACTGTATTTTAATATTTTTTTGGATAATGTCCAATCGTCTGCCGCATTAGCAAGAAAAAAAAAATTATTTTTTGTCTATTTAGTTTTTATGCACGTGACGATAAATTAATTTAAAGTACCAGAAAGAGAAGTCACGTGATCAGCATTTAATAAATTAAATTCTAAAAATTAATCTTTAAAAATTCACCAAAAATCAGGAAATGGAGGTAAAGATTTGAAAAAGATTTCATTTTAAAGGAATTTTTATGATCTTTCTCGTGATATAAATTTTATAACCCTCAAATTATTATTTTAAATGCAAACTTAAAAAAAGTAAAAAAAACAGCTTAAAATTTTAATTTAAAAAAATCTAAGAAGAATTTTTCAAAAATCTCTCTTAGTGCACCCCTACACTATAAGAAGAATCGCCATGCAAAATTTCAGCCCTTTAGGTCCAGCGGTTTCGTCTGTGCGTTGTATGTCAGTCAGTCAGTGAATGAATGAATGAATGAATGAATGAGTCAGTTACGGAACTGTTTTATATATATAGATAAAGAAAATTTCTTTTAATACAGTAAATGCACCTATAATGGGCCATGTCCCAATAATGGGCCGCCTTTTAGAAATGTCGAAAAATTAAAGGTCTATTGTTACCCAAGGCAGTTGAAGGGTTGAGGGTCATTGGTTACTAGTAGCCAATGACCCTCACCTCTTCTAATGTCTTAGGTAACAATAGACCCTTAATTTCTCGACATTTCTAAAAGGCGGCCCATTATAGTGACATGGCCCATTATAGGTGCATTTACCTTAATGCATTTTGAATAGCATAAAACCTTATCGAATTTAAATGCATTGTTCTATGGAAGAAATGTTTATCTTAATTTCAGTGATAAAAGTTTTCGGTGCCAACTGGGAGGAAAGAGACGCAAAAGTATTCCGTTCCTTACTTTTCGCTCCGGAGGCATATTTGCATGGAATGCGACGTGCCGATTAACCTACTTAAGTTACGGAATGAATGTCAAGAAAATGTCAGAAGGTACTTTGGAAGAATAATAAATGGGTATAGGTCCAAAAGTATGGAAAAATATTTATAGAGGGTTGATACAGGAGGGAATACTTTTTAAAAGAATATTGTAGAAAACTGAAAATTTATCGAGACGTCCCGACTCTTTCGAGTGAGGTGTAGTCACTTTTAGCTGTTATACTGGCAATTAATAATATCCTTATTTAAACTGTCTACTTTCCTTGTAAAAATTCTATGATATATATATATATATATATATATATATATATATATATATATATAAACTTAAACTCACGGCGCAACAGTCCGATGTGGACCAGGGCCGGTGGTACCCATCTCCGCTTTCGTAACCGGGGGCTTGGGGTGCCATACAGCATATGTCTCAGTCAGTTGGTCAACCTGACGTGGGACCCCCGGAGTTTACTTCCCAAGAATGCTTGGTCCTCATTTTATCGACCCACTGAAGGGATGAAAGGCTGAGTCGACCTTGCCCAGTCACAGGGTTGAACCCTAGACCTGTGGGATGGCAACTTGAGATATATATATATATATATATATATATATATATATATATATATATATATATATATATATATATATATATTCCTGTTGTAAACAGATTTTTGAAATTTTCACCTACATAAATAGAAGGAGGTCTGAAATATTTACTTTATGAGCTTGTTCAAAAATGCTGTTATGATCACTCGGGGTTGTCACGTTGAACTCCCCTGACATCGAATAACATTTGTCGTTGAGTTTTCAAGTGAAGCTGTTGTTTGAAGAAAGAAAAGAAAATAGGAGAAAGTGTAGCATATATATATATATATATTTATATATATATATATATATATATATACACTCATGGACAAAAAAATTAACGCACCAAGAAGGAGTCTTCAAAATGAAACGAAATTTTACATACGTAATGACTACTTTGATATAAGTAAATGATAAGAAAATCAAAGAAAAGGGATAATTTATTTCAGAGAAAAAGGCAAAAGAACGGAGGAGTTAATACTCCGTTAGACCCCCTCTAGCGCGAATGCACGATGCGATACGATCGGGTATTTAGTCATACAAGTTCTGTATGATGTCTTGAGACATTTCGTTCCATATTTGCTGTAACCTTGCCTCTAGTTCGTTCAAACTCGTGGGATGCCCAACTCGTCGTCCCAAATGATCCCAGATATGCTCGATTGGAGACAAATCTGGGGATCGGGCAGGCCAAGGAAGGGTAGTAACAGTGCGGAGACAGTCTTGTGACACCCTTGCCGTATGAGGCCGAGCATTGTCTTGTTGAAAAATGGCTCCTGGGAGCCGTTGCATGAGTGGCAACACATGTGGTTGCAGGATTTCATGAACATACCGCTGGGCTATCATGGTGCCACGGAACAATACTAGGTGTGACCGTGTATTGTAGGCAATGGCACCCCATATCATCACACCAGCTTTGGGAGCGATGTGTCGCTGTACAGCAAAGGCAGGATTGAAGCGTTCACCACGGGCTCTCCACACACGAACACGATTGTCATCACTGCCGAGATTGAATCTGGATTCGTAGCTAAAGACGACCTGGTTCCATTCCGCTGCAGTCCTGTTTCCTCGTGCGCGGCAAAACTCCAAACGGAGGCGTCGATGGGTGGGCGTCAAGGGCAGCACAAGTAATGGGCGCCGCGATACCAACTGTCCTTCAGCCAGGCGCCTTCGTATGGTTCGAGAACACACAGAGACCCCTAGTGAAGGTGCTACCTGTGCCTGGATGGCGGCCGATGAAGCAGTTGGCTGTACGCGTGCATTTCGTACGATGTGGCGGTCTTCTCGACGACTGGTCTGTCGAGGGCGTCCTGAGCCTGGTCTTCGTGTACATGACATCTCTCGGGTCCACTGGTCCCAACACCTCCTCACAACACAATCAGAGTGGCCTAATTGACGAGCTACTCGCCTAGCTGACCACCCAGCTTCCATCATCCCGACGATTCTCCCCCTCTCAAACTGCGACAACTGCTTATATTGTCTTCGAACACGGCGTAATGGCATGTCTATCTCAGCTCTTCCTTTGTAAATGATTCAGCACACTCAAACAATCTTTGGTTACCTGTTTTATACTCCACAGAGTACGATGAACAAAGCCCTCTACCGGCTATACGTAATGCGCAATCACGCTGCATCTCTAATCATTTGCATATCTTCCCGACATGTACCTTCATTGCAAGTTTCGTTACGATCCCGCAATTATTTCTTGGTTCGCTAATCTTTTTGTCCATTGTATGTATATATATATATATATATATATATATATATATATATATATATATATATATATATATATATATATATATATGCTTGAGGCGGACTTGTGGTACAGCTCGCTGGCTTTCGGTGCTGAGGGTGCTCGGATTGAATCCCGTTGTCGCGCAACTAAAGTGCCTTAGTTTATGTCGTCCCTTCATAGGGTGTAATGCTGATCCGCCTATATGGTGCCACCATAATAAAATGGCCAGCAAAAACGGTGGTGTATTATAGGCGAATGTCTTTACGGCAAGTGCCCCCCGCATTGGTTATATATATATATATATATATATATATATATATATATATATATATATATATATATATATATATATATATATATATATATATATATATATATATATATATATATATATATATATATACCGTTAAAGATTAATAGTTACAGGATTCAATTTCGAACTTATCGAAATACGATCGAAAGGATCCATAATCTGCTTTTCCGCCTTTTTCTACAGTTAATTTATTTGGACAAGAGCTTGCTATATTAATTAATCTGTGCGAAATACGACTCATTAGTGCAACGAAAGTAGAGCTTGCCTCTCCTGTCGGAATGTCAAACCCCAAGTGGCTGAGCCCTTAATTATCTTCTTCCACCCAGCCTCGCGAGGTAAACAACAGTTGGTTTCCCAGTTTACGCCATATACCTAACGATTGAAACATTTGGCCGGAAAATATGGGCCGCTAATGACATCTGAATCCCAGTCAAGAAAATCCCCTGATTCCTCGAAGAAAATGTTTCATGATTTCAATTTTGTTTTTCACGTATTTGATTCTCTGAAGAATGCGAGATGTTTGAATGATAGAAACGGTTATTTTCCTTGGAATTCTGTCGCACGAGCCGCTCTTGTGGGATGGGCCTATGAGACCACCTGTTAAAGCGGATTGTCGGAGAGAAAAGCTCCTCAGTTTCCCTCTTATACAATACTTGCGTATCTGATGTTGCTTGAAATATCTTTTTCCGTTCGTCTTAATCACACACACAAGTATGTGTTAAACTTTCTGGTACGTTCAAAATATTAGCAAGTGTTGCACATCGTAAATTTGTAGTCGTAGCGGCAAAAGTGGTAAAATTTCCGTTAAATACACAGTTTCGAATTTAAAAACACATTCCTTAAGATATTCAGGGAGAAAGATGAGATATTTTCCAACATAAGGGATATATTCGAGTCTATCTGAAGAGGGTAAATGTTAAAATCAAATTGTACATAATCTCGTACCCTAAATTTTCGAAATGGACCCTCCCTTGTGGTCAGGATTGTGATTCAGTCAGGTAACCTCAAACTTATGCATTGCCTTACATGGACTACTCTCTAGAAATAAAGTTGCTATGCTGTCTGATTTCTCACGTGTCATTTTTAGCTCGAACCTCTCCAGAAAGTAGATATAAAAATTAAAGATTTTAAAAGGGGTTAACAAAATTAGTAATATGTCGGACAAATTAAATTAGGGAATAAGTTTACTAAAGTTATTCCCTAAAGTTAAAAGAGAATGAGAAATACTTTTTGGCATAACACACACAAACATATATATATATATATATATATATATATATATATATATATATATATATATATATATATATATATATATATATATACAGGTGGTTATCAAGATAATGGAAACACCTATCAATATTAGTGGTGTTTATGAATGTGCTTCGTATTCCTTAAAAAAAGTCTGGCCACTGGTATTTTTTATATAATATAGTGTATGTATTATTACTACTGTCATGTATTCTACTGTCAGGTAGCAGAAATGAAGCTAAGGGCATCGGGCTTTTGGGGGGAACAGCGTAAAATTTCAAACCTTGCAGAACTTTGGCAATTGTTTGAGCAAGGGGGTTGGAAGGGCAATTGTTTGAGCGCAATTAAATTGGAATATCTGTTACTGCAACCCCCAGGCTAATCGGTGTTTTTTGAGCTATGGTATCTAAAGTCATGAAAGCATACAGAGTGCACGGAAAAACATCCTTTGCCAAACAGAATAGTGGACGAAAGGAAGAACTGCGTGAAAGAGAGGGACGAGGTATTGAAGCGAATTGCGACATGTAGAAAGAAAACAACTGCAACTAAAATGACCGAAGAGCTCAATCTGTATCTGCATGTTCCGGTATCAACCATTAGAGGTAGAAGGGAACTTCACATACAAAGCATGTACGGAAGAGTAGCTATTCCCAAACTACTCGTAATAGATGCCAATATAAAATTGCAACCACCAAAAAAAACTTTAAAAAATGGCCGACAGATGGCGCTTCATGTGATAAGAAAAGCAATAATTTGCGTAACAAATTTTTTCGATGTTATATGAATAAGTATCTTTGTTTCGGGAATTTGAAATCGAGAACAAATTCTCGGCGAAATTTAAAAACACGCCATTAATTTAGAGTCTGAATAATTCCTTTCAGTTTAATTCGAACAATCGATTGAGCTATTCCCAACCCACTCGTAACAGATGCCAATACAAAATATCGTCCCTAATGTTGCCAAGAGCGCAAATCCTGGCCGAGTAATATGTCGAAAAACGGCATTTGGTCCGACGAATCATTGTTCACATTGTTCTTCACAATAGGACGTGCGTATATCTGGAGAACTCCTACACAAGCGTAAGATTCTGGCTGTATCATCTCAACTGTCAATCATGGAGATAGATCGATCAGGGTTCGGGATGGCATCTTATGGTTTTCTTCAGGCCCTATTGAAAAGCTAAAGGGGAGATTGAATATGAAGGACTATGTCGAAATTTTAGCTCACTAGTTCATCCTATGGTGCAAACATTCTTTCTTGCAGGAGATGGCGTTCTCTAGGATGATAATCCCCCTATACATACAGCTAAATCAATCAAGTATTGATTGGAAGAGCATGAAAAATTATTAAAATATCTTATCTTGCCTTGTGCAATCACCCCCCGACTATATATCATCCAACCACTGTGATCTTTATAAGCCGATAGAGCCAGGTATCGATATCCACCACAGCATCTCTACATGAACTTTCATGATTTTTCCCTGAAAAATGGTATAATATATTCTTCACCTCTATTCATGACTTGTATAATCCAATTTCAAGATTAATCAGGTGGTATTGCATGACAAAGGTGATTCTGAGCCATATTAATAAAGATTTTCATAATGTTTCTAAGTGTTTCCATTATTTTGATAAACACTGTATGTATATATATATATATATATATATATATATATATATATATATATATATATATATATATATATATATATATATATATATATATATGTTTCTTTATCTCTCTGTAATAAATTCCATCCCATCAAAACATCTGTTTTTTTTCCCAAGAACTATTTGTTGGTTTACATATGATCATCAACGACATATACTTCCTGTATTCTGTACTCAGGTTCCATTGAATTTTATTTATATCGTATGCAATAAACGTGAAACAAATCGCACAATGGTAACTATGCAGATTCCTACTTCCTTCAATTTTTATGCTCTGGGACACTACTAGGCGGTAAGAAGGTCGACTTGCCTACCCGATTTCAGCCATAATATGTCATAGGGGTGTCTTAAATTTTCTTAAAATTTAATTTACGCCGTCACCGGTTACCTCATTATTTCCGAAGCATAATTTATCATGCGAGAGACTCTAAAAACAAAAATGAGTAATTGAGAATTTTAAACGGAGTGACGGAAATAAAATTAAAAAATGAATGGGGTTATATTGGAAAGAGTACCATAAGGCGAAGGAGATTAGGAAGAGTATTTAAAGCAGAAATTTTTAATAATTTATATATATATATATATACATACAGTGGTACCTCGGATTACGATCTATTCGGTTTACAAACAAACGCTGGAGATGCACTGCCATCTGGTGGTCTGCTTTGCAAGCATTCGCTATAATTTCCTCGGTTTGCGAATAGTCCACATGTCAAGCTAGGTTGGACTTTCTCTAACACAGTTTAAACGTTGGTTGCTAGTGTATTTCACAGATTTTTTGTATGTATTTATTTTTGTTTAAATTAGCCGTCAATATGGTTCCCAAGAAAACAGCAAGAGAGTAATATTGCTAGCGTGAAACCTAATCTAACTTTGGAGGAAAAGAAGGAACTATAGCTAAACAGGAGAATGGTGTGCGTGTTTCTAATCTAGCCACGCAGTTTGGGTTGCCGAAGTCTACCATTTGTACTATCCTCCAAAACAAAGAGGCAATAAAAGCAGCTGATGTGGCTAAAGGAGTGGATGTTTTACCGAGGCAAAGGCCTCAAGTTATAGAAAATGTAGAAAATTATTCCTAGTGTGGATACGTGAAAATTGCTGGCTGGTGATAGTGAGGCTTTAATGTGCGAAAAGGCTAAGACTAAGTTTTTAACTGTGATGAATCAGGAATATTTGGGGGGAAAATGCCAAGAGGAACCTAGATCACCAAAGAGGAGAAGGCACTTCCTGGGCACAGACCTATGAAGGACATGCTTACACTTTTATTGTGTTCTAATTCAAGTGATGATTGTAAATTCAAGCCACATTTAGACCGTCTGCACACGGAGCAACTCAAAAGTAACTGATAACTGACTCGAATCATAAACCAGTCCTTGACGAGTCGTAACCTATGTAATTACCCGTCCGACGGGTTTGTAACCAGTTGCGCCGTGTGCGTGGCTCCATTCAGTTACATAGGTTACGACTCATCAAGGACTGGTTTGTGATTTGAGTCAGTTATCAGTTTCTTTTGAGTTGCTCCGTGTGCAGACGGGCTTAGTTTACCTTTCTGAAAATCTTCTTCCATTCAAGAAAAATAATGTGCTGAAGGCTAAACTTAAGGTGACTGCCTACGTTCGAAGCGAATTTTTAAAAAAAAATCAATTTTTTAAGGATTTTTTTGTTTTTTATGGCAAAATAGCACTTAAAAATTAAAAAATTAACAAAAGCTTATCTGTAAATACTATAACGTTTTATAAATTGGTCAATTTGAAGTAAGTTTTAATGAAATTTAGCTAAAACACCTATCACTCTACACAAAATTCTAATGTTACTATTTTAATTTCCTTCTCACTCATGATACATATGACAGTTAAATTCAAAATGACCTAAAATCTAAGAGAAATTTTAAAATGAAAAAAGAATACAGACAATTTTACGTTCCAGCATGAAAATTTTCCCCGATTTACCCTTCCTTTCCTTATAAAAACAACTCCAAATGAAAAACTATTTATTATACATCAATTATTGTGCGTCATTTCATTAACAATAGCGTCTAAAACATTTCCTGAAAATTTTATCAAATTATATGCATTATTATGAAAGATATCATGATAACGGTAGAGATTTGTGACAGAAAACATAATTCTGAGAAAAACGCATTTAAATTTGTTTGTCACTTCAATTTTGTAGCACACGATATTTTTAAAATAGCTATAACTCTGCTTCTAATTGATGTAGAATGAAAATCATACGGTTTTGAAAAGAGAAAAGATTGAATTACACGATTCTTGCAAAAAATAAAATTGACCATAATAATCAAAAAATGACATTTTCAACGTAGGCAGTCACCTTAAACTGCCTGTAATGTGGAGAGCAATTCCTAAGGCCTGGGTAAGAAGAGTCATTTTCCAGGAGTGGATCATTGAGGTCTTCCCACCTGCTGTTAAGAAATATCTTAAGGAGAATGGATTGTCCTTGAAGTGCCTTCTCGTCATGGAAAGCGCTTCTGCTCATCCTCCAAATTTCGAAGAAGACCTGGACATCAAATATAACTTTATTAAGATCAAATTTCTACCCCTTGATTCAGCCTATAAACCAGCAGATTATTTCTAATTTTAAAAAATTGTATTTCACGGCACTTTTTCAAGGTGTTTTCATGTTACATATGACACCTATTTGACACAGAGATTTTTGTAAGGAGCATTTCGATATTCTAAACTTCATAAACATTATTGACAAGACCTGGAGGGAGGTCTCCTATTATACCTTTTAATCTGTCTGGAGCAGTGTTGCCAACCTCTACGAAGCGCCTCCCTCTAGCGCCGTCTCGAAATCCCCTGTTTCCCCCTAACACCAACTTGATAACACCCTAGACCTTCCTAAAAAGAAATTCTGGTTCCAAATATTCTGAGAGATAAATTGAAATAAATACAAAATACACACATAATGAAATGGAGGTTTATTTACATTTGTCTTGGTACAAGAAGTGCCTAAGTCAGTTTTTTCTAAGATGACTTTGTTTAATTATGTCTCTCTAAAATAATAACATTTTCAATTTAAGTAGTACCCAAGTCTGTACAATTGTTTAGAAAACACCTTTAAAGCATCGGACAGACTTGGGCACTTCTTACATTGAAAATAATATTTTTTTTAAAAGAGGAATAAGCAAACAAAATCCCCTTGGAAAAAGCTGACTTAGGCATTTCTTGTATAAGCAAAGGTATATATATATATATATATATATATATATATATATATATATATATGAAAGATATAAAATTTAAGTTGACCCCTGTAAATTTTCTCTCATTCCCATGCTTAAGATGGCATTACAAAATTCTGTTTTCAAGAACCCAGGAATATTTTTCATAGCGTCAGCAATCCCTGGGCAAGCCACACTTTTCTATGCCCAAATAAGGCGATCGTCCTGACACAACTGATGCAGCTTGCAAGAAACATCTTTGGTCAGCAAATTCTTCAACCGCAGATACCTCTATACGCAAACCCCGGGAATCACTCGGGTGTTGGCTTTCCATTAGATAAGATGTCTGTTTAGCCACTCTGAAATAAATTTCTTATTCTAATAGTTCTGTAATCTGATCTTATTTCATTACATATATATATATATATATATACACGTGAGTGTGTGTATGTATGCATATACATACGTACATGTGTATGCAATTCATTGGATAATGTTTCTGGTTACCCATCAGATCCATTTAAAAGAAAAAAAAAGGTTTCCTATCAACAACATATGTACAAACGATGGAAGCTATCTCGAATGATACAGTTTACGGACAACCCACAATTAAGTTTTCAATAATACGTCCTTAGAAATCCTATTTCCTCGGGCCAACTTACGAATGCCACGCACATTCTTTTTCCGCCGTCATAAAAATTTCATGTTCCTGACCAGAAGAGTTACGCGAAATTAAAAAGGAATCGGAGATCAAATATTGCTGACATTTCCGAAAAAAAAAATGAAAGAAAAGTACCACTCGAAATATCTTTCTGGATAATTTGGAAACGAAAGGTGTAGAAATGGGAACGGGAAAATCAGTCACTAGTTATGATCGCAAGATAACCCGGGGTTAACGATAGCCTGGGTTGTCATAAAAGAATTTGAAAGCGACTTATTAAAACTGAACTCGTTCTTAAACCGAAGTATTTCGAATCTCTATTTCTTTTTTTATTGAACACCCTGTATGTATGTTTATATATATATATATATATATATATATATATATATATATATATATATATATATATATATATATATATATATATATATATATATGTTGGAATTGGGTTTATCACCCACATCTTAAACTTGAAGTGCGACACTAAAACTCGATGTTACTCCGTAATATCCAATGCTGCAGTCAGATCGTGGTGAACCGGTGTTCAGGACTTAAGTAGAATCTTTCCATGATGCAATCAACGAGGTTCAACAACAAAATACTAATCCATATTTCCCTTAAAAACCTTTATTAATCAAATTTCAAACATTCCCTGCTCCAATTACGTAAAGTCGCTCCCCTCTCTTTCTGAAAAATACATCCGCGGCAAGCGCTACACATCCAACCTGACCTAATTCTCCATTATCTCTGAAATTCAAGTCCTTGTTCTGATAGCTTCTAATTTACTACGCATCTCCTACAGTCATGTTACGTCGCCACCCAACATGAGGATGGCCCAACTGAGGCGTCGCTAATTTTGTTTCTATTTATGAACTCCCTTTCTAGTTCTTCAATTTACGTTAATAAAGTCCACCCTGTAATCTATTTTCTCCGCGATGATTTTATCCCGATATCTCATGATTTCACTGTCTTAAATTGTTAATTCCAATTTTTCCTAAGCCAAAATCCCTGTTTAATGTTCCCACGGTTGCCCCCATAGTTTAGGCAATATATATATATATATATATATATATATATATATATATATATATATATATATATATATATATATATATATATATATATATATATATATATATATATATATATATATGCATTACATCACGTACTTAAATTATAACGTGAAAGGGAAAACTAGCTCATATTTACATGGCTGGAGGTAGACTCTACCTGAAAGGGATAAAATTTAAATTTGGAAGCAGTCGGGCCGAACCGTTTATTAGACCGACAAACGTACATCCGTCCATTTCAGAAGAACAGCTCGGAAGTAATATCACGTTTCAGCATTAAGCGCGAGAGGGCGCAAAAAACATGTGGCTGTTATTTGTAGGGTCAGCAGATTTTGGGTCTCGCGATGCTATAACGTGTAGAAATGCGAAGACATGCGATTCATGGGAAGTTCTGTGTCTGAGGGTTTTAAAGCGATAAATTAATATTACTAAGGATTGGATTTAGGAAAGGGAGTTTAAATGCTAGAATGGAGGGCATAATATTTTATATATTACATATATAAATATATATATAACCTTCTATATGGCAACATTCTATTTTGATATAGAAAACTGTGGACTGCTTTCTGCTAGGGACTGCTTTCCCCTTTTACTCCTCATAAATCAAATTTTCTCTGGAGTACAAAATCTAAATGTCGATAGGAAGATTTTAACAGATTATAAATGACATCGCGATATTTTGGATATTTTTACTTATCCAGATAAATACTTTAAAATGGCACGAAAAAAATCTCGCCTGCTTTCCGCGGCTTTCCGACTTCCCCGCCTCGTCAATCAAAACGCGACCCCGGGGTGCCATTTCTTAAATTTTTGCGAGACATTTTTTTATGCCAGACCTAGTATGTTGTCTCTCGTAATCTTATCTATGGAGCGATACATTTAACTGGTTTTAAGCTCGAATGTCTTTGACGGGGAGAGAAGAGATGTGTGTGTGGACTTTGTGAGATGTCGGCGTTTTTATGGATCTAATCGATTTAAATATAATATTTACTCCCCGATGCTAGGCGTTATTTATTTGTTTATTGGTAGGTGAGAGAGAAAGCTCTAGAGTTATAGAAATGTCTCTCTTTCATTTTCTAAATCTTGTTGACTTAGGATTGCCGGAAGTTGAAAGTCTATAAAGACAACTCTACTAAGAGAACATTGCTTGCAATCAATCAATCAATATATATATATATATATATATATATATATATATATATATATATATATATATATATATATATATATATATATATATATATATATATATATATATATATGTGGGTTCCTGAGCCTACATCGGTCTGTGATACCTGAATATTCCACCAGTAGAGGACACTGTTATTCGTTTGCGCCGCTTCAGCTCAACTAAAGAAGAAGAGATCTGGCAACCCCAGTCAGACAGACGTTGGACGGCGATATGCTATGACGCGCTTGTCTGTTAGCAGTAGACGATTGCTCCTTCATTAGTCTATAATGTTATTAATTAACGACGTTTTTTTGTAAATATCTTTTGTAAATAATAAGTTTTCATTAAATGTTAGTGTAGTTATAATAGTATTTGTTTTAAATCACCACACGGTTATCCTGACCCATATATATATATATATATATATATATATATATATATATATATATGTGTGTGTGTGTGTTACGCATTAACTGAGAATATACAGGGGGGGGCTTCGAAATAACTAAATTCTAACGTTAAAAGCAATGATATTTCAGATTCAATCAGATTATACGCGTCTACGAATGGATGGACTGTAAGAGTTATGAATAGATTGGGATGGCCTTGGGGAGAATCAAGAAAAAGAATCACAGGCATTCATTGCGTGGGGAGTTTTTTTGGAGTTAAGTCTAGGTTTCGCACGAAAAATTATTTGTAAAGTCATCAAAAGATGCTTCTCGGACATTCGGCAGTCGTCAATGAGCATGCGCGATAAGTTTAGACGCCTTGGGGAACAATAGAATTTCGGCAGAGCATTTTTGGATTTCGGTTTGGGCGGAGCTCGCGTCAGAGGTGAGGGATCGGAACAATGGTCGGATTGAATCAGGTTAATTAATAATAATTTAAATAAAGGATTTAGATGTAACTAATTGTCGTTAATTCCACAGGCCTACGATTGAACTGACTGCACATTTTTAGAGTAAGTAGTAAGAGGGGAACGAATTAAGAGGGAGTACGAGAACTTAGCTCGTCATATATATATATATACACCAAGTTGGCAAAAAGTCCGTAAAAACTTTCAAAATTTATAAAAACCGGAAAAATAACCAACATAAAAAAACGTTTCAGGGTTAGCATCGCTAGGTCACGGAATTTTTTTTAAGACAGGAAAAAAAACTAAAAAACAGCCGACAGGTGGCGCTGACGTACACAAGTAAAAAAAGATGCGCAGATAACGAAAAGAATGCTTCCAAATCGTTTATTACAGAAGTAGGTGTTCCACATGATCCCCACCACAGGGGACAATACATTGAAGGCGAGTCATTACATATATGGACTAATCCAGCAACGGCAGAGTGAAGGAGGTCCGAATATATTACATGACACCTCTCGGCGGATCGGATCTTTCAGTTCCAACAGATTGGAAGGACCAGATAGATACACACGGGATGACACACCCGTTGACTTGTGTACGTCAGCACCACCGGTCGGCTGTTTTTTGAGTTAATTTTTTTCCTGTCTTAGAAAACATACCGTGACCTAGCAATGCTAACCCTGCAAACGGTTTTTATTTTGGCTATTTTTCCGGTTTTTATGAATTTTTAAAGTTTTTACGGATTTTTTGCACAATTGGTATATATATATATATATATATATATAATGTCACGATTTAAAATTTTAACACAATTGACGACAAATAGTTAACGGAATATTAAATAGATGGCAGCACCAACCCCTCTCCTATAATCTACGTAACTCATATAAGTAGATCACGCTATGTTTTTTATATAATAGTCGTTTTCATGCTACGGGGATTTGAAAAGTAAAGCACAGAACTCGGAATTGCGCCTAACTGGACGGACGTGTCTGTTGTGGGGAAAGAAGTCGAGCAAAATGGCGGAATGATGACGATTGAGCTCTGGTAGTAGTTAAAGTTTAAATATTAAAGTATTTGGTTATAACTCAAGTGTCTCCAGTCTCGGCCTCCCCACCAGACTGCATCAAGACGGAATAAACATATATGGACTATTGGGACTGTATTTGGAGGCTTGTCCTATATATATATATATATATATATGTAGAAAATTGATTTGTGAGAGATGGAGACTTCGACCTGAACGAATTTTATTCCGTCGGGCTTAAGCGTCCAATAGGAAAGCTTTGCGCGCGCGTGACGTCACCTTTTCGGGGAGCATTAGGTGCTCACTGGCAGACCCCCCGCTGACATGGACGAGTAAAGTCGTGCCTTTGCCGCGTCGCGTTTTTATCGAATTCGCTAAACGAATTGGGATATTTCGGAGTCCCCATCTCACAGGTGAACCATGCTCTGTAGTAAAACCGTAATTTACCTTCCTGTAAATTGTAAATAGCGTGATGTCTTTCCTTTATGTGTTTAAAAGTAAATAAAATGTTAGTTTATATATTAATCTTTTTATTCCTTTCGTATAATTCTTTCCGTAAAGTTACTTACCCCTAGACGCCGTCCTACAAATTGGGGCCCCGGCCCGGATTAAAACCTGCTTCCTTATATTAGGCATTTGCCTAGGAACATCCTTACTTTTACTTTCGTGTTCGGTTTAAATAATTTTATACTTTTACTTCCGTTTTCGGTATGAAATAATTTTATTTTTAACTAAGAGCATTTTTTCCTTTCGGGTTCACCTTTTTCGGTTTTCGCTCACAGACCAACGTCTTATGCTAATGTATTTTTTTAAGTCCACAGCTAACAGATTCGCCAAAGAAATCAGCCCGCCAGCGAAAGAGGGACAGCACAACAATCGCCGAGAAATCGCCATCGCCAGGTCAGTGATGTTTATTATTAAGCCAAGGAAACAACGCCAAAGAACAATCGCCAATACATTGATTGTATTAACATAGTCATATTATTTGAGAGATATTACAATTACGTTGTATGAAATATATAAGTGTCGAAATTTCATTTGAATATTTATCTTTCCATGTTTATAAATTAAGAATAGTCTATATTTAAATATTTAACCTTTTTCTGATATCAATTAACCCCTTTTTTATGGTATACAGCCTTGTTCGATATAGAACATTGAAAAGCTAAAGTTTTTCCCTCAGAGTGTTTGTTTGCTGTCAGATGTAACAGTTGAGTAATAAAATGAAAAATCATTTCCGCTCGTTCGCAGACATTAGGCGAACTGTCGCGACAGGTGTTTATATTTCTTCTTCTGTTTAGTCTAATGCTGAGAAAGGATGTTTTGCATTTTGTGTGAAACCACGAGTTCAAATAATGTTCTTTTATCGCAACGAAAAAAAAAAATATATTTTTTGTTCTGTATTTAAAAGTTGTTTATGAATAATTGGGTATTGTGAATAATTGAAAAGTTGTTTATGCATATGTTTTTAGTGCCATTTTCGGATTTCAGAAGTTTCTAATATTTGTTTGTTTTATTCGAATATCGTAAGAGATTGCATTTAATTGTTCACGTTTTATCTTTCTTCCTGGTTGAGCAAGAGTTGTTTTTTTAAGTGCGACTAAATAAATTTCTCACATTGAGAATAAGTTTTGAAGAAATATTGAACTAAGTTTTAAATTAAATTTGTTCTCTGGGTTACCACTCCGATTTATTTTTATACGAAATGGCATTTCTTCTGTCTAAGAAAAGGGAAGACCTGATAGAACTTGCCTCAGAATTGTCGTTAAGTATCCAAGAGGGTTCAACTAAACTTCGAATAAAAGAACTGATCGTGAAAAGTCCAAATTACGTAGAGGAAGATGTCAAAATACTGATCGATAGCATAGCTGAGGAACGCGTACGCCGAGAAGCAGAAGAAAAAGAAGAGAAATTACGCCGAAAAGCAGAAGAAAAAGAAGAAAAATTACGCCGAGAAGCAGAAGATAGAGAAATTGAACAGAAGCGAGAACAGCGAGAACATGAACTCGAGAAATTACGAATACATGTTCAACAGAGTGTCAATACGACGAACAACGCCGAAAACTTCCAAGCGCCGAATAAATTGATTCACGAAACTTTCCATAAGTTTAATATGAAGGATGACATCAGCTTGAACCTCACCTTATTTGAACGGCACGCAGAATTGATATTTTTGCCGAAGAAAGATTGGGTACAAAGACTGATAGGATTGATACCCATTGACGTTGCTCATCTGATCGCAAGAGAACCAGCGGACAAATGTAATGATTACGACGACGTCAAGAATTTACTATTGAAAAGATTTAAGTTGTCTCCGGAAAAACTTCGTCAACTATTTGTATCTCACCAAAAATCTGATGAGCGAACATGGCAAGATTTTCACTACGAACTGCAGACGTATTTCGACGGATGGACTTCCGGTTTGAAAATAGAAACCTTCGATCAACTGCGAGAGTTAATTATAGCCGATCAAATTAAGAAGAAAGAACCTTACGAGTTTCAGCAACATTTTCTAGACGAATGGTCTACTATTAACTCACCTTCCGAACTAGCTAAAAAATTTGAAGAATATGAAGATGTCCGAAGAACATTAAAACCGAAGTCATCCAACTCATTCGCTAAAGGAAAATATGATGCCAGAGGATCTAACGATACTTATTCTCGAAGACCTGAACATTTCCAAATTGGGAACAATAGGCATGAAAAAAAAATACTTTCAATCGAACGGAACTCCTTACGCCGGAAGAAATAAGCAACTAATCTGTAGCTACTGCAAAGGACCAGGTCATTATGCCGTAGATTGTACAAAGCGACCCAAAAACCCAAACATTAATAAATCTGCAAGCTCTCCGATTCAAGTCTGTTCACGAATCTCTCAAGAAAGAGTTAAAACGAAGAAAATAACCATGGGTAACAAGACTTTTGAAGCTCTCATCGATACCGGCAGTTCAGCGACACTCATTCGTGAAGATATGTGCGAAGGAATAATCGAACCCTCAGAACTCTCGAAAGACATAGTAGTGTTATCTGGATTAGGGAAGTACGAAGTCAAAACAAAAGGGTCGTTCCAACGGAAAATTGAATTGGATGGAAAAGAATATTCCCTCACGTGGCACATCGTACCTACGCCGTGTTTAGAATTTCAGGCAGTAATCGGATCAGATATTTTGGAACAAGCCTCCGTCTTCTTCGACAAAGAAAGTGTTCAGTTCCGTAAATATGAAGATAAAACTTGGTTCATGCACACGCAAGTATACGAAGCGAAAACTGAAGACGAAATTGAAATCAAACATGTTAGCAATCCACGAATAAGAAAAGAACTGTTTGAATTGATCTCCAACTATAAGCCAAATAAGACCGAAACGACAAACGTGTCCATGAGGATTATTTTGAAAGATGACATACCGGTTTACCAGCCTGCACGTCGCTTATCCTTTACCGAGAACCAAGCAGTCAACAAGCAAGTCGACGAATGGCTTGAACAAGGAATTATAAGACCAAGCTCATCCGAATATGCGAGTCCAATTGTGCTAGTCAAGAAAAAAGATGGCACCACTAGATTGTGTGTGGACTACAGAAAGTTGAATCGGAAATTAGTCAAGGATCGTTTTCCATTGCCGTTGATAGAAGACGTATTAGATAAACTCCAAGAAGCCAAGGTGTACACTACGTTAGATTTGAGAAATGGATTTTTCCATGTCGATGTCAATGAAGACTGCAAACATCTCACCTCCTTCGTTGTTCCGGACGGACAATTCGAGTTCAATAAAGTACCTTTCGGCCTAAGCACTAGTCCCAGCGTATTCCAAAGATATGTGTATAGTATTTTTCGAGAACTAATGCGAAAAGGTATTGTAGTAATTTACATGGACGATTTGATAATTCCGGCAAAAGATGAAGAAGAAGGTTTAGAAAAACTAAAGAAAGTGTTTGAAGTTGCTTCGAAGTATGGCTTAGAAATTAAATTTGAGAAATGTCGATTCCTAAGTAGGAAAGTCGAATTTTTGGGTCACGTCGTCGAAAATGGAACAATACGCCCATCAATTGCGAAGACGATAGCCGTCAAGAAGTTCCCAGTGCCAACAACAGTCAAGCAGATCCAAAGTTTTTTAGGATTAACAGGCTATTTTCGAAAATTTATTCCCGCGTACTCTAAAATAGCGAAACCTCTGAGTGATCTAACAAGAAAAGACAATCCATTTGTATTCGAACAAGCCCAAATTGAAGCATTCGAAAAGCTCAAGAAACTATTAACTGAAAGTCCCGTTTTAAGCATTTTTCAGCAAGGGAAAAGGACCGAACTACACACCGATGCAAGCCAAAAAGGATATGGCGCTGTTTTGCTCCAGGAAGCGGATGACGGAAAATTACACCCTGTTCAATACATGTCGCAGAAAACTACTCCAGCCGAGGAGAAATACAGTAGCTATGAACTGGAAGTTCTTGCTGTTGTCACCGCTTTAAAGAAATTTCGAATCTACCTTCTAGGGCAGCATTTCAAAATCATAACGGACTGTTCAGCTTTTCAAAAGACTATGGACAAAAAAGATTTAGTTACTCGTATAGCGAGATGGGCACTACTGTTGGAAAATTATGATTACGAAATTGTGCATCGACCCGGCCAGAGAATGCAACATGTAGACGCTTTAAGCCGATACCCCGTCGCCATAATTACAAGCGATATTCTCACCGCCAGATTGAAAAGAGCTCAACAAGAAGACGAAAACACTCAAAATTTTAAATCACTGATTGAAACAAACCCTACTTCAGACTTCTTCATTAAAATCGAAATATTATACAAATACGTAGATGGCCGTGAATTAATAGTAGTACCAAGAGATATGCAAACTGAGCTAATCAAGCTAGCTCATGAGAAAGGACACTTCGCAGCTGCAAAAACAGAAGAAATAGTTAAACGAGAATTTTTCATACCTAATTTAAGCAGACAAGTGCAAAACGTGATCGTTAACTGTGTACCGTGTATTTTAACCAACAGAAAGAGTGGGAAAAAAGAAGGTTTCCTAAACCCTATTCCGAAAGAAGATGTACCGTTAAGCACCTATCACGTAGATTTCATTGGTCCTATGCCCTCTACCAACAAAAGGTACCAACATATCCTCACAATAGTCGACGCCTTCACGAAGTTCACCTGGCTGTATCCCGTAAGATCTACCACCGCAGAAGATGCCCTCGATAAATTGAAATTGCAACAAAAGACTTTCGGCAATCCCCAAAGAATAATAACAGATCGCGGTTCTGCTTTCATCTCCAAAGTGTTTAGTGACTATTGTACCGAAGAGAACATCCAACATCTTCAGATCACCACTGGCATACCGCGAGGAAACGGTCAAGTGGAGAGAATCCACCGAACTCTTATCCCTGTTTTGACCAAGATGTCCATCGTCGATCCTACCAAGTGGTACAAATTCGTAGACCCATTGCAAAGAATTCTAAACAGCACCTCCAACCGAAGTACTAAATGGTCTCCATTTGAACTATTAACTGGCGTCATCATGAGAAATAAGGAGGACCTTCACCTAAAAAATCTGCTAATGGAAGAGATGGTGGAAGAATTTCAAGAGCAAAGAAACCAATTACGACAAGATGCTAAAAGAAACATTCAGAAGATCCAGGCTGAAAATAAAAGAACTTACGATAAGAAATGCAAGAAGGCCCCTGAGTATCAGCAGGGAGATCTAGTAGTCATCCGAAGAACACAATTTGGAACAGGCTTGAAACTAAGGCCTAAATTTTTAGGACCATATAGAGTTATCGAAGTAAAGCCTAGAGATAGATACGAGTTAGAGAAAGTAGGTAACCACGAGGGTCCTAGATTGACCTCCTCGTCTGCCGATCTAATGAAATCCTACTCACCAGGATGAGGGATTAAACGTTTTTTCTTTTTATTCATAATTGTTTACTGTGTTTTTATTTTATTTTGTTTATTGTATTTCCTCATTGTAATTCATTTGCGCGAATTGTATGGTTATTTCTCATATCTAAATCATTTCGGAAATTTTGATGTACATTTATTTAGTGATGTTTTAGGCCAATCGTTTTACGTAAAGTCAGGTCGTAAAATCGTTTACGGTAAAATCGTTACATAAAATCGTTACGGTAAAATCTTACCGTAAAATCGTTTACGGTAAGTTTTGGGGGCTTCCCCATGCGTTATCAGTATTTTAGTGTTTTTGGTATCTAACAAGGGCCCAGAGTCTATTAGGTACACGAGCGGTTTGAGCGAGCCTCGAGCTAATTGGTAACACTGCGCCAAAAATTCTAATACGCACCTACCGGCACCTCCACGTGGTAGCCCCTGGGAGATCTTTTGATCTGCGAACGCCGGAGGAAGTGGGGATTTAATATATTCGATTTAGCTTTATTTTTAGATTGACCAAGTCTCTAAAATGTGTAAAGAGACAACGACCGATCCTCAGTTGAGGGAGGCCGAGGAAAGAATGCGCATTGCGCAAACTAGGGTTCAAAACCTAATCTGCAGCTTTAGTGGCTCAGCAGAAAGGAAAAGAAGTATGAATGAGGAGCTCCAGGAGCTAATGAATGTCCTCAGAGATCAACAGGCCCACATTCAATATCTAGCGGGGCAACTAGCTGAAGCGAAGAAAAAGACTTACGCCAATGTGCTAAGTCAATCAAGAACCAGGTCAGCCTCTAGAGGCAGACAGAATGGAAGGAATAGGTCGAAATCGACCAAAAACTCACGATCGGAAAAGGAAAGGCACGTAGTAACGGTATACCCGAAGAAGGAGCAGACTTCTGAGGATACCAGGGATGAGATCCAATCCCACGTTGACCCCACCAAGTTAAAGGTGGGAATAACTATGATGAGAAAGATCAGTAAGGGTGGGGTCATCATAGGTACTGATAGTGAAGATGACCTGGACAGGCTGATAGCCGAATTCAGGAACATCGATGCGATCAACGGCAATTATAACGCAGCTAAGCCGGCGAAGAGAAATCCGCAATTAATAATTTATAATGTCGGAGAAAAGTACGAAAAAGAAGAATTTGTTAGAAAAATCAAAAAACAAAATGAGGAGTTGACGGAAAGTGAGATCCATGTCATCGCGCAATATAAAGCGAGATACGGTGACAATTGGATATTGAGTTTGGATGGAGAGTCGTTCTCTTCATTGAGCAATGTGGGTAAGCTCAAGCTAGGGTGGCAGAGGTACTCCTTCAGGGAGTACATAAGACCAAGGGTCTGCTACAACTGCTGGCAATTCGGACATATTGCCAAGGTATGCAATAATGAGCAGGTGTGCAAAAACTGCGGAGATACAGGCCACTGTTACAGTGACTGTACAAAAAATGCCAGGTGTGTGAATTGTTATAGAAATAACAAGAAATTTAACACGAAAGTTGACACTAAACACTCCCCTACCGCTAATTCATGCTTATTATACAAAGCAGAGGTAGGGCGCATTGCACAACGCACCAACTATGGGGGATAATCCTCCAAGCTGGAAGCTAGTGCACCTCAATGTCAACAAAACATACCTGGCTTCAAAGGAACTGGGCGAAGACGCCAACGCCCAGGACCTAGACATCCTATCAATCAATGAGCCGCATGTTAATAAGGGTGATAACAAAATCACCGGCATACCTTCTAACTACGCAGTTGTAGCCAACAACAACAGCCCAAAAGCTGCCCTAGCAGTGAAGAGAAAGATTAAAATGCTCGAACTAAAAGTTACCGAGCACTTAGTTGCAATAAAACTTCAGCTACTTAGCGAGTGGTATATTGTGATCTCAATCTATCTACCCCCGTCACCTAGAGGGGACGACGATAGAACAGAGCCGCACTTGAGTATTCTCAGATCGATTCTTGATAATAACATCAACACCAAAGTTATTATCCTAGGGGACTTCAATGCGAAGTCCACGGTTTGGAGCCCTAGGCCAACCAACGAAAGAGGGATCACGGTTCTAAACTTAGTGGCGCAATATGGCGCACACATACTCAACCGCCCAGATAGCCCCCCCACTTATAACGGACCATTTGGGATGGGATGGGTGGACCTCTCGATAACAATAGGGATCGATGAGGAAAATATAAGAAATTGGAGAGTCTCAGATGACTATGTCCTCTCAGACCACAACGGCATACTATTTGAGCTGAGTGGCCCTAACACACGCCACAGACAACCCAAGTCCCTTAGGTGGGACATCAGAACAATAAGATGGATGGAGTTCAGAGCTGAACTCCAAAAAGAAAGACAAAACCTAAATCAAACGGTTGACGACCTCGAACCAGAGGACGCAATTAGTATTATCAATGAGAAGCTACACAACTTGTGTAGCAAAAATAAGAAAAAGATGGGTTGTCATAAAACCAATGCCTACTGGTGGTCCCCGGGACTCTCCATAATGAGAAAGAAAGTCAGAGCACTTAGAAGAAAGGCTCAAAAAACCAGTGATCCCCAAGACAGGGCGACGAACATGGAAATTTTCAAGAGAGAAAGAGCGGCATATAAGAAGGCGAGACTAGCAGCCAAAAGGAAATCGTTCAGAGAATACATCGAACGGATAACAACAAAAGACATATTTGGGAATGTCACATTTACCATTCCTAAAAACGCTAGAAGTGATTGCGCTAAGCAACTAAGAAATGAGCAAGATTTATTAACGGATGACGAGAAGGAAGTGGAGTTGATATTGGCTAAACACCACTTCCAGAACACTGAAGGAATTCAATACCCTGGAGCCCAACCACAGGAGGCTCCAAAACCTATAACGGACATGGAAGTTGAGCATATTCTGGAGAACATGGCTAAAGGTAAAGCCCCAGGTTTCGAGGGGTTCACTCTCACTATAGTTGAAGAATTGCATCTTATGGATGCCCAGTTGCTGGGAAAATTATATAACAAATGCTTAACTAACATGAAATTTCCGAACATCTGGAAAAAAGCGAAGGTGGTCTATTTCCCCAAAGTGGGAAAAGACCCGACAAAGCCCAATGGTTACAGACCGATATGTCTTCTCCCAATAATGGGTAAAGTGCTGGATAAGCTGATCACCAACAGACTCGTTGAACATCTAGAGTCTAACGGGGTACTCTCAAAAGCCCAATTTGGCTTCAGGAGAAACAGGAGCACCAATGATGCCCTGCAAAAGGTACTGGGGATTATTAAGAAAAATAAGGAAGAGAAATATCAAACATGTATGATCACATTAGACATACAAAACGCCTTCAACTCGATCAACCCTAAAAGGGTAATGGAGGCGATTGAAGATCTAAATATTGATAATAATCTCAAGTACCTCATTATTGATTATCTCCAAAATAGGTGTATCCAACTCCCTCAGGGAGAATGGAAGTATAATGTGGGAGTACCCCAAGGTTCCTCATTGGGACCAATTCTGTGGTTGTTGGTGATAAACAGCCTATTGAAAACCGAAGAAGACAATGTGGATTTCCACATACAAGCCTTCGCGGATGACCTAGTCATCCTGATCAAGAGTAAAGTTGTATATAAGTTTTCCCAGCTAGCCGAAGCAGCACTAATTAAGTGCGAGAACTGGGCAAATTACAACGAACTCAAATTTAATATTGATAAGTGCAGTTACACTATAGTGGGACCTAAGATAAAGAACCTAAGGAAACCGACCATAAAGTTATGCGGACAGAATATAAAATATAATAACGAGATCAAATATTTGGGTGTCATAATTGACAATAAGCTCAACTTCCACACTCACATAGAGAGCGTAAAGGAGAAATCCTTAGCTGTTATGAACAAACTATTAAGGTACTCCAGGAAAACCTGGGGTATCAAACCACGAGTCGCTAAAGAAATCTACCAACTGGTAGTCGAAAAGATCTTATTATATGGAGTCCCAACATGGTATAACGCTACTCGTAGCATGAATGAAAAGTTATTGCAGACTCAAAGACCATTTCTGTTGTTACTTACTAAGTGCTATAGAACAGTTGCGACAGACACTCTAGCTGTCCTAGCAGGGTGTCTGCCACTAGATATAAAAGCCAGAATGGAGAAAACTCTCCATTCAATAACGAAGGAAAATGGCTCACACGAAATAAATGGGATAACCCTCGACAGCAATAGCTGCGAGGTACGAAATTATAGCATTCACTTAGTTGAGAATATCAGCAGCATCGACTGGTCAACCAGGCTCGAGCCGGAGTATAGTACCCAGTACTATACAGATGGATCGAAAATGGAAGACAGAGTCGGCTCTGGTATGATTAAGTTCATAGGGGATACAAAAATCCATGAAGCTATGGAAAGGAACTCAAATCATAGTTCCTCTTATCAAGCAGAGTTAAGAGCAATAGAGATGGTCATAGAGGACGCGATAAGAACTCGAACAGCAGAGTTCGATATTTATACCGACTCCATGAGTGCACTCCAAGCACTTAAATCGAAAAGTTACAAATGCCAGTTGGTAGATAATCTTAAAAGGACTATAACAAATCAAGGTCTAGACATTTCCTGGCATTGGGTGAAAGCCCATGCTGGAAACAGCAAAAACGAAGCAGTGGATGAAGTCGCAAAGAAAGCGACACAATTACCCACTATCAATAATAATTATAAGAGGACACGGAGACAACTAAAAGGCATTCTATTGAAAGAAGCCATCAAGGAATGGCAAGAAAGGTGGAACAACTCCACCAAAGGCAGATATACATATGAGATCTTCCAGACAGTAAGTCTGGACAGAGTTCAAGGGGACTTCCTGAAGAACCAGGCGATTACTGGACACGGCTGCTTTGGACAGTATCAAGCCAAGTTCTTTGGGAAGACGGATAGTTGCAATTGTGGGGAGGAACAGACAGTCGAGCACTGTCTGTTCGATTGCAGGAATTTCGAAGTCCATAGAAGCAACCTGCCAAGGAATGCACAAACCTGGACCAAACATAAATTCTTTAACGATCACTACTGCAGCCGAGTAGTGAATAAAATCGTTAAAGACCTGATGGACTATCACGTCCATCAGGACTAAGTCTTGTCAAACCTTTCATTTAATTTATGTATGATACCTAAGCTCTCATGCTTAATTTTGTTTATTTATCTTGATGTAACCCTTGTATTTATGTGTTTTGTATATACCATTTGAATAAAGTTCTGTGTTAATAGCGTATTGGCTCAATTATTGTTGTAATGTTTTACTGTTAGGGTTGTTAGGATTGGCTCTATGGGGCGACTCGATATAGTTGCGATGGACTACCAGGTCACAGACAGAGACCTGGGTTTGGTAGCCAAATAGAAGTATGAGAGAGTTACGTAGTAACCATATTAGTTGCAACCAAGTGTCGGAGCGAGGGATGGCTCCAAGCGACGACCAAGTTATCAAAAACAGGTTGGATGCCTATACGGCGGGTCGATTATAAGTTTAGACTTACGTAAAGTCAGATCACTGAGGTCAGTGATTCCAGGCTGGCCGAACTTGTAGAAAATTGATTTGTGAGAGATGGAGACTTCGACCTGAACGAATTTTATTCCGTCGGGCTTAAGCGTCCAATAGGAAAGCTTTGCGCGCGCGTGACGTCACCTTTTCGGAGAGCATTAGGAGCTCACTGGCAGACCCCCCGCTGACATGGACGAGTAAAGTCGTGCCTTTCCCGCGTCGCGTTTTTATCGAATTCGCTAAACGAATTGGGATATTTCGGAGTCCCCATCTCACAGGTGAACCATGCTCTGTAGTAAAACCGTAATTTACCTTCCTGTAAATTGTAAATAGCGTGATGTCTTTCCTTTATGTGTTTAAAAGGAAATAAAATGTTAGTTTAGATATTAATCTTTTTATTCCTTTCGTATAATTCTTTCCGTAAAGTTACTTACCCCTAGACGCCGTCCTACATATATATGTATATATATATATATATATATATATATATATATGCATACAGGGGAAACTCTATCTATATTTTTAAAAGGACCGATTGTACTGAACGGTAAATGAGGGAAAACTATAGATGCTGGAATATAACAAAGAAATATTATTATAGTGACTAGAGGATGTACACGACACGTACGGGAAAACTATTATTCGGGAAACTATCGATCGAGGTTCCGCTGTATATATATATATATATGTACTAACATCATGCCAGTTTTAGTAAAATCGCAGTTTTGTGTATGGAGGTGGGGGAAGGGGACTTATCCCCAAGGGCAAAATGATTCTACTTGCGCTTCTTACAACAAAATTCGACGGGGTGTAAAAATAGACGAATAGAATAATTATTTCACACCCTTCGACAATCATTTATATTTATTACATAAATAAATATACTATGTGTGAAAGAAGAAAGTTTTTATTTCAATATAATACTCATTTTCAAATAAAATTGAACATTTATGAATTACGAACAAAACAATATCTTTCTAAATTTATGGATCTAAAAGCTAATAGTCGTAATTTAATAATAAAATAAATAATTTGAATGAGGGTGTCGTGTCTTCCGTGTCAACCCCTTTTATTTGTGTTGTCCCTGCTAGTTTTCTCTCAAGGAGGCAGGGGGAGTGCGGCGATGGACCCCGTCTCGATAAGAGTTCGAGATAGTAGACGATGCCCCGTGCAGAAGTCAGGGGGAGGTCAGACACTGCTTGGACCCACGCGAGAGAAGGCGTGGAGTGTTTTAAGGGGGTCTGTTGCAGTTGGCTCTTGAGAGAGCCGTGCAGACCAGAGAAAAGTGCGTGGGTGTATTGAGACCCCGAAGACGCAGTAGGCCTTTATTAGATAGCAGTCAAAATGCGATGACTGACTTAGTTAGCTAGTCTATATATATAAAACGATATTCCGTAACTGACTGAATGACATACAACGCACAGACGAAACCGCTGGACCTAAAGGGCTGAAATTTTGCATGGCGATTCTTCTTATTGTGTAGGGGTGCACTAAGAAAGGTTTTTAAAAAATTCCTCTTAGAGTTTTTAAAAATTAAATTTTTAACCTGTTTTTGTAACTTTTTTAAAGTTTGCATTTAAAATAACAACTTCAGAGTTATAAAATTTATATCACTGGAAAGATCATAAAAGTTCCTTTAAAATGAAATCTTTTTCGAATCTTTACCTCCATTTTTTGAGTTTTGGTGAATTTTGAAAGATTAAATTTTAGAATTTAATTTATTAAATGCTGATGACGAAATTTCTCTTTCTGGTACTTTAAATAAATTTATCGTCCCGTGAATAACAATAAAATAGACAAAAAATATTTTTTCCCTTGCTAATGCGGCAGACGATTGGACATTATCCAAAAAAATATCAACATACAGTAAGAGATATGTTCCTCAAACTGTACTATATTCTTTAGTATGTCCTATTAGATTTAATTAGAATATTTTCTTCTAGATTATTTTGCTATAAAATTATCCCTTACTATTTTTTTATAAATATATTTTTTTTTGTTTTTTTACATCAATTGTATACATTGATCGTCGTATTTATTATATATATATATATATATATATATATATATATACATACATATAGATATATTATTTTTTATTTTTATTTTTTTTTTTTGGGGGGGGGCATTAATTGCATACATTTCCCTTTGTATTTAATTTGAATGTACTCCGTAGCAAAGTGCGGGTTTTCAGCTAGTTGTACATAAAACTGTAAAATAAGTTTGTAAATAGATAAGTATTGTGATTGTGTTGTGAGACAAAATAAAAAAAACTTTTTGGATGTTCACTGGTGTGGTCCTGAACTGCATGATGTGAAAATTTACTTGTGTACCACCGCAAACGTCCTGAACAACGGAACGAACCAAAGCAAACCTGTAGAAGTGTGGGATTCGACAGAGGGATTTTTCAGTCACTGGGTTTTTAGTGTCCCATTTTTTATGTGGGGTGGGAGCTCATCACTCTCGATAGCAACGTGTTATCACTATTTATTTAATTAAAAAAATTGTTTTATTTATTACGTTACGCGTCAGGGCCGGTCATGTAGGTGGCGAGGCGAACGCCTCAGGTGCCAAATGAGAATTGAAAATTGGCGCCAAAATAAGACAAAGTAAAATTGCGAAATTTTAAACGAATAACGAAGAATATAAATAGTGAAATCTAATATAGGACCAAACTCGTAAAAATGTAATGGAATATTTAGATTATTTTTTTAACTGTTGAGTTTGAGATTATGAGAAATAAATTTTAAATGTCTAATTCCAAATGTTTGTTGTAGCTCTAAGAATACCACTAACACTACCTGTTACTGTAGCGACAGACGAGCTCTGTTTTTCTAAATTGAAAATTTTTAAAGCATTATCTATGAACAACAGCAAGTGAATCACGATCGAATGATCTAGTGCTGGGTGGAAAAAATCATTAACCCAGCGTGTAAATTCTGTAGGAAAAGGAGACTCAACTAAATGTTTAAAGGATGAGGACCAATATTTACAAATTAACAAAAAACCTTTATTACAACAAATAAACAATTAAGTTATACAGTATTACAAATGATTAATATCCTTTAAATACTATCGTGGGTCCTCCCTATAGTATGAATCATTTATGTGATATTAACTTTAAATTTAACCTTAAAATTCAAGTACTGTCCTTCAACAGAAAATTAAAGACTGACTTACCCCAAAATCGTCTTAACTCAGGAGACATCGTGTACTTCAACATAGTTGCAGGATGGCTCGAAAGCAACACACCACAGAGCGAGTTAATGGGGCCCGCAGGCCCACGCTCCCTGCAAATTCTTCAAAACCTCGTCTAATCTCATCTCCTCTATAATTAAAATATCCAAGTCCCCCTCTTAATACTCATCTCAAGTTTTCCATATGCGTTTCTACATTGCAATCATAATATTTTCAATGCCATTTTCTGATTTTCTTCTCCATCTGAATTCCCCCTACGTCTTTAATCTCTATCCCAGTGGCCATAACATTTTCTTTATTAAATTCACAATATCTCATTGGACCTCAATTCTTCTATTTTCTACATCCCGTTCTTTCCTTCATTTTTCTTTATATTTTATTTTTCTTAAATCTCCCCTCTCTAACGCTTCTATAACTCAACAATACTTACTGTCGCGCAAATTCCTTTCAACTCTTATATTCCATATTCTAAGGGCCTTTTTCGACTGACCCCTGGTATAAAACTCTTTTCACCGGCCTACTATTCAAGGAGTAGAGTGTATTCAAAGGAAACCGCGGCGGCTGTTTTCCTCCTTCCATAAATATTTTTATTCCTGAACATGCTATAAAATATCCCTCTCCATGTCAAATTTTATGGCTAAAACTCCTTTTACTTATTTCTTAACTTTTTCAAAACGTTTCACAATGTATAAAGCAATCCTAAAATGGATTGCAGCTGCTAAAATCGCCGAGAAACCCTTGCTGGACTTGAAGAGCCAGCACTAGCAATCATTTCTACGGAAAAGACGGTATGAAAAATAATAAATTAGAGGGATGCAATCAAACAATTTCCTGCCATAAAAGATCGAAGAATTATTTAGAAATTATATAACAGAAATCAAAGTATAAAATTCTAAAACCAAAAGAACCAATAAAACTAAAGAAACCCCAAAATAACGAGTCAATCGACCGGTCTCTTCATCAGGAGGCCTAACCGAGTCGGTCACCTCAAGGAAAAACTTTCTGAATAATATGCAGGTCTAGCCATAAAACATCCCAAGGCCCCGAGATCCCCACATATTGAAAACAGAAAGTCAAAAGCATTATAAATTACACCGCATTAAGTACATGAAAGAACTACACAAAACATAAATTTACGAGCAAACTCAACCTACCCCGATTCATTGAGATTGAAAGGAATTCATTGAGTATAAAGGAAGAATTTGAATTTTATACTTTGATTTCTGTTATTGCTGCAGAATCTTGCATTTATGTTGCGTAGAGCGCTAACTGCCGATTTCTGTTAACTTTTTCAACTGTCAGTGTCTTCTTTTTGTAATTTGGTTTTTTTAGACAAATTATACTCAAATTTATTTACTTTTTGTAGTCCTGTAATTAGAAAAAAAAATTATGTTTCTTTAATAAGTTATGATATAAGAAAAAAGGTTTTTCCCAGATATCCGTTATTTTGTATAGTAGACCATGCCTAACAGAGACAGAGATACATTCATTAGCTCTTCAAATATATGAAAAGGCGCCGTTTTTAAAAAATTGCCCCTGGCGCCACGAGGGATCGGCCCAATTATGCATGCTTAAAACGGCTCATCGCAACGGCTTACGCTCGAAATGCTCATTTTAAACAACATTTCTCGAGCTGGCATTTCACGATGCTCCTAGCCATCGTGTTCGTTAGGGTAAGTCTTGCAGGCAGAGAGGGAATAAAACACAAGAGAGAGAGCGTGTTAACGGAGCCCACATTCGAATTCACTGAATGGTGAATAACGGGAACAGACGAATTATTTTAAGAAAGCCTGGGAAACAATGGAAAAGAATTTGAGCCTTCCAGGACAAAATTGTCTCGAACAATAAAGGATCATTCTGAAGTTTGAAAGAACAATCAAACTTCCGCGGGACGTGGGAAATGGATTATTTTTTAAATGGATCCTGGAACTATTTTTATATTCTGTTGGCCTTACTACTATTGAACGGTTATACTAATGTTTAAAGTGTAGATTGACAATAGTAGCACGTTAAGGGACGTGACACACGGTATCCATTCATCACGTACCTCTAGTGTTACTTTGATATATATATATATATATATATTAGGAGCATGTTCCATTCGTATACCCGAAAGTTTTTCCTATGAAGTCAGAGAATGTGAGAAAAGGTACGATCGCAGATGTCGCCCCTTAGGGTTGATGGATCCAAGTGGATTTCTTCTCTACGGTACCCCCAAGGGAACAACGTTTCTCGAGGATTAAGTACGAATGTGTTTTGTGACGAGTGCCCCGCAATGGCAATCTACATTAACAACACACACACACACACACACACACACGCACACACACGCACGCACGCACACACACACACACACACACACACACACACACACACACACACATATATATATATATATATATATATATATATATATATATATATATATAAAATACACACACACTAATGCCCCCGGTACCCAGGTTCCACCCACCATTATGATCGAGCAGCACCAGGGGCGGTATCTTGTGGGCTCGTACACTGCTCCCATCCGTACCAACCCCATGGAAAGACTTTCCGTCCTACATATCGAACGTGCCCATGATAAGCATGAGAGCATAAAGTGGCGCTCGTCAGATTTCAGACACTGAAATATCACGGCTGAATTTCGAATCTCTCCCCACTAGGCTGCCACGGGGTCTCTTCAGATAAGTGAAAGGGTTGCAATATGTGTGTATATATATATATGAGTAGTTATCAAAATAATGGATATACTAACGAATGACATGAAATTCCTTATTAATATGGCATAGGAACACCTTTGCCACGTGAAATTGCCTGAATTTGCTTAGGAATCGAATTATACAAGTTATAAGTAGTGGTAAAGAGAATATTATACTATTCTTTATGGACAACATTCGAAAGATCATGTATAGATGTTGGTCATAGATATCAATTCTTGACTTTATTCTCTAAACAGACCATAGAATTTTTATGAAATTGAAGTAGAGTTCTTCAAAAAAGCAAGTGGGAGGAGCTAAAAGTAGTCCGAAAGAAGGTAGCTTTTCAGTTACAGGAGAAAAATCCGGTGGTCTTTAGAGTGAAAGAGAAAACTGTTAAAGTTACCGTGAAAAATTCTACAGCTGCACATCGCAGAAACTACCACCGTAGTAAAAGAAATACCGTCTCCAGTGAGATAGAGATTTCATCAATAATTTCCCCTCTCCATTATGAAAATTCTCCCCCCCCCCCCAATGGCTGAAAATTCATCATTCCTCCATTGTCTGGCGGGCGAGCGAATTTTTGGGAGTGGATTCAAACGACGTCAGTAATGTGTCACTAACAGGTCTGGGTGGGGAAACGAATTTGTGTTTTTATTCCTCCTTTTGTGTACAAAAATAGACTCGAAAACTTTTTTTTTTATCGAAAGGACCCTTCAGTGTCACGACACATCTGTGAAGTGTTTATTTTTCTTGCGTGGAGGGAGCCCCATTTATCAATTCTTGCAGTTGCGAGCTTGCATTCGATGTTAAAGCCGGGGCTTTGTGTAGCAAGGTACAGAACTGTTATTTTTTTAATGCATTTTCAGCTGTTCTTTTAAAATGATCCAATTTTTAAAATGGGTTGAAAACCTCACTATGTATTTACAAACGGATTATTTGTCAGACACATGTCGAGAGATGAGGTAAAGAGGTGTTGACATTTTAAAAATTTACTTACACACACACACACACACACACATGTATATGGGAATTGTATTAACCCAGGGCTCCGGCTATGAGCTATATGTCACCACGTACGTTATGCGACGACAGTGGATCCTAGAGGCCCCCAAATTACTTTTCTCTCTCTTTCTGTCTCCACCTTATGACCATTAGTTGTTATTCCTTGCCCAACCGATAACAAGAAAGGCTCCCGAGGGCGTGGCCCAGAAGAAGTCGCTCATCACACTTCATAGTTGAGCTCATAGTTGAGCGACGACAGCGCTACTAGGATTCCGAGAGGTGAACTGGGAAAAAAGAGCTTGGAGGGAGACTGATATCAGTTCCCGACCAGGCGAGAGGTGCCTTAAAGCAGCAGATGGGATGTGACGGGAGAAATAGTATCGACGGGACATGACGTTGGACCCTATAAGCGGCAGACGGCTGCGTATTTAACCCTTATCGCGAAAGACGGCTGCGTACTGTAACCCATTCAGATCTGTGGAGGACTGGCGCGGCCTGACGTGTAACGATATATGTACAATAATTCATTATATGAGGCGGTGAAAGGCAAAGTGGTGTAAGTCCAAAGCGTGTTACTGCAAACACTATAAAAAATTCCACTATAAATTGAACAAATCATTATTCATAATAATTATAATAATACTAGCTGAAGTACCCGACGATGCCCGGGATTTTAAGAATGTTTGTTGTTAACCAAAATCAATTTAAAAATTAACACAGTATAAATAACATAAAAAATATATGTGAAATGTTATACACGTCTCAGAATTTCAGCCTTTCATCATTTTAATACTAAAATCTGAAAAGTAAAAATGTCAAATTCTCTAATGTTTGTTAACCAAAATTAATTTAAAACTAAGCATTGTATAAATAACATAGAAAAAAAACCTTGTGAAATCTATAAATATATAAATTTATAATAAACTCCTCAGAATTCAGCTAGAATTAGCTTTTCATCATTGGGGTAAAAAAAAGCTGCAATTACAGGTTCAGCAGAAATTTCCAATAGAACAATGATATGACTGCAGCGTTGCCTCTTAAAAAAATGAAGTGTTTGATTGAGGGCTGCAAACCATTCAACTCCTCTCCACATTTAACTCCTATAAACATCCTCTACATATTAAATTCCTTTTCTCTCCATAATAAACTCCTCAGAATTTTGGTATATTCAGCCTTTCATCATAGTACCACTAAAATCTGAAACATCCTCTCCAGAAATATAAATTTATTAATTTCAATAGTTAAACACACACAAATATAAGAAATTGCGCAAAAGTTTTTAAACCAACATTTGAATAATTCGTAAATGAAAAAGCATATGAAAATAAAGATAAGAACTTCCGGAATCGAAATTAATTACCCTTAATTTTTAATTAATAAAAAACCAACATAATATGAATAACAACGATAGTTGCTTAAAACCATATGAAAATAAAGCTATTATAAAGATGATAATAATAAAAAAAGCATAAGAAAATAATGCTCGCGCATGAAGTTAAAGTTACGATATAAAGATAGTAATAATAATATAAACCGCGTGCATAAAATATTTAGCTTTTCAAGCGAAATAAATTGATTTTTAGAAAAAAAACTACTTTTAATCGAGAAATTAAAATACATTGCACAAAATTTTAATTTTACCAACTTTCCATCCTACAATTTACACCCTACTTCTTTTAAATAGGATGTAAATATAAAGTTTTAACAGCCAATTGAATGCCAGTTAAAAATAATGTGTGCGCATGAAGTTAACGTTACGATATAGAGATAGTAATAAAAATCTATATATATATAAAACAGTTCCGTAACTGACTAACTGACTGATTGACTGACTGACATACAAAGTACAGACCAAACCGTTGAACCTAAAGGACTGAAATTTTGCATGGCGATTCTTCTTATAATGTAGGGGTGCACTAAGAAAGATTTTTGAAAAATTCTTCTTAGATTTTTTTAAATTAAATTTTTAATCTGTTTTTGTAACTTTTTTCAAGTTTGCATTTAAAATAATAATTTGAGGGTTGTAAAATTTATATCACGAAAAACATTCAAAAAATATTACATTCAAAAAATATCATCTGTAGATAGAAAGGGGAGAGAAAATTTAAAGAAATGTAAATTTATAATGTACTCAGGGAATGTATTATTGTGGTTCTATATCAGAAAAATAATAAAATACATAAATCATAAAATAAAAAATATACATTAGCATATTGGGCACGAAGTTGCGTATCTTTCATGTAACATCAAACTCCCTTATTTTAATTCAAATGTTTAAAAAAATTTAAAAATAATAACATTTGAAAATTTCGCATAAGTTCATTTTGAAAAATTCATGTATTTCATATATATCTTATTTATTCTGCACTTTGTAAAAAAATAGAAATATGCCTGTCAAAAAACAGTAGTCAACTGCCCTAGAGCGCGCGTTGCAACGCTCTCATGTGTACATAGCCTAAAGGACTGAAATTTTGCATGGCGATTCTTCTTATAATGTAGGGGTGCACTAAGAAAGATTTTTTAAAAATTCTTCTTAGATTTTTTTAAATTAAATTTTTAATCTGTTTTTGTAACTTTTTTCAAGTTTGCATTTAAAATAATAATTTGAGGGTTGTAAAATTTATATCACGAAAAAGATCATAAAAATTCCTTTAAAATGAAATTCTTTTCGCATCTTTACCTCCATTTTCTAATTTTTGGTGAATTTTTAAAGATTAATTTTTACAATTTAATTTATTAAACGCTGATCATGTGATTTCTTTATCTGGTACTTTAAATAAATTTATTGTCACATAACAACGAAATAGACACACAAAAAATTAAAATAGTGCGCCATCTACTGTACGCTTGTGAATCGACAGTTGTTGGTTATTTATTAATTAAAAATATTGGAAAGTTCTTGTGGATCTGTAAATATACATGTGGTAACAGTTTTAAAATTTATAAATTATCAACCTACACAGGTGATAATTTATCCGGCGTTGCCCGGGATTTTAAGAATGTTTGTTAACCAAAATCAATTTAAAAACTAAACACAGTATAAATATCATAGAATAAAAAGCATGTGAAATGTTATACACATGAATAAAAAGAAAACCCAACATAAAAAACCATAAATTTACAATAATATCTTCAGAATTCAGCTAGATTTAGCGTTTCATCATTGGAGCAAAAAAACCCTGAAAAGTAAAGCATAAAATATATACATTTATAATAAACCACTAAAAGCTGAAAAGGAAAAATGTCAAATTGTCTTTAGGAAAGTAAAGCTGAAAAGTAAAAATGTCAAATTGTCGAATGTTTGTTAACCAAAATCAATTTAAAAACTAAATACAGTATAAATAACATAGAAAAGATTTAGCCTTTATCATTGGAGCAAAAATTCCTGAAAAGTAAAACATAAAATACATAAATTTATAATAAACCTACCAAAATCCATTAAAAAATAAACACAGTATAAATAACATAGAAAAAAAGTATACGAAATGTTATACACATTAATAATATGAAAAATAAAATAAAATAAAAATAATAATTTTTAAAAATAATAAAATAAAATAAAAATAATTTAAAAAAATAATAAATAAAAATAATAATAATAATAATTTAAAAAATAATAAAATAAAAGCTGAAACAAAAAAGCCTCCATAAAAAAGCTGAAAATACAGGTTTAGCAAAATCTGTACGATCCGTATTCGAACCCGCGTCATGTTGTATAGTAAATTAACGCTCTTACCGAATGCGCCACAATAACATGCTGGTGTATTGTGTAAATAGGAGAATATTTGTATTAAAATTACTGGAAAGTTGCTATGGGTTGGTGAATATACATGTATTTATGGAGTAAGAGGAGTTTTAAGTTAGAAATAAGTTAGCAGGATAGAAGCTTAGTCTTTAACTCTTCAATAGACACAAAGACATAAGCGAGGGGGGTTGCAGTAGCGATTAAAAATGATCTTGTGACACTTAGCGTGGTTGATTCGAATTTTCCATCGCGTGTGATAGTGTCAATATGCCGTTGGATCCGATTTATTTTAGAGTATAAAATCTGACTTGAAAGATTATTATTTTCATTTATTATTCTGGTTTAATATATAACTTGAAACTTTTTGATTTTATTTATTTTTATCTTTTCGCTCGCTGTTTGCCAGCTAAGCCTAACGTGGACGCCATATTCAGAGTGGTGATTCCACAAAGTGTAACATCTTACATTTAGTTTCAAAATTTTTGGTTTTTTATTAATTAAAAATCAACGGTAATTAATTTCGATTTTTGAAGTTCTTCAGACCCTCGGCTGTTTTTAAAGACGCCTGTATGTAAAATTTCACGATCGTTGCTCCTAAACTGTGGATTTCTATACAATTACAGAGATACAAACATTCATTTTTATATATTAGATTGCAAATAATAATTATTTACAGTCCCACTATAAATTAAACATGGATATTACATTATTTCCCTCAAATAAAAAAAGTTGAAAATGTGACTTACACCACTTTACCGCCTCATATGTAGATAGTCCTTAATGTCAGTATATTGTGTTCGTGGAACTGACGTGATTCTGTTCTTTATTGAGTACTGATTTACTCTGAGTGTAGTAGTGTCTCGGGGTTGCAAGTGACTGCGCGGCCTTTGGTGGGCGCCTGCCCGAGATCGAGATTATATATATATATATATATATATATATATATATATATATATATATATATTTATTTATTTATTTATTTATATATATATATATATATATATATATATATATATATACATAAAGTATAGATGTATAAGTGCACACAGTAAAATAATACATGCCGTTATAACCACATCTTGTGTCAAAAAGATAAATGTTGTTATAACAAGTGGTCGTTGTATTCGAACGGTCACTATGATGGCTGGTGACCGTTCCAACTAGCATCTACTATATATATACAGTCGATTCCGGTTAACTGAACCACATGGGGACGCGACCATTTTGGTCCTAATAACCGGGTGATCCGATTACACGAACATGCCCTATTAGGCTTATGCAGTAGGATTTATTTCGGTTCTTTACGATTCGGTCCGATTAACCAGTGGTCCAATTCACTGGATTCGACTGTATATATATATACATATATATGATGCCAAAAAATATTCCTTGGTCCCCACCATTATAAAACTCCCTTCCTAACTTAATTTGGCAGATTCATTTCTAATTTTACTAACCCCTGTTAAAAAAACCCTTTCCGTTATTTTTATATCTACCCTCAGGCGCGCTCCAAACTAGAGCTAAATTTAACCGTGGGAAGGTTGCTAGATTCGCAGTTTTAGAAAGCAAAGAAATGTCCTTATATATTCTTAAAGAGTGCGAAAATTGATGAGTAATCGTAATCCTGACCGCAGTAAGTTCAAGAGTTCTGTTCAAGAGTTTCGGGGGGGGGGTGTTGCCTGACGTATAATTGCCTTTCTACAATCGCACTCTTCAGATTGACTGGGATCCCTTGCTGGGAATACCACAGATCTCTCTCCTTGAATGGCGTAATAAAAGTGCTGTTAAATGTACGAAGTCTGTGTTTTATTGAAGCTTGAACCACATCTGTCCAATACAAAAACTACAAAAGTGCGATGTCTATCCAGCTGTAAATTTTGAACTTTAACTAAAAGAAACAAACACACACACACACACACATATATATACATGTTGTTTCACACTGAATGGGACAAAAATAATAGCACATTACAAATTCTGCAACAGATTTATTTAACCGAAACAAATGAATTCTGAAACTACAATTACACAAGTTTTATTTGGCAACACCGAAAAATCTTCCGGTTACGAAATCGCCGCTAGAAGCACCAGTAATCGAAATTGCGCAATCTATGCAGGAGAAAACGTACTCTGTTTTGGAATACGCGCAAACGTCCTGGTTTATCGTCGTTCAAAGGTATTTTCGTTCGAAATTTGGTAAAGAACCACCGCATCGTCACAACATCGAACGGTAGATAACCATCCAGCACGCGCTCTCAGCAATTTTACATGAGCGCGCATATCGTATTTTTTACGAAAGATGTTATTTTACCGTTTTTTGGCACGAAAAAAGGACATAAATGAATGAATATTGATAGTAAATTAAGAAATAAAACATTGACCTTATTGTGTCAAAATGCAAAGGATGTCACATTCAAATGACAGTAAATTTTTTTTAAATGCTTAAATATTTATTTGTACACTCCAAATTTTCATGAAGCATATTTATATCAATTATTTTCAAAAATGATCCTATTTCCTCCTTTATATCTTTGATATGGTATTTTAGGCCAGGTAACACTTTCACAATATTCATCATTTTCGTCTTTGAGCAGTTTGCATACTTCTCTTTTCGTCAGTTAGAAGATTTGTCCTTACCAAGATAGAACATGTCATCATTATTTCTTTCCTTTGAATCCTTATTATCATCATCATCATCCGAAATATATTGTTCAGATTCACTTCTGATATTATTTATTTCTATATCTTCTTCACTCAAATCACTATCGCTCTCAAATCCAAATGCTTCCTTCCTTTCGTTTTCTTCATCAGGTAATTCTTGAAGAATGTGGGAAAAATCAGCTGGTTGTATAAATTTTTTTGAAATTAAAACCGATACAAAAATTATAGACTCGACTTTATACAAATTAAAATAATACACGTCAATTATTAAAACAAAATTACAGAACACTTGAGAAAAAAATATTTTCCGAATTTTCACCCACGACCACGCGCGTGTCGTAAATTTTACGAACAAGCTACCACGTAGCACAAAAGCCAAGGTAATAATAAAAATTGTCATGTGATTTCCTGTTGTCACATTCCATGATGTGGGGAAGGGTTGAAAGGAGGAATAGAAATGACCTTCAGATGTCCCAACTGCGATACGCGAAAAAAGTGCATTAAAAACCGAATTTGTCGTAAAATTTGCGCAGACGCGCGTGCTGGAAGGTAAAGCAGTTTCAGGACACGGGCTACTTCAGTAAGAAACCAAGCCCAGGACAACCAGAAGCCAAAACCGAAGTGGTTGAAACAGTTCGTGAAAAGTTTTTACAAAGTCCCACAAAATCGACGCGTCGAGTTCTGAACTCAATGTGCCTCATATAACGGTGTGGCGTCTGTTACGGAAACGTCTAAAATTGCTGCCATACACCTTTCAGATGGTGCAAGCTTTAAAACCTTCCGATAAACCGTTGCGTAAAGCTTTCTGTGAGAATTTGAAAGATAAGCTGAAGGTAGATGGCTTCGCGAACACACTTGTACGGATGGAGCCCCTGTTCACGTTTCTGACAAAGTTAATCACCATAATTTACGATTTGGGGGCACGGGAAATTTACATGGTGCAATGGAACACGAGGTGTAATGGAACACGAGCGTGATTCTCCAAAGGTGAACGTTTTCTGCTCCATTTCCAACAGTTTCGTGTCTGGTCCTTTTCTCTTTGTGGAAAAATCGATTAACGGGTTCATTTACCAAGATATGCTATCAGAGTGGATGTTCCCTCAGTTGGAGTAAGCGGTTACCGACGTCATTCAGCAGCAAGACGGTGCTCCACCACATTGGCATAAAAACGTACGTCAGTACCTGAACGATAGTCTACCCCATCGCTGGATTGGCCATGATGGGTTAAACGATATGCCAATGCTTCGTTGGCCACCGAGATCCCCAGATCTAACCTCTTGTGATTTTTTCCAATGGGGTTTTGTTAAAGACGAAGTGTTCGTGCCTCCATTTCTCCAGGACTTACAGCAACTGAAGCAGCGGATAACTGAAGTGTCCGAATCATTAACAAAGTATATTCTATCACGAGTGTGGCAGGAACTGGAATACCGCATAGATATTTGCCGTGTCACCGGAGGGGTACACGTGGAACATCTATAGAAACTTGGATAACTATAGTTTCACTGCAAATTTGATTTATCAAAATAAAGTAATTACAGCGTTCACAGGTAGGCTTTATTTTTGTCCCATTCAATATGAAATAGCCTGTATGCATATGTGTGTATATTATACATTTGACCTAGCGAGGGTGCAAGTTTAAATTACAGCGGGCAGATGTTGGCCTCCGACCCTCATTGTACCCAATAGTCGCGAGCTAAACAGGAACCGCATCCCTTCGCCCTATAGCCCACAATGGACCTGTTTAGGCATTAGTACATTAGTAACAACAACAACAGTGATATGCGTTTTAATCATTGTCCGAACAAGAATAACCACCTGTTCGAGGATTGTATCGGTTTGGAGTAAAGTAAATGGATTAATATAATAATCACCTTTAATCTTTATTTATTTTTAATTTTTATTATTTTTTATTTTTTTATTATTTTACATATGTTTTAATTACGGTCAGTTTTTGATACACGAGGGCTAATTAGACCGGAACTTACTGCTTAAAGCCGATTCCGAACGGCTACAAAAGTCCATCCGAAGAATGTGACTCGAACCCTTAGACTATGGTACTGAAATGCAGCACCCTAGTCCGACACCACCTGTTCGATGGACTGATCTAAAAAAAATTCTTCATTTTGCCACCTTTAATCTTTATTTATTTTTAATTTTTATTTATTTTTAATTTTTTTATTATTTTACCTATGTTTTAATATTATATTTTTATTTTAATTTTTTAATTAGTTATAAAATTTGAATCTCCTTAAGAGACATGGACTTATAGCCGTTTAAAGAGGGGAAACCATTTTTTTTGGAGACAACCTTAATATGTCCCTACGTAAATTATTTAATAATTCAAAATTTTCTTTCTTCGACGAATAAACAAAATAAATCAAATTGACATTCTATTTGTTTATCAAAGAAGCGTTTTTAACTTCTGCAGCTGTCGTTGTGCTAGCGCAATACTACATTCCAATAAATCTTTTGAATTCTTTGCAGTTTACAATTTCCAGACTTTTTGTTATCAACGATTTAATCTGGGATGCTGTCAAACAACTGATCCACTATTAAGTTAAATGGCACGCATTTATATTTTAAAGAAATTTCGTTTGTTTCAAATGGCACATCGGAGCAAAGTGAAACCTCTTAAAATGATATTCTTTTAAATGTAAATGTGCATTCCCCTGCATGCATGACAGGAATTTATTTTCTTCATAATCCAATTTTCGTTAAACTGCGAGCGGCGACAAAGATTTCATTTGCATATCGTTTAAATACCCAAATTGGTTTTTAAAATACTTCAAAGGCCCGAGAATAATTTATTCCGCGAGTTTAAAAGTTTCTCTCGAAGTGTTTCAGTTTAAAAACAGAGCTTTCGATTTTCTTGCGATACGTAACGTCATTTATCAGGTACGCAGATCAAAAGTTTTAAGAAGTTGTTGTTGATAGCGGTTGCCACGAAGATAGGCTGAGCGAGAGAAATCCTGAATTTTTGCATAATTATTATTAATTGAAAATTTAAGTTTTTAATTTAGGGTGAAGTGCAGAATTATTTGTGTCAAAAACTTGTGGTGGAAAGGCACTAGCTATTTCTTTTTAATGTGTTTGAGTATATAAACAGGCATAAGGTTTCAGGCGAAAGATTTCATAACAATTGACAACGGTTAACTTAGGCTATTGGATTCAATTTATCTTGGATTTTTCATTCAGTTGAGCTCTATTAGACAATCCACGATTAGAAACACTGATCCAGAATGAAAAGATATTCTACAAGAATGGATAAAATACTTCATTTTAGGAGTTCAATGATTTTTTCCCTTAATTTTGCACAGACAAAGGATGTCAGAAACATATTATTCCGAAATGGAGTAGACAATGATGAATCAATTCAATGATCAATTCAACCAAGTATACCGATGTTTTAAAATGATACCGAAATCCTTCAGTTTATAAATTTTAACTATCAAAATCATTTTAAATTCCATCAAGACAGTGATATAACACAGACCCACTTGATTGAACGGTGTTTATAGTGTAATGATAAAAACACCTCTCCTAAAATTTCTTATGAAATTCTGTGTTGAGTAGTTGGAAAGATTTAGCGAATTGTTCAAAAATAAAAACTGTCAAAGTACTTTAAAAAGATTAAACTAAATTCTAAACATTTGTTCTCAAAACATTTGAAAAATGGAATTATAAATTATTCATAAATTTTCATTATTGCTACACATTAATTTGATATGTTAATAATTTTATGGATTTAAATAAATATCATCGACGCAATTAATGAATATAAAAATTTGATTTTAACGTAGGATTAAGTTCCTCCATAACGGTCCTCTGGAAAGCAAAATTTCGGATGTCCTGCGTCGCGAGTTATAATTTTGGCAGCGCGCGAAACCCAGTCTGTATCTTAGGCAGTAGATACAGACTGATATCCCAAAGTACCAAAATGCGTCAAAATTTTGACTGACTGACACACACATATATATATATATATACATGTCAAGAAATTAGTTGGGAAAGAAACAATTAAGTTAAAATTTAAAGGGTGCTTCAGGATAGATTAATTTCGTGGCGAACGCCATTTGTTTAATACACCAGAGAAGGAGCGCGCCGTAATTTTTAGGGGAATACCCTTTTTTGAGAGATAACCTTGACTCGCGTCTGTGGTCGAGCGAACGAATCTATTTTTAGAGCAGGCACGGGCTGCGACGAGTGAAACTATTACATAATGGAAGTGTCTCGAATATTCTATAGACATCACAGGGCATGCGCGAAAGTTTTGCGACTAAGTTTTAACAGAGGGTTTAGCAGAGTATTTTTGGATTTCGGTATGGGCGGAGCGCTTCACGGGGTGAGAGATCGAAACAATGGCACGGATTGAATCGGGTTAATTAATAATACTTTAAATAAAGGATTTAGATGTAACTAATTGTCGTTAATTCCACAGGCCTACGATTGTACTGACTGCATATTTTTAGAGTAAGTATTAAGAGGGGAACGAATTAAGAGGGAGTACGAGAATTTAAGCTCGTCATATATCTATCTATCTATCTATCTATCTATCTATCTATCTATATATATATATATATATATATATATATATATATATATTGTCTTAGGGACATGACAATAATGTCACGGCCAGGGGCAGGAGAATTGAAAATTACGGGACGAAGTAAAATAATTGCTAAATGTAAGAAAGAAACAGGGCAAATAACGGGAAATAAAAGAGAAGGGAAGAAAGCCAACAATATGGCGAAACTAAATATATAGATGGTGCTTGTAGCAAGAAGTATAAGATAAAAGTTCAAGACAGGGAGTTGCACCGAATTGAAGAAAAGAAGAAAGGGAAGACTAAATTTATGATAGCTATAAAACAGGCCACCCTGCTTGATGCCGGAGCATGGGAAAAAGTTAAATTATAGGGAGAATTTTATAAATCCCGCCCTCGATGCGCACTGGTGAAAAGGGGATTGAGAGGAGGCAGCCACGGACGAATGACGATGGCATAGTGATAATATGACCAATGGAAATTGTAAGAGGCTTAGTCAGCATTAATAAGAGAAAATAATATTAAATAAGATAGGAAGGCACAGAAGAAGGAGAGTTAGTTAGAAGTTTGAAATATAAGAAGTGTCAATCCGATGAATATGTACGAAGAACCCCGATGATAAAAATATAAGTCGTGGCCGATGCAAAGGAGCCCTATTACCTAGGAAGAGAACACCCCAGTGTCCCGTGCCGAGGGCCTGCAATGAGTGAAGGAGCCATATAACCTATGATAAGAGTGCCCCAGTTTACTGTGTAGAGTGACTGCCATTATTGACGGAGCCTTGTACCAGACGAAGAAAGTACCTTAGTTCCCGTGCGATGATAATACAACGAAGTTCGTCCTTACGAGTGCCAACTGCCCATCATAGTGATCCAACAGTCATCTTTCGAGGTACCGAATTTTGCGTTTCCTTTTTATATTGCTGTCATTGCTTCTCAGTGTGTAGCCTTAATAACTAATATAAAGCGCGATGAGGATGTTATTTGAGTATAAAATGTTAAGGAGATGACCGATAATTCGTAAAAAACAATTAAATTAATATTATGTTATACTTATATATGAGTAAATATTGTTAGTGATGGAACATGGTTATATGAGTGATTATGTTTATAAAATGTTATTATAATAAGTGAATGAATTAAATATATGTGTCGTGGTGAATTAACTTAGTAGTAATGAAGTTGTGAGTAATGTGTAAATGAAGGATGCAATATTTGGTAGTATTGTATCGTATTATTTATGTGTTTAATACTCAATAAATTAATTTGTCAGTGAAAAACCAGAGTTGTTTCCATCATTTGGGAATCACAACGAATAATGCAATGTACTAACCATCAAGCTTAAGCAACGAATTCAAAATCAAAATCATTACTATCATTAATAGTATATTCATATTTATAATACCTCACCAATTAACCAAATATATTACTTTTCACCGCCACATATATATATATATATATATATATATATATATATATATATATATATATATATATATATATATATACATATATATATATATATATATATATATATATATATATATATATATATATACATATATATATATATATATATATATATATATATATATATATATATACATATATACATATATATATATATATATATATATATATATATATATATATACATATATATATACATATATATATATATATATATATATATATATATATATATATATATATATATATATATATATATATATATATATATATATAGAGAGAGAGAGAGAGAGAGAGAGAGAGAGAGAGAGAGAGAGAGAGAGAGAGAGAGGGAGAGAGACATATATACATAACACAAACATACATATATACATACAAAAGAGGTAAGCAACGACAAGTAATCCTATGTTAATAACCTGGGTTAGTTTCGTTAGAAAAGACAACCTGAGGTTTTATTTAAAAATAGTTAATCATAATGAATAAGTTTGTAGTGTATTACTTTGATGGAAAATGTGTAAAAGAATTTTTGATTTGTTTATATTACGTGTGTCGAAATTTATACATACTTAGATTTCAACACAACAAACACCGAAGAAAACCTCTTACAAAAGTTAATAGAAAATCTTTCATTACTTCTAAATCTTCTATTTCAGTTTTCATCCGGAAAGCTGAAGTATTATATCAGTTTTACGACACGGTGTATTATGGATCGGTCGATATTCCTTCCTATCCGCTACAGAAATTGCCAAAGACTCGTTATTTTATCGTGACTTGAGCGGTATCTTTATAAAATAGTCAGAATCTCATGCGATTGAACGTTTATGGCCCAAGGCTGTTCGCGTCTACTGACTAAACAGGCGGACATTTCAATTTTGCGAAAAATGAAATGTTTTTCGGGGAAGGAATAGTACCTTCTAGATTAAATCCAGAATCCCGCTAATGTTATCAGACATCTTTATGGCAAAGTACTTCTGGATTTTGAAGGCCTCGTTTCTTCTCCAGTTCGTTTCATTTCGAGAGAAGAGTATCTGCCAAACTTAGGAAAAGTTTTAAATGCGCACATGCATGTTGTTGTTATTGCTAATGCCCCCTGGTTGGAGGTTCCAGTCACCAAGTCCTTATAGGCTACTGGGCTGAAAGGGGCGGCTCCTGTTTTGAATTAGCACCACAAAGGTCGGAGTCCGATTTGGCTAAATGACCGGTCCCGTTATTTTCAACCGAGTCAAGTGACGAGACCGGAACACTTGACCCCGCACCTTCAGAGGTAAATTTGAGAACTTGGAGGACATTGCAGCCACGACCTATTTTACGTGCCCCGGCTACCATTAGTGAACACGGTGATCGATTTGCAGAGACGAGCATCGAACCAGTGACATTCAGATCACTGGCCCGCTGCTCTTGCCAACTGGGCCACCGCACCCACACTTATATACATACATATATAAATACATATATACATATATACTCCCCACACAGATGTTTCGAATAAATAAATGTCTATCCGGAACAGGATCTAGTTGTCGAGTATGTGTTTGATTCGAGGAATCAATTTACCCGAAGATTGAACCTTCTGTTCTTTTCGTCACTGAGAAATGAAAGCGGAGGAATTAAAGATTTATAACTGTTACGAGTGAGAAGTTTGGATGAAAACATTAAAAAACTTTAATTAAGGTCTTTTAATTTTGAACCATTCCACCTGAAATATTCAGTTATAATGTTTTTGGACGAGGAACCTGCTTTACTGGTGTTAAATCCTCGGAAAAAAAAAACAATCTTCCATCGGAAATAAATAAACACCTAATACGAATATTATATATACCGGGTGATCAGAAAGTCAGTATAAATTTGAAAAAGTAATGATTCATGGAATATGTAGGTGAAGCTGTAAAAATTGACACACATGGTTGGAATGACATGGGGTTTTTATTGCAACCACAAAAAAAAACTTCAAAAAATGGCCCACAGATGGTGTTTCATGTGATAAGAAAAGCAATAATTAGCATAAACATTTTATTCGATGTTATATGAATAAGTATCTTTGTTTCGGGAATTTGAAATGGAGAACAAATTCTCGGCGAAATTTAAAAACACGCCATTAATTTAGAGTCTGAATAATTCCTTTCAGTTTAATTCGAACAATCGATTCAGCTATTCCCAAACCTCTCGTAACAGATGCCAATACAAAATATAGTCCACGATGGTGCCACGAGAGCACATGCTGGTCGAGTAATATGTCGAAAAGCGGCATTTGGTCCGACGAATCATCGTTCCCATTGTTCCTCGCAACAGGACGTGCGTATGTCTGGAGAATACCTACAGAAGCGTAAGATTCTGGCTGTCCGCGAAATTGACCATTATGGAGGAGGAGGTTTAATGACATCATATTGGATGGCCGCATGTCTTTGAAAGAGGCACTGTGATTGGTGCGAGGTATAGGGATGAGGTCTTGGAGCCCTATGTTCGCCTTTTCAGGGGTGCAGTTGGCCTCGAGTTCATTTTAACGCCATGCCACATAGAGCTCTTCTGGTGGACGAATTTCTAGAGAGTGAGGATATTCGCCGGATGGATTGGCCATCCAGATCTCCAGACCTTAAACCCATAGAGCATGTCTGGGACGCTTTTGGGGGCCTTTGGATTAGTTCGAATTAACCGAGAGTTCCATTTAAGCGAGTTAGAATTAATGAGCGTCCACTGTATATAAATATGTATTTTTGTTTCAGGAATTTGAAATCGAGAGCAAATTCTCAAAGAAATTTAAAAACACGTCAATACTTTAGAGTCTGAATAATTCATTTCAGTTTAATTAAAACAATCAATTGAACGCCTTCGGCTCACATTTTATGAGTACTCTGGGGGCCAAATCAATTTTTGACAGAGCCATGCCCGATTGGGAATCGTACCCTGTTGACCCAATTGAGATACCATGACTATAAATTTACGATCTATTACAAGTTCTAATATTTTGACCGAACTAACACACACACACACACACACACACACACATATATATACAAGTCCATCGAAAAAGGTTGTACACCTTTCGAAAGCTCATAATTCTAAAATAAATTGAGCAAACGCAGTAATATTCTTTTCAAACAACTTAGCAAGTGTCCAAGATTTCTAAATGTAACTGGTACGCAACCGTGACGTTGAACGTTGCGCAGAAGCGATGCGAGGTGGAAGAGGTCTTCATTCGGCTTTCCGTCAGTGCAATGGCGACCGTTCGGGAGAAAGCTCAAGCGGTGGTTTTTTGAGATAAACACGACGGTAATTTCGGTGAACTGTTTTAACAGAATTGTAGTCTGCTAACCACAACATACATTGAGCTTTCTCCTGAACGGTCGCCATTGCACTGACGGAAAGCCGAACGAAGACCTCTTCCACCTCGCATCGCTTCTGCACAACGTTCAACGTCACGGCTGCGTATCAGTTACATTTACAAATCTTGGACACTTGCCAAGTTGTTTGAAAAGAATATTATTGCGTTTTCTCAATTTATTTTAGAATAATGAGCTTTCGAAATGTGTCCGAACTTTTTCGATGACCCTGTATATTGAAACTTCTCTATGGCAACCTGTCATGGTTCCATTTAAAAAAAAGGCCGTTTCGAGGGGTAACCGTCGTAAAGGGGTTTCTATGCATAATATTAGTTCTATTTAGTCTTGAATATGTTCTCAACAAAATATGCCCGTTTAGAAGGGTGTCCGGCTAGAGAAGTTTCCTAGTATATATATATATATATATATATATATATATAAATATCAAAAATATGATCAAACCCTTATCTTACTCTTGGGGAACTTAGAATTTTTTGTGCCTAATCTTATGTGATTTTGTGAATGCAGCAAATTTTTTTTATATGAGTACAGTAAAATAAATTTCTGAATACATTCCAGAAATTATCTCGGACAGATAGTGTTATTGCGGAAAGATATATGTACCAAGAAGTGGTTGCCAGTTCATGTTCTGTTTTACGGTCTAGACTCTGGATATATTATTTCCGTCTGAAAGCTTTTTAAAAGGCGCGAAATGGGTAAGGAATTAGAAGCAAGCGTTTATGTTTCGTCGAGGAATGTATTTCGACACGGAAATGTTGATATAATTCTGAAATCATTTTGTGTTTCCAGATCTTAACTTTAATTGAATGTTTTAAAATGAAGTTATTTATTTCTTCCTTTTTCCGACGCGGAAGCTTATAAAGTCTTAGACAAAATACATTTCTGTCTATATCTTCCTGAATGTTTCGATAGCTCCCAGCAGGCCTATATATCCGAGCCATGAAATAGAGTCAAACTCGTTTATGGCACGCCAAATAGCTGTATACGTTCGTCAAGTGTATACAGTTATCCAAAAATTGTGTAACGCTAGCCGTTTTTATAGGCCTATTTCAGCTCCAAGTGGACGTGGTGAAAGGGTTTTCTGTTCGAAATTAGTTTCTTAAAAAATGGGTTGGAAGGAGTAACGTTCGTTGAATAATTCATGATAGCTGGCTCGTCTTTTGTATTGTATGAGAGTCGTCAAAATGAAACGAAATTTTACATACGTAATGACTACTTTGATATAAGTAAATGATAAGAAAATCAAAGAAAAAGGATAATTTATTTCAGAGAAAAAGGCAAAAGAACGGAGGGGATAATACTCCGTTGGACCCCCTCTAGTGCGAATGCACGATGCTATTCGATCGGGCATTGAGTCATACAAGTTCTGTATGATGTCTTGTGACATTTCGTTCCACATTTGCTGTAACCTTGCCTCTAGTTCGTTCAACCTCGTGGGATGCCCAACTCGTCGTCCCAAATGATCCCAGATATGCTCGATTGGAGACAAATCTGGGGATCGGGCAGGCCAAGGAAGGGTAGTAACAGTGCGGAGACAGTCTTGTGACACCCTTGCCGTATGAGGCCGAGCATTGTCTTGTTGAAAAATGGCTCCTGGGAGCCGTTGAATGAGTGGCAACACATGTGGCTGCAGGATTTCATGAACATACCTCTGGGCTGTTGTGGTGCCACGGAACAATACTAGGGGTGACCGTGTATTGTAGGCAATGGCACCTCATACCCTCACACCAGCTGTGGGAGCGATGTGTCGCTGTACAGCAAAGGCAGGATTGAAGCGTTCACCACGGGCTCTCCACACACGAACACGATTGTCATCACTGCCAAGATTGAATCTGGATTAGTAGCTAAAGACGACCTGGTTCCATTCCACTGCAGTCCAGTTTCCTCGTGCGCGGAAAAACTCCAAACGGAGGCGTCGATGGGTGGGCGTCAAGGACAGCACGCGTAATGGGCGCCGCGATGCCAACTGTCCTTCAGCGAGGCGCCTTCGTATGGTTCGAGAAGACACAGATGCCCCTAGTGAAGGTGCTACCTGTGCCTGGATGGCGGCCGATGAAGCAGTTGGCTGTACGCGTGCATTTCTTACGATGTGGCGGTCTTCTCGACGACTGGTCTGTCGAGGGCGTCCTGAGCCTGGTCTTCGTGTACATGACATCTCTCGGGTCCACTGGTCCCAACACCTCCTCACAACACAACCAGAGCGGCCTAATTGTCGAGCTACTCGCCTAGCTGACCACCCAGCTTCCATCATCCCGACGATTCTCCCCCTCTCAAACTGCGACAACTGCTTATATTGTCTTCGAACACGGCGTAATGGCATGTCTATCTCAGCTCTTCCTTTGTAAATGATTCAGCACACTCAAACAAGCTTTGGTTACCTGTTTTATACTCCACAGAGTACGATGTTCATCGCCCTCTACCGGCTATACGTAATGCGCAATCACGCTGCATTTCTAATCATTTGCATATCTCCCCGACATGTACCTTCATTGCAAGTTTCGTTACGATCCCGCAATTATTTCTTGGTGCGCTAATTATTTTGTCCATGAGTGTATATAAAAAAATGATTTAAATGGTTAAATTTGCAATTGTACAAGTTGAAGATGTAAATTATTTTTGACATTAAGGTATTGAAATTTTGAAATTGAAATGGTTCGAATGAAAAATTATTTTGAGTAACTATTATATGAAAAATGTGAACATTTTGTGTAAATTTTGAAATTTTGGTGACGATTTAAAATTCAGTAGAAAATGTACGCACAATTTGAAACTATTGGAAAAAAAATGAAAAATTAATATTGTAAAAATTAAGTACATGTTGAAAATTGTTTTCTGGGGAGGATCATTCCAGTCAATCCTATTTGGTTTTCGGGGGGGGGGGAAGCTAGATAGCAGAGTATTAGTAATAAATATTGGTAAATTTTGAAAATTGTAATTTCATTATGTTTTGAAAATTTATGAGTTTTGGTATAGTTATTGGAAAATTTTAGAACATATTAAAGTAAAATGTGCTTTTTGATTTTGTTGCTGGCGGCAGTCTCGTCATTTTGTAAATATTTTTAAGGTTTATTGATTAATAATGTGTTTATTTTCGGTATATTGCATATTGGTGCTCAAGTGTATATAATTGATAATTTGGATAATTTTATAAGTGTATTTTTATTGTCTTAAAATAAATTTATTTTGATAAGTAATGTTTTCTGAGGTAGGGAATTGAGTTGTATTGATCGAGATGTGAGGTTTGAAGTTTTAATTTTTGAAATTGGTAGAATTGTGAGTTTAGATCAAAGTGTGAGAGTATTAACATATTTTATCAAATTGTGTCTAGAAGCAGAACAAGCATCAGTTCAACCATGTCTTCTTCAAACTTGAGTAGGTTTAAAATTGGTTTTGAATGAAATGAAAAGTTTATGGTATTGAAATGTATAGGAAAGTGTTTTAATGAAAGTTAATTTCATACCTCAATGATTTAATTGTTTTTTTCATATTGATAAATATTGTGTATTTTTTGAGTTTAAAGCACTTAAATTTGATCTTTTAAATTTGTTTATTGTGTTTTAATATTAATAATTTGATGTTTATTTTCTTGTGTGTTTTGCCACTTGGTTTGTTGGTTATCTTGGAGGTCTCCCTGTAATTTTCAGATAAGCATGAGTGTAAAGACATGCTTTATTATTTTGTAAAGCTCAGAGGTAAAAAATTTTGTACATCATTTAGAAAACGAGAAACTTTAGAATGTAATAAGATTATTTTTCACTATTGATTTGTTTGTGTCAAATTTGACGTTTCGGAGCCATCAGGTATCTCCGATGATACGCTGAACGCTCTTAATAAAATTCCCAGTGCTGTTGTGGAGTATGGCCACCATAACAGACATCTGAGGAAGGGTTTTAAATGCTAATAATAGTGTAAAAGAAAAGTGTAATGTTTTTGAAGTTTTGTGACATCCCAATTTTCTACAAGAACTATATGTATTTCAAGAACTCTGAACGTTTACGGCATTTAAAAGTAAGGACTCAGCATTTTTAGGTAGTGGACTCAAGGTGATTCAGCACAAAGTGTTTTTCTTGAGCTAAGAAATATAGTGTGGGTGTTCAAAGGAAATTTTTATTATCATATTCTTACATTTTCGATTTATATTTTGTGTTAATTAACTTTGATTTTAGTATTTTATTGATAATATGTTGGTATAATATTCTTTTATAGTAAATTTGATATATTGATTGTAATCTTCAAATTAATCTGTGTCAACTTCTGTCTCAAATGGAGACATTTTTGTAAAATGTAATCTTCTCAGCTCCATGGGGTTAGGTGCATGAATTTAGTAAATAAGAATAATAATTTTAGTTTTTAAATTAGATGTCGAATATTTAGGGAAATTTAGTTAATTTTTAATGTGGTTGAATCAAGTCATATTTCGGAAAAATTTAGTTGGGTTTCTCTGGATTGTTGTGTGGGGAAGGTACCGCCCTGCGCAGCAATTTTCAGTTGATGAGTAATTAAATTAATTTTAGTTTTTCTCTTCTGGAGACGTGTTGCAGTGAACTGGCCATTATTTGTGTGCACGCCTTCAGGAGAACGATCGCCCTATTATAATCGTAAATGGTAATTTAATTTTAGTTGGTTCAAATGGGTTAACAATATAATGATGATGAGTTTCAGTAGTTAGGGTTATTAGTTAATTTTTTTTGTGTGGGAGACGTCCCAACTCAGCATATTTTCCAGTGGGTTAGAAAAAATCTTTGAAACTGAATTTAGTGTTTTCTCTTCTGAGGACTTGCCACATGGAATTAGCTGTTCCGTTGTGTGCGTGACTTTAGGGGGACGGGGTGGGGAAAGTTGTCAGAATATAAAATATGGGGGGCGATCGCGCGACCTTAAAACGGGATTTCGATTATTAAAATATAGGATTAATAATTTTAAAGTCTGGGAGTTTAAATAAGCGGAATAAGGTATTGCAGTGAAAATAGAATAAATGGGTTCGACTTGATTCAATCTCAGAAGAACCACATGGGAGAATTTTTAGTAGACTGATTTAGCCTTGAGCTGGCGCTAAGAAAGGAAATGCTTAGTCAGCAAAAATATCATCCGACATGACGAAATGAATAAGTAATGAGCGTCGGTAGCGCATTATTAAAACTTAGGGACAAAGGATTTATTTCAGAGCCATGGATAATTAGACAATGGACAGGACGTGTGCTGTTAGGCGCACGGATTTAAATTGGGTGGGGTTCTTATTTAATGTTTGATAGAGCTGAGATTCTTAAGGAAATTTAATAAATATGTTTGGGAACATCAATTGGACTGTTTTATGTCTTTGTGTCGACATAACACTGTTTGATGGAAATATTTAGAGGATAAGCGTCACCACCAGTTCACCGACTGCATCATGATACAAAAGAGGTTCGGATTTATATTAAATAGTATGGGAGTAGAAGTCTAGTCCGACATGTATATATTTATATATATATATATATATATATATATATATATATAGGGAGATTTTTTTAAACTGACACTACTCAGGGCCATTTGTAGCGCGATCTATCAGTCGGAATTCCACCAAAATTGAAAGGGACTAAGGACGACATAGGAAAGAGATTCCGTGAAAAAAAATTGCTTCAAAGAGTCACCGATAGGGGAAGATATGGCGCTTTTGTTGCGTCGCACCTGAGAATTTGTATGCAAGGCAAGTAAAACAGCAAAATACAAATTCACGACTATGTAGTCAACAGCAGCGCCAGTAATTCGGGCTATAAAGGTAAGGGATGAATACCGAAAAAGTTGTAAGCAGAGAATGACAAAGAAATTTCACTGCAACACCACTTTAAGCAGGAAATTCACTTCTCCCTCCTTCAATGTGACCACAGTCCTGGTGGACGACACATTGCATCCTGAACACTATGTTCTCAACGGCCAAATGTTGTCCGAGAAAATAACGTCCGGGAAATGTTGTCCTTTTGAGCCGCCAATTCGAGGTTCCACCAAGATACACCTTAGACTTTAAATAACACCACAGAAAAATGTCCCATGTGTTAGGTCCGGTGAGCGAGGTGGCCATGCAAGTGTCGAAAAGCGACTGGTGACCCTTTCTTCTGTAAAGCGAAGGCGCAGCAGATTCCGCACTTTATAGCTCCAAATACTGGCTCAGCTGTCGACTACGTAATCATGAATTTGCATTTTGATGCTTTTCTTGCCTTTATACAAATTCTCAGGTGCGCCGACATCAACAGCGCAATATCTTCCCCTATCGGTGACTTGTGGAACTAATTTTATTTTCCACGGAAACCCTTTCCCATGTCGTCCTTAGCCCCTCTTTCAATTTTGGTGGAATTCCGACTGATAGATAGCGCTACAGATGGCTCTGAGTAGAGTCAGTTTAAAAAAAATCACCTTGAATATTATATATATATATATATATATATATATATATATATATATATATATATATATATATATATATATATATATATATATATATATATATATATATATATATATACAGATGGTTATGAAAATAATGGAAACACTAAGAAACATCATGAAAACCTTTATTAATACGGCGCAAGATAAATTTTGTCATGTAATACCACCTGATTCACCTTGGAATTGGATTGTACAAGTCATGAGTAGTGGTTAAGAATATATTATACCATTTTTCAGTGAAAAATTCATGAAAATTCATGGAGAGATGCTGTGGTGGATATCGATACCTTTATCTATCCGCTTATACAGATCAAAGTGGTTGGATGATATATAGTCGAGGGGATTGTACAGGGAAAGATAAGATATTTGACTTCTTTTTCATGCTCTTCAAACGTACACTTGATAGATTTACCTGTATGTATAGGGGAATTATCATCCTGGAGAAAGCCATCTCCTGCAAGAAACAGTTTTTGCACCATAGGATGGACTAGTGAGCTAACATTTCGACCTAGTCCATCTCATTTTATCTCCCTTTTATGTTTACTATAGGGCCTGAAGAAAACCATGTAATACCATCCCAAACCCTGATAGATCTCCCTCCATGACTGACAGTTGAGATGAGACAGCCAGAATCTTACGCTTGTGTAGGTGTTATCAAGACGTACGTCCTGATGCGAGAAATTGTGGGAACAATGATTCGTAGGACGAAATGGTGATTTTTGACATAATAATAGACAAGGATTTGCACTCGTGGAACCACAGTGGACGATATTTTGTATTGACGTCTATTACTAGTGGCTTGGGAATAGCTACTCCTCCGTAAATGCTTTGTTTGTGAAGTTCTCTTTTACCTCTAATGGCTGATGCCGGAACATGCAGATGCAGATTGAGCTCTTCGGTCATTTTGGTTGCTGTTATTTTCTTTCTTCATGTCACAGTTCGCTTCAATACCTCGTCCCTCTCTTTCACCCAGTTCTCCCTTTCGTCCTCTATTCAGTTTGGCAAAGGATGTTTATCCTTTATGACTTTCGATACCATAGATCAAAAAGCACCCATTAACCTGGGAGTTGCAGTAACACACACTCCAATTTCAACGCACTCAAAAAATTTGCCCTTTTCGCAAGGTCTGCAAGCTTTGATGTTTTACGCTGTTCCCCCCAAAAGCACGATGCCCTTAGCTTCATTACTGCTATCTGACAATAGAATAAAACATACACTATATTAAAAAAATATAGGTAGGCAGACTTGTTTTTTAAGGAATACGAAGCACATTCATAAACACTACTAATATTGATAGGTGTTTCCGTTATTTTGATAACCACCTGTATATATACATATATATATAAATATATATATATATATATATATATATATATATATATATATATATATATATATATATATATATATATATATATACACTGAAGTGCCACTGAATTAGGGATACATACCTAGTAACGAGTTGGGCCTCCTCTGGCCTTGATAACGGCTGCCACACGACGAGGCATAGATTCAACAAGTTTCTGGAAACGTTCCACTGGAATGGCTTGCCAAATATTGGCTAAAGCTGTCCATAATTCAGTAAGGTTCTTTGGTGCTGTGTGATGGCCTTTCACGCCTTGTTCCAAAACATCCCAAAGATGCTCAATAGGATTTAAGTCTGGGCTTCTAGGTGGCCAATTCATGACAGGGAAGTCAGAGGAATGCTCATCCAACCAGCCAGTAGCCAACCGGGACTTGTGAGAGGTACAGTTGTCTTGCTGGAAAACTCCATTACCGTGCGGATAACAGAACAGCATAGACGGATGGAGGTGATCACCCAGCAACTCTACGTACCGAATTGCATTGAGGGAGGTTGGTACACGCACCAAAGATCCCAAACTGTGCTACGAAAAAACACCCCAGACCATGATTGAGCCACCATGCCCTTGTACAGTTCCAGCCAGGCATGCAGGATCCATGCCTTCATGAGCCTGATGCCATATTCTCAGCCTCCCGTCGGTGTTAAGTAGTCGGAATCGAGACTCATCACTCCATGCTACTCGTTTCCAGTCCTCTACACTCCAGTCTCTGTGCTCTCTTGCCCAGGCAAGACGTGCAGTCCGATGGCGAGTATAGAGCAATGGTACTCTCGTAGGTCGACGGTTGCCGAAACCCATACGGTGAAGCGAACGTTGCACAGTCCGTTTACTGACTGTACGACTGGCACCGTCATTAAACTGGGTGGTAATTTGAGCTAATGTTTGGCTTCGCTGGCTACGTACAATACGCCTGAGCCGTCTCTCACCACGCACTGTCAAGGCTAATTGTCCTTTGCAGTTTGCCCGATTGCTAGTTTTTTCCACCATCCATGTATTCTTGGTATACTCGTGACACTGTCGACCTTGAAAGTCCTAGCTGTCTGACAATTTCGGAAATTGAATGGCCCATGCGTCGCGCACCTACGATTTGTCCGCGATCGAAGGCGTCTAAATCAGGAAGTTTACCCATACTGGCAATTCCAATAACTAATTCAGAACAACCACAGTACGCGCTATATATGCAGTTACCACAGCGCCCTCACTTGCGCATACATGATGAGCAGCGCTACACAATTTACATAGGCTTTGCTATCCCTAATTCAGTGGCACTTCAGTGTATATATATATATATATATATATATATACAAAAATTTTCATCATAATATTTCGGCAGTAATAAATCATCTCCCTATATTTCCCCAAACATCTGAACTTTTCCTTTATTGTCGAAGAACTCTCTCGATGTGTCAGAGCCCTCGATTAGCTTAATACCCAGCAAAACATCGGCGGAAATCTTGACACTGAATTAATTAATACTTGAATTAATAATTGAATCTTGTCACATACAACATGTATGTATATCTTTTATTGATATAAGATCAATTACCGGAACCTCCTGGCATGTGAGAGGCCCCATCGTAATTTTTAATAATAAATGACGCATTTTCTCTCCAAAGAAGTCATTTTCTTCTTTCGAGATAAAGTGCGTCATTCATTATTCCTGCCGTCACAGCAACATAAACGAGGAAAAAAAAGGATTTGATAATAACCATAATTGAATTAAAACTTTTATCCACACGTATTTTAAATTCAGTTGTGGTTATTAAGGAATCCTTCTTTGTCCCGTCATTATTTCTACGTTATCAGATTCAAAACCCGATACCCTGTGGATCTGAAAGAATATTATATTCCACATTTCTTTCAAAAGTCCTTTTCAACACCTTCTTTTACAGTGACAAAAGCAGGTAAGAAGAGATATGTAAGAATCTGTTCATCCGAAATTTAGTTTCGCTTTCGGTAAGGGGTGCCAGCTGTTCTTTCACACACCCTCCTCCTCCCCCCTCCCACACACTGTAAACTCCCGTATAACGCGATTTCATAGAACGCGTTCCAAAAAGGGCGTCGACTTTATCCGTATAACGAGCTTTAGAATAAAATGCTGGAATTTCCCTTTTAAACAATGTACATACATTTACTTTTATGCATACGTGATTTTTAATTATTTTGGCGAAATAGTTTTGCATTGCTTTGCCAATTTAATTACATATGCTGCATGAAAATTTTTATACCTTGAAATCATTCTCGATACACAAGATTTTGACTCGTACAACACGATTTCCTATAACGCTAGAATCGTGCAACACGATTTCATACAACGCGTAACAACATATCAATCGCGTTATACGGGAGTCTACAGTATAAAGGTGTTACCGATTTCGACCGACAAATTCAGAGGGGTAGTAGGCATCAAGACGAGGCATCAAGACGAGGAATAATCACATAGGAATGTATGACCGGAAACGCAAAACTGACGATGGAGGGCGCTGTTTACTTAATCGGACCATACCTCTTACCAACCCCAGAAATGAAAAGCCAACATTTCTATGTCTTTGTTTTTCCTCTAGATGACCAGGTTTGCGTTTCCGGTCATACATTCATATGTGATTCTGTTTTGTTTTTGAGTTTTCTACCTACTCCAGAAAAATGCTCTATTTCCGGCCATCCAGTGGGGTTGGTAACAGATATGGTCCGATTAAGTAAACGGCGCCATCCAGCGTCAGATTTGCGTTTCCGGTCATACATTCGTGTGTGATTATTGCTCGTCTTCATGCCTACTATCTCCCTTCTGAATTTGTCAGTCGAATTTGGCAACATCCTGTTTATATATATATATATATATATAATTAACTCATTTTCATCTCAAGCAAGTTTCCGTGAATCAATTTTTTAAGATACATTCTCTCGTTTCTCATTGCTTTCAAAAATCTCTCCGTTACCTTTTTACACCGATGTCGCTCAATATATCGGATGTCTCTCTGTTTTGGCAGTGACGTTTCTGTCTCCTTTTTAAAATTATCTTCGCTTTGCTCCTTGTATTATTTTAGGGATGTTTTCTTTCGGAAAAGCTTATTGAAACAGTCACGAGACTTCTGACAATGGAATATATTTTCTTTGGATAGGGACACGATGTCACTCCCGTCAGAATGAATGGCGTTGAAGATATTCGAATTGAATAAATTATGTTTTTGAGGTGCGACATAATAACTTCTTTACAACATCGTGTCTCTTGACTAAGTAAGTTTCTGACATTGGGCTTTGTTTGCTAGTGCACATTAATTAGGACGATAAAACTCATCGCTATTTCTCTGTAGTTTGTTTAACCCATACGTATATATATTTTACAAATAAAAATACCTCTGTATATTTGAGGTTAATGTAACCTTAAAACATACATGAGGGAACAATAAATATTAGCATACGTAAATCTACATTTCACTTAGCGTTCTACGTTGAAAAACACAAACAGGTTGAATTTCTTGTTCCTAATCAAATTTTCTGATATATATATATATATATATATATATATATATATATATATATATATATATATATGAAATAAATTTCAATCCTTTCCGTTATCATTAAAAACGTTAATCAAAAATTCTTACATCCTATGGTAATAAAGCATTACCCCTCAAATCCAACCGAAGTAATCTATTAGTTTTTCTCCTAAAGCCACGCGCGGATCATTATATAACAGTTATATAAGATCGAACGTTCGAGAAACATCACACCATATGACGCCTCATAGTCAGGTGATGAGTTTTGACCAATCGGAAGTTTAATAGACCCGTAATCGGGCGAGAGATTTTGGTTTCGTCAGAGCGTTTGTGTGCCTGCTCACAACCAGAAAAGATGGAAATTTTACGCTTTCTGTCAATTTGCGTTAGCGGGGCCCCTGTCCCCGGCTAGCTGCGCGATATGTCGTCCAACTAAAGATTCATCAAGATGAAAGCGTCTTTTCTTTTGGTGGTGGACTTAGATTATTTCGCCTGCCCTGCCACGACTACAAATTGAAGTAAGATGGCCTGGGACGCTGCGTTGGCTCGTCCCTGATGCTCCTTGCTGCCATCCAACATCCTGTGTATGAAATTATGACACACACACACACGCACGCGCGCACACACACACACACACACACACACACACACATATATATATATATACAGATGGAGTACAAAATAATACGAACACCTGTGAAAAAGTATGACGTATTTCACACCTGCAGTACAGCCGCGCCACCTGCAACAGAAGTCTGCCACCTAGTGAGCGGGAAGAGGAAGGTATCAATCTCTCAACAGCAGTCACCTACGTTGCATGCTTCTATCGAACTGTCTGTGATAAGTTGAAATGTCAGACCTGTCAGAGTTCCAAAGAGGAATGATAGTTGGAGCGCGTTTAAGTGGAGCATCAGTTACGGAAACAGCAAACCTTTTGGGGTTTGCAAGGAGTACGGTACCAGACGTTATGACAGCGTAGACAAAAGAGGGTAAGACGACGTCTTAAAAGGACAACAGTGGCCGAAAGTCCAAGCTTGCTGATAGGGATAGACGGGTCTTGAAGCGCATAGTAGCCCGAAAGCACAAGCAATCGTTATCCGAGATAACATCCGAAATGAACAGTCATCTCCAGGTCCCCGTTTCTACAAAAACTGTCAAAAGGGAACTTCATGCTGCGAACATTTATGGCCGAGTGGCAATTCGCAAACCCTTGGTGATAGCAACTAATGCTTTCAAGCGACGCCAATGGTGCAGAGATCACAAAGGCAGGTCCCCACAGCAGTGGCAACAGGTAATATGGTCAGATGAATCGTCATTCACCCTGTTTCAGACGACCGGACACGTTTATGTTGGGAGAACGCCCAAAGAACCGTTTCATCCTGAATGCCTCTTGCCGACTGTGAAGCATGGGGGTGGCTCCATTATGGTATGGGCTGCGATATCTTGGCGCGGTCTTGGGCCACTTGTTATTCTGCATGGGAGGATCAAATCCAATCACTATCTAAGCGTTCTAGGGGATCATGTCCATCCTTTTGTCCAGACTGTATGCCCTGGAGAGCGACCGCTTTTTCAAGACGACAACGCCCCTATCAACACTGCTAGGTGTGTTCAAGAACGGTTCGAAGAGCATGACGATGCAGTTGAACATCTCGCCTGGCCCCCTCAGTCTCCGGACTTGAATATTATTGAACATTTATGGCAATATTTGGAGTCCAATCTTCGTTCCCGATTTCCACCGCCATCCGGACTTTCGGAATTAGAGACCGCTCTGCAGGAGGAATGGCTTAATATTCCATTAAATATTGACCATGACCTTTATGCATCTATCCCACGTCGCATTAAATATGTACTTCAGTCAAAGGGTGGTCCAACCCCCTATTAATAAAGATTTTCCATCATTTCACAGGTGTTCGTATTATTTTGTCCACCATCTGTATATATATATATATATATATATATTGATATTGTGAAGTCATTCCAGTACGGGGATGCGTTCTTACACCCCACGGACCAGCTGCTTGTTTTTCGAGGATTCCAAATCAAGTTCCCACCGAAATATTGAACACGTGGGGGATTTAAAAGCTATCAGAGGCGGTTTTCTAACATGTCTGGTTTCTGCGGGCTAATCCCACAGGTTTCATCTTTACTAACAGATCTGAGAGTTTCGGCGACTTCAGAATCATCAGCCGCTTTTCTCCTCGCAAAGATGTGACTTCAGGCTCGTTACTCAGACTAGGGTGACGTATAGAAGCCATAATTTGCCGTAAACGTGCCACCATGATCCACAAAGGAACGCACAGAGCACTTTACAAATCCCGTTGGTGTCGCTTCCTCAAAGAAGTACGGGCCGAGAACAATTGTGCCTGCAATGCCGCACTACACAGGAACTTTGGTGTCGTATAAAGGTACTGGTGTCACAGCGCACGGATTCGTGTCTGCCCTGTGCACACAATTTTTGGTGTTGACGTTGCCGATTAATGTGAAATGCGTCTCGTCCGTCCTAAATATGCGAAGAGGCCAGTCGTTATCACCATCATATCGTATAAGAAATTCATTTGAAAAGTCGATGTGTTGTGGATGGTCCCCCGCGTGCGACTGCTGGACGCGCTGGTACCGGTATCGGCACATGCGGAGTACAGAGCGCAATACCTTTATATTACCGCTGTTTTCGATATATCCAATACACGAGCTGCACCTCCTCTTGCAGTTTGCATGTGTCCTGAAGTCACTACGTGATGCACTTAGTTAACAGCATCCTAAGGAACAGTTGGTCGTCCGGATCTCGGTCTATCACAGGTGCAGCAGGTTTCTTCGAATTTCTTTGCTAAATCACGCAGAGCTTGCGGGGTACATGGGCCACGTATTTGGCAATGGTTTCGACGGTAAACACGCAAGGATTCCGAGGCATTCATCCCCTTCTGATAATAGAGTTTTACCAACTCACCACGAACTTTCGCTGCCAGATTCATCTAGTGAGCATGTGCGAGCTCCCGCCTGAAGAATCAACCTTCCCATCCCGCTTTTTATCAGTTTTCTATGCCTAATATCTGACGAACGGCGTTCTACGATTGGTGTCTTGCCTCTGTCATATGCAAATTTCCTCCGTGCGCCCTGATCGTGTTTTTGTTGGCCGTTCACAGAGCTGTTTTTTGTGCTTTCATGACGCATCCGTTTTTTCTGATACACGTACCGTTCCAACGCTCTGTAGGGTTTTCGCATGCGCTGAGCATTTTGCAATGGGAAAAAGTTGTCCTTGCCATTCGAAATGTTTGAGTTTCTGTAACTATAACCGTAACCGTCAGCGCCTCTTTGTTGTCGTTCACAAAATCCCGAGCTCATACTTCTGAATAACTATGTGTGAAATCTCATCTCGATCGGTTGAACAGAACGGCCGCTAGAGGTCCATATATCGGCAAAGTTTTTTATGACCACCCTGTATATATAGATTAACTTAATACATAGTAATATGCTAAGACAAATAAATTTATGTAGCGTGTTCAAATGCGAACATTCTTAAAACGATATTCACAGACACGAAATGTGGTGTGCAGAAGTCAATTTGAACACTTTCGGTTTTTTTTTTGTTGTTGCCTGAAGAAGAGTGTCGGCTTCGGTCCCACCGGGCAATAATAGGTTTGTTAAAAGTACCGCACGATCTACTTTTACTGTAAAGTTCTCCTTGCGAGTCGACGTTAATATTGGGTGCGTTCAGACAATTTTTCGTACTTCCGCATTCATAATTCCTCTTTCTCTATTTCTCGGATCACCGGAACAATCCCTTTATTGTTCAGAAACCATCTCGAAATGTCAGGGCTCTCGAATAGCTTTCAACTCGACAAAGCATCGAGAGGGGATCTTGTCATTCGGAAATATCAAAATCTTCTATGCATCGTGAAAAAGATTTGGAAGCGTTTGACGTCAACGAAAATCCGGGAAAATCCCCCTTAAACGTTTGGAGATCCCATTCCGTTTAATGAAAGCATTTTAGGTACGCACACACACATACATACAAACATACATACATACATACATAGATATATATATATATATATATCTATCTATCTATCTATCTATCTATCTATCTATCTATATATATATATATATATATATGTGTGTGTGTGTGTGTGTGTGTGTGAAAATAACGGCCCACCGTTATATATCTAATGCGTAATTAAAGCTGTCCTTGTTTCCTCTCAATAAAGAACAATCTCTTTCTTCTAATTGCGATCTAGGAATTAACGAACTAACCATCCATGTTACCCCTTAGTGCACGCGCGTTAAAGATATTTGTAAACATGATTGTAAACATATTTGTAACCACGTGTTGTTTTCGCCACGTTGCGCTTTTCGGCACATCATGCGACCCTTGTGTAATCAAGTCAGATGCTCAATTCTAGCCAATAAAAAGCTTTCCCCGTGGTTCGCGTCCCTACACTTTATAACCTTCTGCAAAAGATTTCGGCGTACACTTTACTGTCTGTCGATGTCTTGTCCTGGTGTCGTGGTAGCTCTGCTTCCCCGCCTCGCTTATTAATCTTGTTCTGTTTTTGCGCTGCTGCGCTACTGTCCGATATAACGATGTAAAATCTGCCTTCTGAATGCGCCCCGTCAGAGACCGGTAGCGTTGCTATTGTGTGTGCTCAGTTGTCAAGGCACCTGCGTTTTTCTGAATAATATTTGTCTGCATTATAATCCGGAATAAAATAATATGCGTCGCATCTCTGTTCTGTGCGTCCCTTCAATACCTCGCATCTCTGTGAGTTTTTACTCCCCTATGTGCGGATTACACTGTGTCTGACTTAGTGTTCCTCAAGTCGCTTCTCATCATTCTGCCTCGACTACAAAAGTGTGGAATCGCGCCCTCGAATCTTGTGTGTATCATCTCCTCCAGTACGTGATGTACAGAGCATTACACAGACACACACACACACACAAACACACACACACACACACACACACACACACACATATATATATATATATATATATATATATATATATACACCTGATAGTTCCCCGTCTTGACCGTTATATTCCAAAACACGATGGGGCACGGACTTCACGAGCTTTCTAAAAAAGTCTGTAGACAATGAACACCATGTCTCCGGAAGAGCGGCCCATAATCCTTTCATATTCCTAGGTGGTTGAACTCTGCTCTGTAAGGAACATTGCATGGTATCATAGATATTTTCAATACCGTTGAGATCTAGTGGATAAGAGGATCATTTCATGGTCAAAAATTTCGATAAGTGTTCCTTAAACCTTAATTTGGTGGATGTGGTTGTGTGTGGAGCACATTCGCTTGTTTGTGGACGCCCAGACCCATGAGAGTGAATGCATGGCATTAATGGCTTTAACACATCTGCAAGGATGTTAACCTAGATTTCACTGGTCAGAGAAGTTGTAGACATATTAGGGGCCCTAATTCGTTCCAGCCCAAGACACACCATATCATTTTTGAGTCACCACCAGGCCCTCGTCGACATGCTTGATTCATTGATTTAGGCGTGTTCTTCATTCGCGGACCATTCCGTCTGCCAGTAATAGTTTAAAACGCAACTTGTCTGACAAGGCTACTCATTTCCAGTCTTCCAGAGTCCAGAGATAATGTTCCCGAGACCAAATGGAACGCAAAGCTCTGTGTAATGAAAGAAGCAACGGCACTCAAGTTTGGTATCGGCTATAAAAGCCCACATCATGCAGTGAATGTTGTACAGTCCTCACGATGATGTTAATATAAATCTCAGAATTGAATTGCTATGTGGATTGGGGCGATGTTGCACCCCTTTCTCTTGAAATGATTTTCGACAAATAACGCCGGTCATGATCTTCCAGAGACTTTCGATGGCCACACTGTTGCCGTAGGTTCGATGTCATACGAGAATTGTTGTATTCGAGGTACTCCCTCAAAATAATCGAACTTGAAAATATAATCTTTGCCTATAGCTCATTTATCTATTGTTACAATCTATCTCACGAACGCCAGCTATATACCTCGTTCAAACTCTCTTAAATCAGGATTACCTGCCATTCTCACTGCGCAATGAGCTCTTAACCTTCCACAGGGGCTGTGATGTTTATATAAACTACTTGTGGGCGAAATCCTTTACGAGAAAGAGTTGTGACAGCAAAACAGGTAGGTAGGCTATTCTCTGAGGCCTTTGTTTTATTACTAAATTCATGACCACTAATTACTAAATTCATGACCAAGAAAGACAGAGTCCTAATTGTAAATGTTAAGGCCAAATCTTAAAACGAAACTTAACTAATTCAATAACAAAGAAATTTAACATTAAACAAGTACAGCATAATTAAATGAAGTTGAACTTAAGTGCAGATTTAGCGGTGCACGCTCCGAGACCCAGATAGTCTCAAAAACAGGAGCTTAAAAACCCCGTCCGTCTCGGCGGACATCAGATGTGGGATCTCTTAATAATAATTTCTCTGAAGAGGTATCTCTTCAGGGATCCTGCATTGCTATGAATGCAGGAGTCTCTGAGCAGATATCTCTGCTTCAAGTCTTCGCGGGTGGCGTAGCGTCTTCTTAGAAATTGTTTTCAAGAGCGAGGGTCGGCGGATTAATTGGTGACTGTTTTTCTTATCGACGAATATTTTATATATCGACGGAAAAAAGGGGCCGTTTTGAGGAGTGGACGGGAAAAGGGGGAAGTTAATGGAGTGAATGGTTGGTTCTATGAAGTGAACCGGTTTTAAACAAAATAGGTTCGTCTGGAGAAGTTTCCCTGTATGCCTACGAGTATGTATATATATATATATATATATATATATGTGAGAGTGAGTTTGGCAACACAACTGAACTATTACTACAACTTCCACTCCTCACTACTGCGGCACGAAGGACTTTAAGCGGATGTGTTGTTCTGCAAGCTCCCGATGTTTAGCTCTTTTGATGCTTCTGTGTTTATTTTTTAATTTCATACTAAGTGTTAGTCCTGTCTTGTAAACATCGTCTAGTTTAATTAAATGTTCAAAATAATTAAGTCTAATGATTCACTTCTAAAGGAAGGAGTACTAACTCCTTCCTACATGGGTGCTCGGCCCTCGGACTCGAAAAATACCCCTAGCATGCTGAACTTTAAAAAAAAAAAACTTTATTTTCTTTCGATGATACGACTTGATTTCGACTTGATTTCGACTGGATTACTGTTGTCTGTCATTTTGGATTTGGATATCGAAAGCGAAAGCCAAAGTGATGTGCCACGGACTCTGATGATACTCTGATGGGATGATGAGAACCAAAACCAGAATTGTAAGTAACTTGGATCATATTAAAATTATTTGATGCATACGTTGACGCTTGTTCAAGAAAATTTTGATGATTAAGGGAATTCTCAACTTATTGATGATTTAAGAAAACTGAAAGATATTTCAACGTTCTTTTGATGCAAGAATTTAATTGATGCTAAATTCATTTTTGATGGTCTTTGACGTTGAATTTATCACTTCTGTTTTCTTGAAGAGAATTCTATTTCGATGAAATTATTTGATGATTTGATGAAAATTTCGACATTTAACTTGAAGAATCTTGTTTCCTTGAACAAACCACAACATAATATATATTTTGAAAGATCGCGAATTGAATACTTTTGAAGATTATTATATTATTATTTTGATGCATAATTTTGACGAAGCGAATGTTTATTTGATGACAACTTTGCTTATTTGATGCGCTTTGATGTTGAACTTAATTCTGCTGTTTTCTTGCGAGAATATTTTTTATTTTGCAGAATGCTTTGATGCTTTCGATTTCACAATTTTGATACTTTCGATTTCCCAATTTTGATGCTTTTAACATTAGAACTTTAACTATTATTTTGATGCTGCATTTACATCCTCTATTTTCTTCAACAGTGATTTATTTTGAAGATTAATTTGATGAATATTTTGCTGAAGTAATATCTAACTTGATACATATCTAAATTTACGTCATCTGTTTCTTCAACCAGAGAAATTATTTTGAAGAACTTATTATTTGATATTTGATGCTTATTTTAGTTCATAATTTTGTTTTCTTGAACAAAACCTGTTTTAAAGATTACTTATTTTGATGCATATTTTGAGAATCAATATTTTATTATTGAATTGGTATTTGAGGAAATTTCGATTTGAAATTTTATTTTTGAATTTGAGTACCTACGTATTATAAGTATTGATTTTGGTTTTGAATATTTGTATATTTGTGTACTATAATTGTTTGAACCTAGTATATAGTTATGGCTACTCTCAACGATTACCCCAATATTGCAAAATCATTAAAAATTGGTGGTACGAATCAAATAAAGGTTCTACATCGTTTAATTTTTGGTACAGACGGCGACAGACAAAATCGTACCAGATTACGTAAATTTACAGGTTTTAAACAGCCATTCGTGTTGGAAGCAACGAAACAGAAAGTACTTAAAGAGTTTTCACTTAAAGACTTGATTTCTATTTGTAATCTACTTCATTTAGAATTTTCAACTGACCCAGACAAATGTGCCAATACCATTCTTATGAGTCTTAGTGATTTATCGTTATTAAAAGCAGAATTTTCTGATCTTTCGGAATGCGAAGTGAATGATGACTCACTTCCGGGTGCACGTTCATCCCAAACTAACAGCGTTATAGAGGAAAATAGATCTCCCTTTTCCCCCACCATTGACGCAAAAGAATCTTCGAATAAGCAAAATACACACATTTCCGTTGGTGAATCAGATCAAAATTCATTGCCTTCAGTTGAAACTGCGAATCTCTCTTTCCAGTTGTTTAGTCTGAAAGACGTTGTTGATTTAATAAAACCTTTCTCGTCTCGTGATAATTACAGTGTTGAGAATTTTATATCTGACGTTGAAGAACTTTTTTGTTTATATCAGATAAACAATCCAATTCACCAAATTACTTTTGTTAGAAAATGTTTAACTGGTCCCGCTCAAACTTTAATTAGGTCTATTCGTGGAATTACAAATTGGGAACAATTGAAGCACCATTTATTAGACTAATTTTCGGACAAAATTAACGGTATTCAGTTACATAAATTAATGGAATCTCGACGTATGAAACCGTTTGAAACCCTACAAGAATATTTCTTAGCTATGAGAGATTTGGCACACAAAGGTTCTCTCGATGACTCCTCTCTGTTTGAGTATGTCATAAACGGAATTCCTGATTCAACAAACAATAAAGTTATTCTTTACGGTTGTAAATCCGTCCCTGAATTTAAGGAAAAGTTGAAAATTTATGAACAAATCTTTAACAGATCACAAAATTTCAGACAAAATAATCAGAAAAAAATTGATGCTTCCTACCTCAATGTGAAAGTCGATAATACACGTAGCCCAAATACACAGCCAGTATGTTTTTCCTGTGGCTTGAGAGGTCACAAAAGCAACCAATATTTGAATAAGTCACATGGTAAACAATGCTACGGATGTAAAAGTTTTGGTCATGTTCATGCTAATTGCCCTAAAAGTTATCGAAATTCTAAACCAAAACCTGATTCTCAAAAACCTATTTCTGATAAAACTGTAAATGCACTTTCTCCTGAAACTTCATCGAAAAATCCCATGCATGTTGACATTCAACTTGCAGGAATTCAATTGACAGCACTCTGTGACACTGGGTCACAGGCAACCCTCATCAATGAGAAACCTATCGAAGAATTGGTTCGCCACCATTGCAGCCCACCAACATTCCCTTTTCAGGAATTGGCAAAAACCAAGTTCACAGCATCGGATTCTTTCAGGATTCCATCGAAATTCAAACCATTACTTTACCTGCTAAAATACATGTTCTAGAGGATGACTTGATTCCTTTTGATGTGATTATCGGAATCGACTTTTTACAGCAAACCCAATTTACATTTGATAAAGACGGTATTCGTTTATGCAAAACTCCTGAAAATAACACCTTCGTTAATATTGCTAATGTTTCTGATGATCAAGCTTTTCCATTTGATCTTTCACACATTTTGAATTCTGAAACTCGTGAGGAAGTTCAAAATATCGTTACTTCCTACAAACCACATAAAGTTCAAGACACTGAAATTAAGATGACTATTTTATTACAAGATGAAATCCCTGTAGCTCAACGTTCTCGACGACTCCCTTTCGCGGAACAGAAAATTGTAGAAAGCCAAATTCAAGATTGGTTAAATGATGGAATTATTAAAGAAAGTTGCTCCGATTATGCCGCACCGATTGTTCTATGTAAGAAAAAAAGTGGAGATTATAGACTTTGTGTTGATTACCGCAAATTGAATAGAAAAATGATAAAAGATAAATTTCCCTTACCGCTCATCGAAGAAGCTTTAGACAAACTTGGAAATCTCGGGTGTTCACTTCACTTGATCTCAAAAATGGTTTCTTTCATGTACCTATGGACCCTAATAGCACTAAATATACTTCTTTTGTGACTCATGAAGGACAATACGAATTTTTACGTGTCCCATTTGGCTTATGTAACAGTCCCAGTGTTTTCCAACGATATGTTTACACAGTTTTTAGAAATCTCATTCGCGACAATGTTCTTATTGTTTACATGGACGATCTTCTCATACCATCTAATGATGAAGTTGAAGGTCTACAAAAATTACGCCTAGTTCTCCAAACAGCTGCAGACTATGGCCTTGAATTGAACTTTAAAAAGTGTCAATTTTTACAGCGAAAGATAGAATTTCTTGGTTACATTATCGAAAATGGAGTAGTTAAACCCTCACCTACCAAGACACAAGCTGTTCAAAATTTCCCACAACCTCAAACCCCTAAACAAGTTCAAAGTTTTCTTGGATTAACAAGTTATTTCAGAAAGTTCATTCCAAATTATGCGCTGATTGCTAGACCATTAAGTGACCTCCTTCGGGATAATGTAGAATTTAATTTTGACTCTGAACAAATAGCAGCTTTTCAACAACTTAAAAACATTCTTTCACAAAACCCAGTTCTTCGTGTTTTTCAACAGGGATACCCATTAGAACTCCACACTGATGCCAGCTCCTTAGGTTTTGGCGCTGTGCTCTTGCAACAATCCGATGATGGACAGTTTCATCCTATTCATTATTTTAGCCGTAAACTACAGCTCAACAAGAAAAATATCATAGTTATGAACTGGAAGTTCTTGCCGTTATTGAAGCGCTAAAAAAATTTCGAAACTACTTGTTGGGAACAAAATTTAAAATTATCACCGATTGTGATGCTTTCCAAAAAACGATGCACAAAAAAGACCTACCAGCTAAAATTGCTCGATGGGCATTGATGTTAGAAGACTTTGATTATGAAGTTTGTCATCGACCCGGTAGACAGATGAAACATGTTGATGCTTTAAGTCGTAACCCCATTCTTGTAATTACCTCAAATTATATCACTCAAAAGGTGAAAAATGCCCAAGACCAGGATGAATTTATATCTCAAATTAAATCTATGCTTGAATCTACACCTTCTGATGAATTTTTTGTTAAAAACGGAATTCTTTATAAACTTCATCAGGATGCCGAACTTTTAGTAGTACCACAAATGATGCAGAAAGAAATAGTGCTAAACGCCCATTCACAAGGTCATTTTGCTTCACAAAAAACCGAATTAATTGTTTCTCGTGAATTTTTCATTCCTCAACTTAAGAAATTAGTTCAAGAAATTATTTCGAACTGTATTCCTTGCATTTTGTCCTCGCGAAAATCTGGAAAACAAGAAGGATACCTTCACCCCATTCCAAAAGGTGATGCACCCCTTGAATGTTACCATTGCGACTTTTTAGGACCTTTACCATCGACAAAAAAATGTTATAAGTATCTTTTTACAGTAGTTGATGCTTTTTCCAAATTTGTATGGATCTATCCCGTGAAGTCCACCTCTACGAAAGATGCCTTAGACAAATTATCCTTGCAACAAACTACATTTGGCAACCCTTCAAAAATCATTACTGACAAAGGTAGCGCATTCACATCTTCAGAATTTCAAAGTTACTGCCAGGAACAGTCAATTGAACACATTTCAATAGCAACAGGTGTGCCACGTGGCAACGGTCAGGTTGAGCGTGTTCATGGCACAATTATTCCCGTTTTAACTAAGTTAGCTCTAGATGAACCTGACAAATGGTTTAAATATGTCCCAAGATTGCAACGTATCTTAAATAGTACCACCACACGCAGTACAAAATTCACACCCTTTCAACTTTTAATTGGTGTTAAAATGAAACAACAAGAGGATCTACAGATTAAAAATCTTCTTGACGAGGAACACCACCAAAGAATTCTTGATGACAAAGAAGCGTTACGTATCGAAGCTAAACGAAATATCCTCCGTCTACAGGAAGAAAACATACGACAATATAACAAACGGCGTAAACCGGCTTGTAAATACAAGATCGGTGACAAAGTGGCAATACAACGAACTCAATTTGGAACCGGATTAAAGCTCCGACCAAAGTTCTTCGGACCATATGAGATCACGAACATCAACCCCAACGATCGTTACGAAGTTCGAAAGTTAGGACATCACGATGGTCCAACCATATCATCAACTGCAGCGGACAAAATGAAACAGTGGTGCAGAAACTGAACACCAATACCACTGTGTTGAACACTGCTTGATTTTTTGAAATATTTTTCCTTTTTCTGCTCTTTTTTTTTTTTTATCTTTTCAGAATTATTGTTGACAACCCAGCCGCGGACGTCTGGAAAGTCAGAACGGCCGTGTGAGAGTGAGTTTGGCAACACAACTGAACTATTACTACAACTTCCACTCCTCACTACTGCGGCACGAAGGACTTTAAGCGGATGTGTTGTTCTGCAAGCTCCCGATGTTTAGCTCTTTTGATGCTTCTGTGTTTATTTTTTAATTTCATACTAAGTGTTAGTCCTGTCTTGTAAACATCGTCTAGTTTAATTAAATGTTCAAAATAATTAAGTCTAATGATTCACTTCTAAAGGAAGGAGTACTAACTCCTTCCTACATATATATATATATATATATACCGGGTGGCCATAATTAAACTGACAGTGCTCACAGTGTTCTGTAGCGCGATCTATTTGCGAGAATGACGCCACATTTTGTAGGAAGATTAAACAAGACGGGGGACGAAGGATTCCGCGAAAAAATAAATTAGTTCCAAAAGTCACCGCTAGGCGAATATTTGGCGCTGTGTAATAGAAAATAGTGTGTTAACAAATGCAAATTAATACGGAATAAAATTACCTTTTATTATGCACATTTGCTTATTTAGTTCAAGTGCAATATGGCAACACTTTTAAAAAAGCGTAAAATCTACATAAACACCGATAAAGTCTCGTGATCTGCAATATCACGTACGCTGAGCAGAAGAAGAAGTTCTTTATTCAAATTTCACGTTACATCCATTGGCACAGTGTCAGCTGCTTGGGTTTTAAAAGGCAATGTGTTACGTTTCGAATCAATCGGATTGAAAGTTTATGTGCAATGTCTCCTTCTTTAGTCGAGCGTGCGTTACTGGTCAAATTCTTTTTCCTTAACCAGTGCTACGCGTCAGCCGCTCTTCGTGCTTTTAGAACGCACAAAAAAATGCGTAAAGGTAACGGTCCTGTGTCAGTTAATGGGCTAAAAGCAATGGTTGCGACGTTTGAGAAAACAGGTTCTCTGAAGGTTCAGTCAGGCAGAGGACGAAAACCTGTACCACAGGATACAATCGAAGCAGTTGCTACGGCGATTGTCGACAGAGTACCAGACAATATTGCTGCCACCTCTAGCGCTCGTGGATTAGCTTGGAATATGGATATGCCTTACAGTACGGTATGGAAAATCTTACGAAAGATTATCAACTTCTATCCGTACAAGATCAGCCGTGTACAAGAGTTACTGTACCCCGACCATGATAAGCGATTGACTTTTGCTCTCACCTTTCTTGTCAGAATGGAGGTGGATGATGCTTGGCCGTGGAAAATCTTATGGGGAGACGAGGCCCACTTTTACCTGCATGGAACTGTGAATACCCAGAACTGCCGAATTTGTCCACAACAACGGCAGCCACATTGAACCTCATTTGAATGCAAAATAAAAGGTATTTTCCGTATTGATTTGCATTTGTTAACACTCTATTTTCTATTACACAGTGCCAAATATTCCCCTAGCGGTGACTTTTGGAACTAATTTATTTTTTCGCGGAATCCTTCGTCCCCCGTCTTGTTTAATCTTCCTACAAAATGTGGCGTCATTCTCGCAAATAGATCGCGCTACAGAACACTGTGAGCACTGTCAGTTTAATTATGGCCACCCGGTATATATATATATATATATATATATATTTATATATAATATTTAAGTGTTCTTTAAATTTGTTGACAGGCACCTCCCTCGGTCTAATATTTGATCACAAATTTTATCGCTAGATCTATTTCTTGGACAAATAATATTATTACATGCTTAATAATGAGATTAAAAAAGTTTGTTGATAAGTTTGTTGAGAAGGTAGAAGTTATATATATATATATATATATATATATATATATATATATATATATATATATATGTATAGTTAGTATTTATGCTGGATCTTACATCCAAAACAAAATAAATTAAATGAGTCGTAAAGTTATTTTACTCGGAAATAAACTTTACTCTCGAAATCTTTTCTTTGCGTCTTGTTTCGAAATATAAACATGATAGCTTTCATTTCATGCAGCTAACATCCACTCGGTAAAGAAAAAAGTCTTTTCTTTTCTTCACCCTTTTATTCTTCTTTTTAGAATGGCAACAGATGGTACGCCGGGTCACTCGAACGCAAAGTGCCGCGAAAGCCCCGAAAGAAACGGCGCGTGCTGGATTTTCCATGTTTTTAATGCATAAAGTTTCCTCGAAAAGTAAACTTAGGGGAGCGGCCTTTTTTTAAAAATAACATCTCTTGCCAATGTATTTTCTGCAAGAATGGAAAATATTTTTAAAACGCGATTTGTTTTTTTTTCTCCTTTACGTATCATGGGGAAATAAATAAATAAATAAATATTTGAGTTTTTTTAAATGCTTCGAAGCTAAACGAAGAATTTTTGTTGTTGTTTGTATGAACGCAGGATTTATGTAAGGTTCCATTTACATTGTCCTGGTAGCACGCGCGGGGAGTTTAAATCCCTTGTCAGAATGATGGATGCTACTCGTCATTGATACAGGAAGAAGTTGTGAGAGCGCCAATAGATTCGGCTCTGTTGGCTTAGTTAACATATCTATGTTGGCGAAAGGATGCAGGCCACAAGAAGTTTGACAGACATGCAAACTCCTCGATATTTTTTAGCGTTATATCTCCTATATCTGTTTAAGTGGGGAATGCAAGTATACATTTATTTATTGGACCGACAGATAGATAGATATACTCGCCCTGATATACAGGGTCATCGAAAAAGGTTGGATACATTTCGAAAGCTAATAATCTATATATAAAAATCAGTTCCGTAACTGACTGACTCACTGACTGACTGATTGGCTAACTGACATACAACGCAAAGACTAAACCGCTGGACCTAAAGGGCTGAAATTTTGCATGGCGATTCTTCTTATAATATAGGGGTGCAGTAAGAAAGATTTTTGAAAAATTCGTCTTAGATTTTTTAAATTAAATTTTTAAGCCGTTTTAGTAACTTTTTTTAAGTTTGCATTTAAAATAATAATTTGAGGGTTATACAATTCATATCACGATAAAGATCCTAAAAATTCTTTTAAAATGAGATCTTTTTCGAATTTTTACCTTCCTTTTCTGATTTTTGGGGAATTTTTAAAGATTAATTTTTAGAATTTAATTTATTAAATTCTGATCACGAGATCTCTTTTTCTGGTACTTTAAATAAATTTATCATCACGTGCATAACAACGAAATGGACAAAAAAAAATTCTTTCTTGCTAATGCAGCAGACGATTGGACATTATCCTAAAAAATATTAAAATACAATAAAAGATATTATGTTCCTCAAACTGTACTATATTAACTGCATTATATTCTTTAGTATGTCCTATTACATTTAATTTGAATATTTTCTATGTTATTTTGTCTATCAAAATATCCCTTACGATTATTTTATAAATATATATATTTTTTTTTTTTTTGCATCAGTTGTATACATTGATCGTCGTATTTATTATAAATATATATATATATATATATATGTATTTTTTTGGCATTAATTGCATACATTGACCGTTGCATTAAATTTGAACGTGCTCCGTAGCGAAGTGCGGGTTTTCAGCTATTTCTAAAATAAATTGAGCAAAGGCAATAATATTCTTTTCAAACAGCTTGGCAAGTGTCCAAGATTTCTAAATGTAGCTGGTACGCAACCGTGACGTTGAACGTAGCGCTGAAGCGATGCGAGGTGGAAGAGGTCTTCGTTCGGCTTTCCGCCAGTTCAATGGCGACCGTTCAGGAGAAACCTCAATATGTGTTGTGGTTAGCGGAGTACAAATCTGTTAAAACAGTTCAGCGAAACTACCGTCGTGTTTACCGCAAATAACCCCCGTTTGAGCTTTCGCCTGAACGGTCGCCATTTTACTGGCGGAAAGCCGAACGAAGACCTTTTTCACCTCGCATCGCTTCTGCGCAACGTTCAACGTCACGGTTGCGTACCAGCTACATTTAGAAATCTTGGCCACTTGCCAAGCTGTTTGAAAAGAATATTATTGCCTTTTCTCAATTTATTTTAGAAATAACTGAAAACCCGCACTTCGCTACGGAGTACATTCAAATTAAATACAACGGTCAATGTACGCAATTAATACCCAAAAAAATAAATAAATAAATATATATATTTATAATAAATACGACGATCAATGTATACAACTGATGTAAAAAAATATATATATATTTATAAAAAATCGTAAGGGATATTTTTATAGACAAAATAATGTAGAAGAAAATATTCAAATTAAATGTAGTAGGACATACTAAAGAATGTAATACAGTTAATATAGTACAGTTTGAGAAACATAATATCTTTTATTGTATTTTAATATTTCTTTGGATAATGTCCAATCGTCTGCTGCTTTAGTAAGAAATTTTTTTTTTGTCTATTTAGTTGTTATGTACGTGACGATAAATTTATTTAAAGTACCAGAAAAAGAAATCACGTGATCAACATTAAATAAATTAAATTCTAAAAATGAATGTTTAAAAATTCACCAAAAATCAGAAAATGGAGGTAAAGAGTCGAAAAAGATGTCATTTTAAAGGAATTTTTAGGATCTTTCTCGTGATATAAATTTCATAACCCTCAAGTTTTTATTTTAAATACAAATTTTAAAAAAGTTACAAAAACAGCTTAAAAATTTAATTTAAAAAAATCTAAGAATTTTTCAAAAATTTTTCTTAGTGCACCCCTACACTATAAGAAGAATTGCCATGCAAAATTTCCGCCCTTTAGGTCCAGCAGTTTGGTCTGTGCGTTGTATGTCAGTCAATCAGTCAGTCAGTGAGTCAGTCAGTTACGGAACTGTTATATATATACACTGGAACTGTTATATATATACACTGGACCGACTGAACTGGACGATAAATGCGGGAAAACGATAGATGCGGAAACATAACAAAGCAATATGATCGTTGGGACTAGATAAAATGAACGACACATACGGATAAACGATGGATCCGAAAACGATCGATCGAGATTCCACTGTATATAGATAAAAGCCAATATTTTGGAAACGAATCAAGGTTCGTGTAGCGATTTTAAAACACGTTTTTAAAAACACTGTTGTGAAAAGAATCCTTCTAACTTATCTTTAACCTTAAACGCAAATCGGTTGAATCTATAGACTTGATTTTACCCGCCATCTATTTCAGTGGTTCCCAACCGGTGGTCCGCGAGAACTTCGGTAGTGGTCCGGCCTCACATATAAAAAAAGTTGCCAAATAAATGGGAATTTTGAAAGCAGTGTTCACTGAATTAGATAAGCGGAATATATCCGATGGCTATCAGGTGTTGAATTAAAATTTCTTAAAATTTTAACATAATTATTTTATTATTTGAATATGATACGTTAGAATGTAAGTACGTTAATCCTTTATCCCTTTTACCTGAGGGATATTCTATACCCCCATACCTCCGGAAGGTTCCACCCCCCTCAAGTCTGTGGGGGTGGAAGGTGGTGTGGTCCGCACATGGTTCCTGTTGATTAATCTTTCAAACAAAGCTGCCTCAGTAAAGCATAGCAAAGTCTTGATAAGAAAAAAAAAAGATGACTCTAAGGAAAATCAAGTTAAAATAAAAAAATAAGTTTATTCACATTTAGAATAATTAACACAGCGTTGGGTAACTTACCCAAACAGCTTGGAAGCATATAAAAGTCAAGTCAAAGCAATAACAAATGCCCAATGCTCCATGCTCTCAGGTATGTACTCCCCTTTTATACCTGAATGCTTACGTATAATTTTACATATCGATTGAAGGAGCTAGTATAGATACAAAAGAAAATAAAAACACAAAAAATGGAGTTGTGACCTCACTCCTTCATACTGGCGTCATACATACAGTATGACGCAACATTACTATAAAAATGGGAAGTACAAAGAACCGGGTTACTAACATAATTCTGGCTTAGTGGTGCGCAGATTTCTACGGGTTGGGAACCATTGGTCTATTCAGAGTGGAAAAATACACAAAAAAAGACACCCAACTCAAGACATTTGTTAAAAACCTCAATCTTGAGAGCATTTCGAAAACTTTGTATTGAAATTTCTCCATTTTCCCATAACCACATTTCGTTGGCCAATGCATTCGTCCTCCTACTAGACTATTTTTGTGCCAAAGTTGAACTCTGTACCTCAACCATTCAAAAGTTATCGCGAAGGACGATAGGTATGTAGATCTATACCTAAGTATAGTACACATACCAAAAAATTATCAAAGTTTATTAGATAACCCTGGTATCTGGGATGCTTGAAACAATTATCTCTACAGAAGTACGCTGAAAATTCGAAAATTTTAAATTTTAGCCACGTCGGAATAGTTTAATAATCTTTCAAAATTCGCTAGAGAGGAAAGGAGCAAAATCGTTTGTGAGAAATATTTTTTGCTCCGGCTCGGCACAATTCCTTACTTGGAGCAAATGAATTACTCCGGGTCGGATAAATATCCGGAAAGATAAAAATCGTTTGGAACAAAATAAAATCCATCCCACGATTATGGTTTCATGTGAATAAATAAATAAAAAATTCCACTTGAACCAATTCGATCGGGACTTTTTATTTTGGTTCATATCCCTTTCAAGCCCTGTTTGCGACTATTGCTGTGTTGGCAGCAGTCATTTTCTATGACGAAGGGAAAGCAGATCTAGACAAAATTGTCAGGTATTGCAGGTTTTATAAATTCTTCGTCGAAAATATTTGCTCCATTGCATAACAGACGGGATTCCCCCTGTTTATGAAAAAAAGGATGCTTATTTGTTCTTTTTCGGAGCCCCTGCTTTGTAAGTTATTTTGGTGGCTTTGATTGGGTTCATTTAGGCGGATATTTTATGCTGCTGAGATCAATTTTTCGAACTATGCCGTCATACATCGATGCAAATTTCCTCCCCTTCGAACCGATTCTCCCAAAATATACCACCGGAAATTATTTTGAATCGCATTCAATGACGCTCGTTCTATACTACGAGGGAGTGTGAGGGTAACGAAGTTGATTCCCTCCCGTCGGCAAAATCAGAGCCCTCAAGTCCCTATGCCATCGAACTTTTGATTTATTCTATCGCAGGTTCTGCAAATTAACATAATTTAAAGCTCAGAGAATCCCGAACTCTCTGTCCTATGCACTTGCAGGGTTACAGTTTTACCATATGATACTGGGCACCACAAGAGCATCTCCACAGGCGACGTCATTGTGGGCTCGTAGCCCTCTTCTTCGTCACAAACCCGAAAAAAGGATCTTTCCGGGCTGGAGATTGGTTTGGTTTAGTTTGGAGCGCTACGGTCATTTTTTTGCTCCTCGAGGGCTCATTAGACCGGGACCTACAGCTTAAAGACGAGTTCAAATGGCTACAAACGTCCATGCTAAGAGTGGGACTCGAAACCATATACAATGGTATCGATTACCAGCGCCCTAGCATACGGTCATCGTCCAAACATATTGAGAATTCTCGTTATAGACACGAGAGAGTTCAGTAAAGTTCGTCGGGATTGGAACCGACCATCCTCAGTGTATATATATATATATATATATATATATATATATATATATATATATATATATATATACAGTAACCACCGCTTATAGTGATCAGTGGTTATAAGAATCAACCGTTTATAAGAATCAATATCGCAAAAACAAAAACAAACGTATTATTTCCATGTTAAAATTTTCGCTTTAAAGAATCAATCCACCGGTTTTAAGAATCAGTTTACACTCTTCTCTTTCCTTTCATTTTTCCAAAAAAAGCCATTTAAACCCTCAAAACGCATGAAGTTCTTTCTTTATTTTTTTTAAGAAAGAGGGATAAGATAGGTTGGAATACATTCGTAAAATGCATCTCTTTCTTTGTTAGACATAACATAATAGTTTCCCCTTCAACGCTTTAGCACAACACAGTCCGCCAAAGCTTGACGGGTAAAGCTTGCCCCGGGGGCATCTTTACCCGTCCGGGTTCGATTTCACTTTTCTCCAGTGACAAGCACAGACAGGGACTCTTTTTTCCAACCTCTCACATCCTGGATGCGGATTCCTGGACCCTGAAACGCATAAATCTTCGGCGAAGTGTCCACTATCACTTAAGAAAACGTGACATTACTAGATTCAGCACGTTATCAAACCGTGAAACGTAAGCTAGAAGGTGGATTTTCGCCTGAGGCTATTGGTATAGAAAGAGGTATAAACAGCCTCCTGAAAAGTTCATTAAGTCAAACTACCATAGAAAACTTTTTCTTGCTCCCTTCCTGTATTTGAAATGTTAAAACTGTTAAGCAGTTATGTTGTAACAAATATTCGATTTTTTTCTTCTCTTACTATAATCATGTGTATCTATTTTTAGGTCTAGAAATTAAGAAGTATTTTTAAAATTATAAAAAATAATTTTAATGAAACAAAATAAAAGTAAATTAAAGAGTAGTTTATGGTAAATTATCTCTTATATGTATATATATACGTGTTTGTGTATGTACCTGTCCAAAAACCTAAATTTCGGCTATAAGAATCAACCGCTTATAAGAATCAAAAACAGTAATGACAAACGTGATTCTTATAAGCGGAAATCACTGAATATATATATATATATATATATATATATATATATATATATATATATATATATATATATATATATATATAGGGCGCAGGAGGGAGAAACGGCATCTCAAACTCTGTATAAAAGGAAAGTTACGCATCGTGTTTCTCATTGGGAAATCGCATTTGTATGTTGGTTGTTTGTGAGAAGAACTCACTGATCCTGAACCTTATATATCTCTTCCTTCACTATCCAAACTCTTTTCTTCCTCTTCTCAGCTTGCCAACTGAAATCCAGCTTACAGACAGCCAAAGACCTGACCCTCCAAAGTACTGACCGAACCAATCGCTGCTTCACTTTGGTGAAGCATTTTAAAGATCCTGGAGCCGACCATTCAAAACACTCCATTTTCTCCCTTCGATGAACACTCGCTCTCCTTTGCCGTCTTCTGAAATCTCTGCGTTAGAAGGGGTGGGACTAGGGAACGCAGTTCTTCACAGTTTCCTATGGTCGTATGGTTCAATGGGTTTCTCATTCGGAAATCTCATTTGTATGTTTTTTGTTTGTGAGAAGATCGTGTTATGTCTCGTATTAGAAGGAGAAAAGTCTACCAGCACGTGTCTGAATTCGATAGCGGCAGGATAGTGGGCTATCGAGAGTGCGGTTTAACGTTCCGTGATATTGCTACTCGCATTGGTCGGAATCCAACGACTGATATGCGTTTATGGAATCCATGGGTTCAGGTGGGTCATACTTAACGCCATGCAGGATCTCAGCGGCCACCCTCCATGAACGCCCGAGGGGACAGACATGTTGTGAGATCGGCCTTTCAGGACCCTACAGACACATCACGGACCTTGAGTCGGAATATTGGCTTGAGTCAGCATATTGTCCCTGAATAGTTTCGTAACTTATTTTAAAATAAAAGGGAGGGATAGAAATTATAAAGGAACGGAAACGGATGGGTGAGGACTGAGTTGCAAACACCCATTTCATGCAAGACTGTCTTGAATTCAAAATGCATAAAAAACCTCATTTTGCACCATCTTGCATCCGTTCACCTTGCTAATATACTGACCTTTCCATTAACTGTATTCAGCGAAGGATACTCTCTCTTGCTCCCACGCGAGCTATTTTTAGAGAAAAAGAACGTTTTCGAAAGTGTCTTGTTTTGGAACGAAACCTTCTTTAATCGACAAGAGTAATAAAATAATCTTTCTCGCGTGTAATGGACTTGGGGGAACAAAACATTACGCCCTCGATAGGATTGTATTCTTTTTTTAGAATGGCATCGCATCTCACTGACGCATTTATAACGCCATTTGATTTGTTTTTCGGAGAAAAGAGGGATCAGTGGGATTGTGCGTGGAGTCGTTACGTCATATGGTATCCGGGGAGGAGGGTACGAGCCCACCAGACGTCGAGCCTGGGAGTGCAAGATCGTGGTAGCCTAGTGGTACCGTGACTGGGGTTGCTTGGTTTGAATCTCGACGAACGCACATTCAATAATTCCGTATCTAGGCCAGATAGGGGCACGTTCTGTCCGTGGACAGGAGAGTCCCCCCATGTGGTCAGTGGGTGGGAGATGGTACGAGCCCTCTAGAGGCTCGGTCAAAATGGATGTAGCAACTGGTTAACATCTTCTGATGCTATTGTACACCGGAGCCGCATTCCTCTGCCCGCAGTCGAGATTTGTTCTGGCATGTTCTGGCTAAGGGGCGTAAGACACAACAACATAGGCTTTCACAATGTGTAGTTTTCTTCCCTATTTTATCTGCAATGCAACTTCCTACTTTTCTCCAAAACTCAGATGTTTACTGCAGTGTACCATGGTGGTATTTTAATCCTATTAACGAAGAGAGGAAAAATATAGCAAACGAAATTTAGGCTTATTATCGAAAAATAGCAATTTACGAAGCGGAAAAAAGCACATTTTTCAGAATTCCTTTTTTTGTGTGCATCATTTCTAGGTTCCTAATTACTGTAATTTTGCGAATAAAATACAACGTCTTATTTTATCGAGGGAGCTTGTTCATTTTTAAAAAAATTATGTAGTAGAGAAGAAATAAAATAAATGCTTTACTTTTCCTAATCGCTTCCAAGTTTTCGAGTTCCGTGCTATTGAAAAACGTAGAAGGGAAGGAAGACTTAAAATAATTTTAAAAAACCTGTATGTACATGTCGCGTACGAGGGGCTAAATCTAAAATCTATCCTCTTAAACCACCGAGAAGTGTACGGTCGTTCAATAAGTGGGAGAACTGAATTAATCCAGTTTTCATCCAGATGGTCGTCTCTTCTTAAGCACTGTGATATCCGTAACGACATCGGGGAGAGAGACTTTATGCATTTCTGTCTCCAAGTTTTTGCGGATTGCTAAAGATAAATATGAAATAGAACTCTTTTTTTTTCGCCTGCTGGGACTCGGGCCAAGTTTTATCAAAGAACCGCAACAAACTCATAAAGCAAGATAAATAAAATGTTTTCGGTAAAATATAGTTTGTTCAGGATCATTTGCTGTGTCCGAGGGAAAATTTACAGCTGGTGGAAAAGGGAAAATTATTTTTTTGGAGTTCGATGATAGAAAATATATAATAATGTTTAGCTCTCGAAAAATTGCAATTCTTTTTTTACATTTTGTTTTTCGCATTCTGTTCTGTTTACGGATTGCATATCTCGTAGGAAAAAGCCGAATGACAAATAAATATTTGGCTTCGAAATAAAATTAACTGTTTTTACTTTTCATTACATTTTGGAGCTAGATTTCTGAAGTTAATGTTTTCTGCTTTGAAAAATAAATCCATGATTTCATAGAAAAAAGACATGTTATTGGAATAATGCTCATCATTGTTGTTTCCTTCATTCAATATAATTTACTTTCTTCATTCAATATAATTTAAAACTGGTCTGGATATTATCTGGACCGCTTCTGGAATTCTTCAGAATTCCACCTCGAACGCCTATTTTTTTTCTTGGTCTTTTCGAAGACGTATTATGCGTTTTCCGACCTCTTCCATACCACGCTTATAAATATTTAACGTATGTCAATGGAAAATAAAGATAAATGCGTTTTATTTGTCGAAATTCCCCTCTCGAAAATCGTGTTGCTAGGGAAACAAACGCTTCCAGAATGCATGAAAAAATATCCGACAAGAAATTTTATTTACCAATATATATATATATATATATATATATATATATATATATATATATATATATATATATATATATATATATATATATATATATATATATTGCTTCCGAGTTTATTTTTTAAGAGTGTCAAATTATTACCGAATATTTTCTCGATATTCTCAAAAAAGAAATTTTGATATTAATATTTTATTTTATTTTTTGAACCACGGATTCTTATATGTTAAACACAAAAGCGGGAATTTTTTTTGACGTGTAGGGTTATTCTACGATAGCGTTATTTAAAATATTATATATGGCTTCAGGGTTGCCAAAATATCTTTTTGAAAGAGAATACGACTTATATTTTCGGCCCGATCTTCTGGTTCACTCTCTTTTTGGATTCTGATTTTTTTTTTCAGAGCTCTCTATTTCCCAGTTACTTTCATTCAAATATTGTTGTTAAACTGCAAAATGTGTCAATATTATTTGCAAATTCCAGGCCATAATGGAAATGTAGAAAGATATAGAAAGATGGACAAAGGATATATACCAGGTGATCATAATTAAACTTGGTCTATTCAGAGCCCTCTGTAGCTGTAACGAAAAGGCACTTTTAATGCTTGAGAATGTAAAAAAAAGTTTTAAATGACTTTTTTACTGTGCACAGTTATTTATTGCATGACTTTTCAAGCATTTAGGCTGTAATGCGCTCCCTAGCGGACATTTTTAAAACTTTTTTTTTCGAATCTTTCAGCGCATCCTTTCAATTATCTATCTGCAAAATTTCAGCTCAATCCGCCTTTTAGTTACAGCTACAGAGGGTTCTAAATAGGCCACGTTAAATTATGATCACCTGGTATATATATATCTATCTATCTATCTATCTATCTATATATATATATATATATATATATATATATATATATATATATATAAAATGGTGGCCAAAATTGTGGAAATCTTTCAGAAAATGTGCATTTTTTAGGTTTGAGGGCTCACAACACCATGTTTTGTTAAACAATAGAATAAAATGTTATATCAGTGGAAAGATAAGTTAATCAAGAATGCAATGCAATAAAGTTTGCCCAATTACCTGTATTCTATCAAAAGTTATAACCAAATAACCAAAAAAAAGGAGCCATAACTTGTCTTGGTTAGTATAAAGTAACTTTATATTTGGGGTCTTCAACCTTTCATGTTCCACACCCATAAATTCGCAAAGTTCCGCGGTCCACAAATCTGTGAAATAAGTAGTATAGGCAGAGGAAAAAATATTTCAGTTAGTCTCTTCTAACGAAACTACCGCGGGTTATTAACGTAGGATTACTTATCGTTGCTTACATCTTTTCTTTTCTTTTTTTTGACGCATTTTGGTGTTTTTCTGTTTAACTGTTAACTGCTACTGGATTTGGCGCGCTGCCAAAATTATAACTCGTGGCGGACTCTGAATTTTTCTTTCCGGAGGACCGTTATTGAGGAACGTAATCCTACGCTAAAAATGTGTTATTTGCAAACGAGCTTCAGCCTTTGAGATGATCGCTTGATTTGCTTTTTATACCATGATGATGAATGATTCATTCCTTCAAAACATCTCCCTGAAGATTTGTGTGGATGGTGGGTTTTAAAAAGTATTTTGTACGTTTATAATCATTATTAATTAAAAATGTTTTTATTTATTATTTTCTACAAACAACGAAAATTGGGAGTTGAATCAATGTATTTTGTTCTTTATATTGCATGAAACAGAATGAGTGCAGGAAGACGAGACGCATGTGAGGCTCTGGAAAGAAAGAGACTTGGCATGCTGCTTTTTGTGTTAATTTCGTCTTAAGATTCTGAATACAATGACCAGTTTATTGTTTTGATAAGCCTATGTGCCGTGGGCTACTTTTCCCAGTACATTTCTGATCTCTTTTATGGGAGTGAGTTTGCCGTTCTAAGGTTTTAAAGCCGAATCACGTTCCTCCTTAACGGTCCCATTTGGGTTCTCCGGAAAGCAAAATTTCAGACGCTAAATCCGTCGATCGTCGCGAGTTATAATTTGGCAACGGACCAAACCCAGTGTGTATTGGTTGGGCAAGCAGTAAACAGTTAAACAGAAAAGTACCAAATTGCGTCAAAATTTTGACATACGTATATACATACATACATACATATACTATATATATATATATATATATATATATATATATATATATATATATATATATACATAACACATACATACATATATACATCCAAAAGAGGTTAGTAACGGTAAGTAATCCTACGTTAATAACCCGAGGTAGTTTCGTTAGAAAAAACTACCTGAATTTTTATTTCTTTTTCTAATTTCCATCAGACTTTCGTTTTGCATGATCGAAATGTTTCAGTGGGTCACTAAAATAGTATTGGCGGGTTGAAGACCCGTACTTTACATCATATAAATGTAGACAATGAGCATGGGTATTTATATAGCCAATCAGAGGACATATGATTTTGGCAATGAGCCAATCAGGTCACGTATGGATTCAGGTGTTGTTGGCACGTGTTGCATCTGAGAGGAGGACATTTTGTTAGTGCGATATGTGATTGCTATTGGAGTTGGACAGTTCCTTATGAAATTGCTATTTTGAACGTCATAAAACCTCATAAAAGTAAAGAAATGGCACGAAGAGTTGACTAGCCACCCAGAAAACGTACAGTAAGTTTAAAATGGTACTATTACGTGAAAAAGGCTACAGTTATGAAGAAATTATAGGGCAAATTGGTGGAAACGTAAGCAAAGCTGGAATTTCTAAATTTTTTAAATGGTATAACGATATTCCGGCAATAGAAAACCAAACTAGTAAAGGCAGAAAAAAGGTGCAGATCAACAAGTGATAATAGAATAATTTATTGTGTGTAGCTGACCGAAGAAATTCATCTGGGTGTATACTAGGCAAAATGGCGCTAGTCAATGTGAAGTTGAGCGCAAGGACTGTTGGCGCAGACTGGAGGGATTCGGTCCAAATGCTAGAAATCCCCGAAAGAAGCCATTTTTTCAGTCATACAAAGGTTGAAAAGCTGGACTAAAACTTATGTTAGCTGGACAGAGGAATAATGAGACAGTGCTATTTGGTCTGACGAATCCAAAATCTCCCTGTTTGGTAGAGATGGCTTAAAATACGCAAGAAGAAGAATCAAAGAAAAGATGTATCCCGATTGTATTACATGTACTGTGGAACACCTGGTTAGTGTTATGATACGTGGTTGCATGACATCAAAAGGTGTGGTCAGAATTTTTATATATATATATATATGTGTGTGTGTGTGTGTGTGTATACATATGTATATATATGTATGTATATATATATATATATATATATATATATATATATATATATATATATGTATGTATATATATATATATATATATATATATATATATATATATACATATATATATATATATATATATATATATATATATATATATATATATATATATATATATATATATATATATATATATACTAGCATTATTGCCCGGCGTTGCCCGGGTAGATATATAGATATAAAATTTTTCATGCATTCTATCCAAAAAATACTGGGTTGCACTCCCCGCTCTTCATGTTCATCTGGCCCGGCAGAATGCACTTAGCGCGTTTCTACTGAAATGATATACCCAGTATTCTTTTGATGGAAAGCATGAAAAATTTTATATCTATATATCTACCCGGGCAATCATTCTTTAAAAATAATTTCATTAATTTTCTTATGCCTTAATATAACTAATGGACTAACAGTTCGGAATGAAAGTTATGTGTCGTTATGTTTCTCTGTTTAAAGAGCTTTTCCTCCCACTGCTTAAAAAACCCAAAACTCTAAAAGATTTATCTTATATGATTTCACGGAATAAGTAATTTATATACATATCGTATGTTAACTCTGTTTTGCGAACTTAGGGGAAAAAATCTGTAGAACTCTTAAACTTCTTCCCATTTTATGATCCTCAAACAATTAATATATTTAGATCAACAGAAGGCTTCCAAAATATTCCAAACTTAATTTTTTTTCCTTGCTTTTTTTTCCAAATTTTATTAAGTTTTATTAGTTTGAACGCCATTGTCTAAAATCGTCTAAAGCAGCGGTTCTCAACCTTTTTAGACTCACGATTCCACTAAACGTAAGAAATATAAACACCTCGTCCTCCCCCCTCCGTTATCCCCCAGACCAACTCTCAAACCACCCCAGATCACCACTTTTCCCCCACGTATCGAATTTGAAGGGTTGTCGTAAACTGGCTGTATCCACATTTAAGAGGTGCGCTTAGGGGAACAAAAATCATTAAAAAATTAATTTAAAAAAAAACTAATTGAGCTCGAAATTTCGTTTTTCCTGATTTAAGTTTCTAGGGTCCAAAACATTAACTGTGCTGAATTTGGTCCCGGTGGGTGAAACAGTCTATGATTCTATAGCGGACAAACAAACAGACAAGCTCTTTTATATATATATATATATATATATATATATATATATATATATATATATATATAATAAATATACATATATGTAATAAAATATTCATTTTATTTTAATGTTACCTTCGAACCATAAGATGCACCCCAGTTTTTAAGTCGATTTTTTTATGTAAAAATTCTTATGGTTCGAAAAATACGGTACATACTTTCAATTTCTAGCAAACCTATATTGCATCCTAAACCTTTGTATAGTTCAAGATTACTGTGGCGAAAATGCCGTATGTAGTCTCTACGAAGATGAATCAAGTTTTGTATCTGTTATTTTAAGGCCGCATACGAAATTCTTAGCTGAGAGAAAAAAAAAATATAACGATTTGTTAGATCCCCTTTAATTGTATCCTATACACGGATCTCATGAATGGAAAGATGAAAAAAAGACGAAAGGAGGTGATTTAAAAAGGCTTCTGTGTTATTTTAACGGTATTTCGGCTGTTTCAAAAATATACGAAAGCCGATTGTCATGGCCTATTGAGTCATTAAAACAAATAGTTCGTGATCCAGTTGCGACATTTGTAAATCGAAAAGTAAATGGATTTGAGAGAATAATTTAAGTCGACTTCTCCCTCTCATGGCTATGGGAACATCGACATGTGTACCGGAGAATGTATTATTAACGGACGTGCATGTTTTAAATATCACAATTTTAATAGTGACAGAGTTACGTAATGGTTTTCGACTCTATTAGTCCTCGAAGTGAAGTGGAAGGGAAAATTTCTAACTGGTTGTTTGCATGCATTTATGGGTTTCCTGATAAGCGTCATGCAAAATAATTGAGGGGAAAAATCGATAATTTCTTCTTGTTCCAAAATTACCGTTTATATTTTTAACCTCAAGCAATTTTAGAAAAAAAACTTACTGCAACAAATTTTAAGCCGATGTCATTCCGTTTTTAAAAATATTTCGACATATTCCCTTTACTTTTTGCAAATTTTGAACAGTCGCTGCATTCAAAGAATGACTAGTAAAAACACGGAATGTTTAAATTAAAATTGTAAAATTCACGTCTCTTATTAACTATATATATAAAACAGTTCCGTAACTTACTGACAGATATCGCACAGACCAAACCGCTGGACCTAAAGGGCGGAAATTTTGCATGGCGATTCTTCTTATAGTGGAGAGGTGCACTAAGGAAGATTTTTCAAAAATTCTGCTTAGATTTTTAAAATTAAATTTTTATGCTGTTTTTGTAACATTCTTTAAAGTTTGCATTTAAAATTATAATTTAAGGTTTATAAAATTTATATCACGAGACAGATCATAAAAATTCATTTAAAATGAAATCTTTTTCAAATCTTTACCCCCATTTTCTGATATTTGGAGAATTTTTAAAGATTCAGTTTTAGAATTTAATTTATTAAATGCTGACCACGTGGTTTCTTTTCGTTTTGTGATACTTTAATTTTGCGTCACGTGCATAACAACGAAATAAATTGACAAAAAAAAATTTTTCTTTTCGTTCTAATGCAGCAGACGATAATATGTATATCACTCGATAATATGTCTCTCTCTCTCTCTGTATATATATATATATATATATATATATATATATATATATATATATATATATATATATATATATATATATAACATTAAAAACCCCATACCATTTTAAAATCTAACATTATTCTAAATTCCTTTGGGCGTACGAGTTAAATTTCGCTTTTGATTCTAAATTCTAATAACCTCGAGAGAAAATATTAAATGGCTTCCTTTTTCAAACCTCTGTGGCGTCACCCAAGATTTCATATAGGCTCTGCGCAGATTACATAAAACCACATGTGACTTATCGACAACAGCAAATCCCTAATCACTATCATGATCACACGACAAAGTTTTTATAAGCCGCCTGAACAACATACATGTGCGCTTTTTGAAAAATGTATCTGCCTTGGGAAGACGTACTCTCCTCTTAATAAAGTTTTGTGATGCCGTAACTTGCAGAGTTGTCTATTCTTCAAGCCACGACTACTCTTCATCCCTTGTGACATGCTGGACCCCCATTCTCTCCTTGGGTTGTCCAGAATGTTACACACACACACACACACACACACACATATATATATATATATATATATATATATATATATATATATATATATATATATATATATATATATATATATATATATATATACTCCAATGAATTCGCGCGGTGGAACGCTCGAATGCTGAAACGATAAGTGCCTGCCACATTAGAGAAAAAAATTATTTAAATGTGAACGTAAAAGTAGTTCAAGGCGTGGAAACAGTAGAGAATTATTCAGTCAAAAATTCGATAATTTATAGGAATGCATGGCGGGAGTTGCCCTTTTTTGGAACTTTTTGAAGGGAAACTTCTTGAGTCGCCAATGGATATGCCAATGGATGTCTCTTAAATGGATACTGCGCTTAAATTGTACAAGTATTATGTCCCTTCCTATGAAACAATGCTCGCTGACGTCAATGGTGTTTCCATAACAAAGTAGACTGCAAAACTTCGTGACATGAATGAGCCAATGTGGTCAAGACAAATGCCTGAAGCATTAGAAAAAAAAGAATGATTAAGTAGTTCCTGATGTCAAATATGTCTCGCCGAATTCTTTGCTTATAAAGGTCTCCATCGAAAGTCATCGTCCATGAAATGGACTTAAACTCGTGTTGATGCGTAACGTGTAACATATCCAACGAATTTTAGTGAAAATATCTTTATGCAGTATTTACAGTGTAAATATTACTGAGTAGATTCATATTGTAAAATTGTTTACAATAGAATAGAGGAGCTAAAGATAAAAAGTAATGGACATCCGTTGGCGAAAGTATACGGCATTGGGCAACAAATAGTTTGCGAACAGAAAGCAGTTCCTTGCCAGCCGCGAAAAGCCATTGTTTAATTATTCAAAAGAATCCCATAGAAAAAAAGCATTTAAAGTGACACGATACGAGTCAAAATACTCATAAGCCTATACGTACCATCTCACTTTCTGTCTTATGAAAGAAACACGCTTCTGTTTTGTGTCTAGGGATGACGTGATCCATCATTATTATGCAAATGGGCCGGCGGAAAGTCTGGCGGTGTCTGGAAACCCCCGAGCGCCAGACTATAACATGCTAATTCCGCTCTCGATGATTTCGTTAAGCTGCCTGTATTAGATAGAAACCAGAAACTTGACATAACCTCGCATAAAATATTTTTTAAGAAATTAACCGATGTATATATATATATATACATATATATATACATATATATATATATATATATATATATATATATATATATATATATATATATATATATATATATATATATGTGTGTGTGTGTGTGTGTGTGTGTGTTTGTGTGTAGGTGTGTAAGTAAGAATCAGATTTAGTAATCATTATTTCTACTGACTCGTCCCTCACGTTGAGTACAACCCCCGGCGAATCCGAGTCAGGAGTTTGTAGTGTAAAGGGTTTCCTCGCCGAATGTCCCACTGGACAAGTTTGGTTGTCCCGGGTTGGCAACAGTTGGGAGATGAGCGTTTTCAGATTACCTCTATATTACTTGCTGTGAGGTCGCGACACGTGTTGGTCGCTAAGCTAGAATGTTTGTTTCGAAGTTAACACAGCTAATAAACTTATTAAACTAAAAAAGAGTTGATTTCTCTTTTGAACCCCAGTCGCGACATATATTTAAATATAATATGTGTGTGTGTATATATATACATACACATATATTTATAAACAAGTTGTAGATATAGGATGTATCAGTACTCTTAAAATTCACATTTCTCTAGTTCTTGGCTCTGCTGTTGAAGATATATGATTACAAAAAAATTAGAATTATTCTTTCTCATTCCAGTCTACATAGATTCTTTCTGTCAGAAGCACCACGGAAGCGTTCGGATTTATCCGGCTCTTTCTGGGGCTTTGCTGTTAAATCCACTTCTAAATTCCTCCCCCCCCCCATGTGATCAGTTCCATTTTAGATCCGCTGTTTGCGTGTTCGGGGAAAGCGTCTATACTCTTTAAATATAGTATTTTCTGTCAGTTTCATGTTGTGGGAGACGTAGATATATAAAGTTTCAATCATACGGTTTTTAAATTTAACGTTCTAAAGAACGGCGTACGTGCGCCTTAAGTAAATTTTTGCTATGTATATTGCAAATGGAATCGACAGTTCTGTAAACTATTAGGTCTCTTGGAGTAGAGAAACATTTTCAAATATTCAGATATAAGAAAATACTTTGAATAAAAAGTGCGAATTTCTATTTTTATACAATAAAACTCCCGTAAAGGGCGAATTTTCAATACGAACGCTTCTACTTAAACATCGTGCTTTCGTATGTAATGTATTATTCGTTGTGCTTTCTTATGTAACAATGTCTAGAATTTAAAGGGACAGTCGCAGGTTTGTTTACATCACTAAAATTGCAATATCTTCACTTCTAACAGGCGGAATTTTATAAAAGTTGCATAAATCTATTGAGAAAACTTCTTTTTTACTAAACGAAAATTGAAATTTCTAAAATTTGAAGGTATTTTAGTATACTGTCCTCTTGAAACTTGAAATAAACTCTTCAATGAAATCCCAATTAAAAGTTCTTGTAGAATGACGCGTTATAATACAGCGTCTTTTTATGAACGGCGCCGGCATCATCGTTACATGAAAGATTCCTTTTGAAAGTTTCGAAGCTAACTAGTACATTTCTTGCATATTATCAATGCAAATTATGTATAGCATATAAAATGATATTTCTCTAAGGCAGCCAATCATAGTTCCGAAGAAAAGTGGCCGTTTGGAGAGGTGACCGGTTAGAGAATCTTCACTGTATATAACTTGCATCGATAGCTTCCATTCTATCCATGATAAGCAGTCAATCATTAGAATAGGATACATATGTTTTGGCACCAAATCATTAGGATGGATAGCACGAGTGCCTTTTGGGGGCAGAACAGGGTTCCTTTAGCTATCAAACGGCTGGGCAAAAGTAGTTGCGGTGATCTTAAATAGTTATTTGTTTAGAGGAAATTCGAAAGCTGGTAGGCAATGAACACTTCAAAGCGTTGCAAGAAAATAGGAGATTTTTTAATTTATTGGACGACGTTCATTGGTTGAGTTCTACTGCTAAAGGACTGGATTAATGTTCTTCGGGGAGCTCGAGGTGGCCTTGCGATAACGTGCTGGCTTTCGGTGATGAGGGAGCTCGGTTTGGTTTGGAGCGCTACAGTCAACTTTTTTCTGCAAGAGGGGTCATTAGACCGTGACCTACAGTTTAAAGATGATTTCTAGCGGTTACAAACATCCATGCCAACAGTGGGACTCGAACCCACAGGATCGGAACCGAATGGCACCTCCCTAGCCATTCGGCCATCGACTGAACCTGAGGGCTCTCGGATAGAATTCCGGCCCGCGCCGTTAAAAAACCTCCGTGTCTAGGCCGGATATGGGCACCTTAAATCCGTAGACCAAAAAATCCCTCTATGACGGTCAATGAAGGTGGGAGAGAGTACTATAACCGCCCCCACACATGTTGACCCTGGGGGTGCGCTGTCAAAATTGAAGTGGCAACTAGCTAAGACAGACTCTGACCCTTGTGGCGCTAATTAAAACCGGAGTCGCACACTTCAGCCCGAAGCCTGTATGGACATGGTCTGGAACTTCCCACCAGGGGGCAAAAGAAACAACAACAATATTCCTCGGTCAGTTATAGTATTTGGGGTCATTCAAAATCGCTCTTTTTAGTTGGGTCCTTTATCCTAGTTAAGTGAGACTGATTCAATTGAGCACCCCAGCGCTTCAGAAGAATACCGAAATGATACACCGAGCAACCTGCATGACTCTGAACTATACTCACATGGGTACGATCTAAAATAACGACATCAATGCCAATAGAAATCTAGGAAATGTTCTCCTCTCGTTTTGTTAGACAATCGTGCTTGAAAACCTTAACAGCGTCTTTATAGTGTCTCCAATTATTTGTAAGAAAATATTTAACTTTTTAAACGTATGGAGAAAAATCAAAGTCGGCTAGTCTCGAGCCTTACACGATCTGCCAGAAATCGAGACAGTTCGCTGACAAAACAGACTATTTCAAAGAGAATGGGGCTCGTTACGCTTTAAAAGCCCCACTTGAAAGGCTGCCTATACTTGTTACACGCGCTCTTCTTCTCGTTTGTGTATGGTACTTTTTCTTCGGCGGTAGCGCATGGAGCAAACTTTGTATTTATAAAGGCAGTTTTCAAAATTTTTATTGAATTGGCTAGTTTGAAATACTTTCAAAACTAGTTTCAAAGAGAGGTCATTTTATACGTAAACTGAGGTAAGAAACATTTTTCTCCTTTGTGATATTCATTTTAATGTGGGTTTGTGAATGGGGAGGAAATTGGTAAATTGTTTAATTAGATATAAAACATTCATTTAAAGTTTATTTTACTTGACTTTTTGTTATGATTAAGGCAGTTTAACACGTGCATTTATAGATAAAAGCAACGACCCCTAACGACACGGAAGTGGTGATAGAATCCCTGTTTAAACCCTAACTGGACAACGTTACGCAACAAAGAACCAGCCCCAAATTTTTGAAACCGAATTGGAAGGGTACCACACATGCTTAGCTACCTAGCGAAAAATAAACGATACTGACCCTGTAAGAAGCCAAAAATGGGTTTTATTTTCTGAATAAATAAAGTATGTATGATTAACAACTTCAATAAAGAGTTACAAATAAACTGAATAACCATAAGGGCCTATTCACATGGAAGCCATCAGCGTCAGCGTTACTCGTATTGACAAATTTTCAACTAATCACAGGCCTTTACAAATTCGTTGCTAATTGTTTGGAGGTTTGTGATTGATTGAATATACACTCATGGACAAAAAAATTAGCGCACCAAGAAGGAGTCGTAAAAATGAAACGAAATTTTACATACGTAATGACTACTTTGATATAAGTAAATGATAAGAAAATCAAAGAAAAAGGATAATTTATTTCAGAGAAAAAGGCAAAAGTACGGAGGAGTTAATACTCCGTTGGACCCCCTCTAGCGCGAATGCACGATGCGATACGATCGGGCATTGAGTCATACAAGTTCTGTATGATGTCTTGAGACATTTCGTTCCATATTTGCTGTAACCTTGCCTCTAGTTCGTTCAAACTCGTGGGATGCCCAACTCGTCGTCGCAAATGATCCCAGATATGCTCGATTGGAGACAAATCTGGGGATCGGGCAGGCCAAGGAAGGGTAGTAACAGTGCGGAGACAGTCTTGTAACACCCTTGCCGAATGAGGCCGAGCATTGTCTTGTTGAAAAATGTCTCCTGGGAGCCGTTGCATGAGTGGCAACACATGTGGTTGCAGGATTGCATGAACATACCACTGGGCTGTCATGATGCCACGGAACAATGCTAGAGGTGACCGTGTATTGTAGGCAATGGCACCCCATACCATCACACCAGCTGTGGGAGCGATGTGTCGCTGTACAGCAAAGGCAGGATTGAAGCGTTCACCACGGGCTCTCCACACACGAACACGAATGTCATCACTGCCGAGATTGAATCTGGATTCGTCGCTAAAGACGACCTGGTTCTATTTCGCTGCAGTCCAGTTTCCTCGTGCGCGGCAAAACTCCAAACGGAGGCGCCGATGGGTGGGCGTCAAGGGCAGCACACGTAATGGGCGCCGCGATACCAACTGTCCTTCAGACAGGCGCCTTCGTATGGTTCGAGAAGACACAGAGGCCCCTAGTGAAGGTTCTACCTGTGCCTGGATGGCGGCCGATGAAGCAGTTGGCTGTACGCGTGCATTTCTTACGATGTGACGGTCTTCTCTACGACTGGTCTGTCGAGGGCGTCCTGAGCCTGGTCTTCGTGTATATGACATCTCTCGGGTCCACTGGTCCCAACACCTCCTCACAACACAATCAGAGCGGCCTAATTGACGAGCTACTCGCCTAGCTGACCACCCAGCTTCCATCATCCCGACGATTCTCCCCCTCTCAAACTGCGACAACTGCTTATATTGTCTTTGAACACGGCGTAATGGCATGTCTATCTCGGCTCTTCCTTTGTAAATGATTCAGCACACTCAAACAAGCTTTGGTAACCTGTTTTATATTCCACAGAGTACGATGTTTAACGCCCTCTACCGGCTATACGTAATGCGCAATCACGCTGCATTTCTAATCATTTGCATATCTCTACGACATGTACCTTCATTGCAAGTTTCGTTACGATCCCGCAATTATTTCTTGGTGCGCTAATTTTTTTGTCCATGAGTGTATTTCAGTCAGAGTAACGTTGACGCTGACGGATTCCTTGTGAACAGGCCCTAACAAATTGAACGTCAAAGTAAACCGAATAGTCTTGTAAAAGTCAATGAAAACATGAAAATGAATAAGGAGGTTCAGCTTGCGGTTCGTAAAGCTAATAATGCTTTACTAGCCGTAAAAGGGAGGTTCAGCTTACGGCTAGTAAAGCTAGCCGTAAAAGGGCTGCCACGCTGCGACTCCGGGTCACAGAAAGTTAATTTGGAATCTTTAAGCGGAACAGGGATTTTTTTCGTACTCCAAAGGTCTGGAAACAGAAAAAAAAACTGGAAATTTTAGAATTTAATTTTTTTTCACTTTCAGTGTAGTGTGAATGGGTTCTTTGTTGCACGGAACAGTCCTGTTAAAAAAGTTACGATGCATTTTCATACAATTCTGCATAATGAGAAGAATATAGATAGACAATGCCCTGGCTTACGTCTGTTATGGAAGATCTTACAGTGAATGTTTGTTGGTTTACATTTGTTGTTGTTGTTGTTTCAAATGCCCCCTGTCCGGTAGTATTCCAGACCAAGTACATAAAGGCTAGCGGTCTGAGGGTTGCGGCTCCGGTTTAAAATGGCACCACAAGGGTCGAAGTTTGATTTAGCCAGTTACCACATAGATTTTAACCGACCAATCCCCGCCTTCCAGTTGTGACATCTGGGGGATTCTTACCCTCAACCATCCTCTCTTCGGATTTAACGTACTCATATCCGGCCTAGACACGGACGTATTGAATGGCGCATGTCAGAATTCCATCCGAGCACCCTCAATACCGAAAGCGGACGCACCACCACTAGGCTACTTCAAGCCCGGATAACATTTACATGGTCCTAGTGTTGTGGCTTTATACGCATTTTTCATCCATATCTGTTATGTTAGCAAAGCATTCTTCGTGAAGTAGGAGTATTGGGAAACTGCTAAACGTTTGTTCACCAGACTGAGAGGTTGTACTTATATATGAGATGTAAAGTGTTAACAGATTTGGTTTGACTCGCGGTGACTTGTACAGATCGCAGCGTTACAGTTGACTGCGTAAGCATTTAGAGAACTTCTGATGTCCACTAAAACCTCTATTAAGTTGATAGTGTTTTTTAAAAATCTGCTCTTAACAAATAGTTCCCTTGGGTATGTTTAATACTTCCAAACATAAAAACAGTTGTATCGAACTGTCCATTTTAAATAATATTCAATAATTATTGCATAATATTGAAATTCATTTTCTTCATAAGTCCATATGCATTTATTTGGATTATTTTTATAGTACAGTTTTAACTCATGACACAACAGTCCGATTTGCTTTTCAGCACTGTGGACCAAGACCTGCTGTGCCCATCTCCGCTTTCATGATGTGCGCTTGGGGTGCCGTACAGCATATGTCTCGGTCAGGTGGTCAACCTGACGTGGGACCCCTAGAGTTAGTTCCCAAGCATGCTTATTCCTCGTTTTCTCAACCCAATCAAGAAAAGAAAGCCATGTGTCAACCCCTTGCCCAGTCGCAGGGTCGAACCCTGGACCTGTGGCGTGGCAGCTTGACGCTTTTAACCACTTCGCCACCGGGCATCATAGTAGAGATTTACTTGCCACTAAATCTGCCAGGTTTGCGACAGAGCTTTCATAGCCAAGTGCCGTATCTTCATTTGTATCTTATAGAGAATCTATGCTCACTTCTACCCAGACTTGGGTGTATATAATTTGAAGTGACACTCTATTTGAATTTGAGGCAAACACAGTTTATACATGAAACAATGTTTATTGAATTCGTTGCACATATAATTGGCTTTTACAGCAATAAGCATGCGTACTACTTGTACGGAATGTATAAACACAGCTTTCAAGAACAATATATTTTTATACTCACGAACAGTAAGTCAAACCAGCAGTACTGCCATGTAAACTTCTGGCCCGCTAAGCACTCGCGCAGGATAACACCTTTTCAACCTTAACAACCTCCCCTTTTCATTAATGACGCTGCGTGGTATTTATACTAAGCGCGTATGCCGAAATTAGCATATCTAAAGCAGCTTCTTTAATTCACTCAAAAGTTCGATTCTTGTGAATCGAATCTTGTGTATACCTTACACTGGCCTCCCTCGAAAAAAAAATTAGGTAACTGAGGTCTGAACGGCTTCAGTTAACTAATTGAAAACGCGTGCTGGTCTGACTTTTTACATAATGGGTGGCAAAGCCAAAAAACCTTCCACACGTTGTGTGGGGGAAAAACGCCACTACCATTTTACAAAACTAACCCCGAAGGGTCCAGGTGACACCATCAAACAGTGGATTTGCAGAGTTGCGGATACTGGGATGGCCAACTGCGCCCTAAAAAACTTATTTTAGTTAAAATTGTCAACACAATTGCACAGCATGACATTTCTTGACTGTATCTGCTCTCCCCCAATTTATAATGCACATGTGTCATGTTTTGTGAAGTTAGTACATTAGTGGTTAATTGGTATATTATGCAGTATGTATTTTTTTCTTCTAGTCACTACATGTCCCCTTCAAAAATTTATAAAACAACAGTATGCCGTTTTTTTTCAGTGGCTCACTCCTTCCCCTCAAAATGTTTACACAGTATATACAATGGGGAACTTCAAACCAATTTGGTTGGGTTATATTAAAGGGTGGGAGTTAGAATAAGAGAATTGATACAAGACTTGTTCCTCATGAATGCAGCAACTTCCTTGCACCAGTCTGTCCAATCCGTGGAACCTCTCTTGATGGTCGCAGTCCTAGTAAAGGGGTTCGTTGACCGTGTGGGCATCCTTCGTGCAGTAGGTCGTAGGTCCTGAGGCGCTGGTCCGGCTTGACGATGGACAGGAGGTCTCTTGGGAGGAGGCCAACCTTGCTGGGCGGCAGAAATCTTCCGCTTCCTGTACTTATGCAAAGGAACTTTAAAGTTGTCATTCTTCCTTTTGATAACCTTGTGTACCTTATCAGCGACGCATTCCTCCTTTGATGGAGTTTTTGTAGTGCACACTTTACCTTTCTTCGTACTTTTGCTTGTGTCATGTTTTTCAACAACCTGACTCTGTTTTTCGTATTTGTGCTTATACGACTTCTTTTTTACCGCCTTAATTACTTCAGTATTAGCAGTTTTAAAGCTGGAACCTGAAGGCGCTTTTTAACGTTTTTTATCCCCCTTAACTTTAGTTTTATCCTCTTTTGACGAAAAAGTATCTTTGAAACTTGCGACATCAGAATCGTTATCATTTAAATTCTTTAACAATGCTTCAGTTTTAGAAGGATTAAGCTTTTCGTACTGGTGAGTTTTAATGCAAACGACGTCTATAACTTCCGAAGCATCAGCTAAACTACTTACAGTATAACTCTGTGTCAACTTTTCATCCTGATTCTCAGTCTGGTTTTCATGTACTTTATTTAAAACCATATTATCAACCTGGCCTACAGCATCCTCATTCGGATGGAAACTTGAAATAATATCATCATTACCTAGCGAGTTCCTACTATCGTTTAAAGAATTTTTATTGTCGTCAACTAATAAGTATTCACTAACTTCCGTAACGCATACTTCGTCATCTACTAAATTTCCTTTATTAACAAATGTGTGAATATCATCTAAAATATCAGGTATAGCATCAATAATATGAGGTATAGCATTAATAATATCAGGTATAGCATTAATAGAAGTGTCAGATGATTTATTTTCTAAACCACTAGCATTATTATCGGCACTATTTTCAGAAATTTGTACTGGAATTACCTCATCATTCCAGCTAGACTCACTTTCTTTATAAGCCAAAAAAATACCCTGACTTTCACTATTCTCAAAATAATGATTACTGCTCGGACAAAATAATACATTTGACCACACAGTTTCAACAGGTTGAACCATATCATGTGAATAAACTTGCCAGTGCAAGTAAGGTGCTTGCATATTATTTACTTTAAGAGCACTAATTTCATTATAACGCCGTGCGCTTCTATTATTTTGCCTGCGGTACTGCTTACGCTGCTGGTTTGAAACTCGCGAAAAATTTTGGCGCGGCTGTATAAAACTTCTCGTACCTGAATGACGGTACGGGGTAGCAAAGAAATGCCTATTGTCATGTTTAGCTAAAGCTTGAAGGAGGGTAACCTTGCTTGTAATTGTTTGATTATCTAAAAAATCTTGAACACTTGGCTTCAAACGTTGGATAACTATTTTTAAGATTACCGCTTCCGTTACCCCTTCTAAATATTCCTCACACTTGGAAATCTTTTCTGTAGCAAAATCTAATGCAGACTGACCTTCACGTTGCCTTAGCGAATAAATTTCCGCTTCAATTTCACTTTGATTAAAGGTCTTTGGAAAAACGCTAAGAAACTGTTGCTTGAATGACAAATAGTCAAAAATCAGATTACTGCTTTGCATACACGTGTACCACTGATATGCACTACCTCTTAAAGCGGCTAGAGCAATTTTAAGTTTATCCCCCTCTGGGGTGCATTGTTGCTGAAAGTAATGCTCAATTTTCTTTAGGAATTGGCTTGAGGGGCCGCCATTGAAGGTGGCTTCGAATGGCGCAATTTGCTGGACCATAATTACCCGAGGAAAATTTCCAGCAGGATTTTGTTCTACAACACTCATTTTTAAATAGTATATAAGTACTTGCAACAATTTTATCAATATAAGTACACAGTACACAGTTTTTAATTTCAATTATGTTGTTCGTTACAAATGTAACGCTAACTACCAGGGTATATATATTTTCGGGCGCCAGTATAGAGATTCTATGCTCACTTCTACCCAGACTTGGGTGTATATAATTTGAAGTGACACTCTATTTGAATTTGAGGCAAACACAGTTTATACATGAAACAATGTTTATTGAATTCGTTGCACATATAATTGGCTTTTACAGCAATAAGCATGCGTACTACTTGTACGGAATGTATAAACACAGCTTTCAAGAACAATATATTTTTATACTCACGAACAGTAAGTCAAACCAGCAGTACTGCCATGTAAACTTCTGGCCCGCTAAGCACTCGCGCAGGATAACACCTTTTCAACCTTAACAACCTCCCCTTTTCATTAATGACGCTGCGTGGTATTTATACTAAGCGCGTATGCCGAAATTAGCATATCTAAAGCAGCTTCTTTAATTCACTCAAAAGTTCAATTCTTGTGAATCGAATCTTGTGTATACCTTACACTCTCATAACGTGTCTCTAATCTTTCTACATGAACGGTGGTGTTTCTCGCGAGGGAAAAAAATTATTCGATCATATTATAACAGATCATATTATAACTTCGTTCATATTATTATCGGAGCACCTTTCTGGTCTTTCAATAATAATTCTGGAAAGGAAAATAATGCTGCCTGTTCGAGAATCGATTTTACTCTGCGAAATGCCATAAACTTTATGGGATGTCGCAGATTCAATAAAATACAAAATACCATTTTACAGATTGTACATAATCTAAAGGACATCACACTTTTCAGAAGAGTTCACCCCCCCCCCCTTAGAAACCTAAAATTTTCCCTGGTGTGTGTGGGAGGGATTCCCCCCTTTAATGAGATCTCCTGATCTCGGTAATTTTCTGTCTGCTCGAAAGGATATTGATTACACCAACATCTGCTGAATTTGTCGAAGCGTCGTTTTTCTCTAATGACCTCCTTTCCAACTAGATCGTTGCCTACACATGCTTGCTTGTAAGACAATACGAGCGACGACGATAAGCGTGTTAGCCACGCTTTACACATTTCGGGAGGCATTCATTTCCCTATACTGCGTTCTCTTTTAATGCAGTGGTTTTCAAACTTTTGAGGATCAGGGACCACCTGTTGAAAAGGAAATTGCGTCGGGGACCCTCTCCGGACCCACCCTTCAAGGGGCAAAAATGGGTTTTAATTTTCCGAATAAAGATACTATTTGTGATTAACAACTTTAATAAAATGGTTCAATTAAACTCAATAACAACAACGAATTTCAATGTACGAGTGAACTTAATAAAAGACTACGGAAACTGAAAAAGGAGCGATACTTGAGCTTGTATTTGCTTTTTAAAAGCTGTAAAAATGGCTGCGACAAAAACATATGAGGTTTGTTTTAAGCAGAACAGGAATTTTTTGCACTCGAAACGGCAAGTAACGGTATAAATCGTCGTTTTGAAATGACGAAACCATTTTTTTTATCACATCTGACTTCGCGGACCACTTCTTGGGTTCTCAAGAACTATCCGTGGTCCATGGACCACCGGTTAAGAACCACTGCTTCAGTGGTAGGCAGTGGTATGCAATATGCGTCAGAGTCAAAATATTTCTCTGTATTTTTCCTGTCCCAGACAAATTCAAAAAATGTAGTAGACAGTAATGTCCTTTAAGAATCTATACTAATACAGTGGAACCTCGATAAAATCGAATTCCTTGATAAATCTTAGTTTTACCATTCCCCTTGAACCTGCCTAACACTCCCATGTTATTATTAAATCTAACCTCGGTATATAGAAATCCTTGAAAATTCGAAGTTTTCTGGTGCCCCTCGAGGTTCGATATATCGAGGTTCCACACTATATAGATTTGAAAGTTGTTTTTAATTTTTTTTTCCATTAACCATGTGTCTTACAACTGTATTATTTCGTTTTTGCTCTTCGCGATAAGAGGACGGTTCGAACATCTTTATTTTTCAAGAATAATTCTTTTTGGTAGAATTTTTTAAGGTTTCATTTGAAATGAGTGTTCATTTAAAACACGCTAGATGGCGTGTCGGTCTTTCACCAGAGGTCAGGTGCCGTATACACGTTCAGAGTTGAGTAGTCATTCTAAAAGCATTGTTGTGGGTGATTCATGAAGGCTTATTAATTTTTGATTATATATCCTAACTAGTATTTTTCAATACTATTTATCTTTACTCCATAACCAGTTAAGAGGACAGTGGATTTTCAAAATTGTGGACTCCAAAAATTCGATTTTTTTATTTTATTGAATTGTGAAACTACGGACGAGTAGGAATGTGTTGCAAAAAAATTTTTAATTTCTGTGATTACTTTCCTAGTTATAGGCATTTGTATTTAATTTAGATATTATGTGGTTACTAATAGCAATAACTTTAAATGTGTTTTTCTCAAAATAAAAATTTTCATGTCATACGAATATTCAAACTGCTCCAGGCGCATTTTTAATTACCGTATTGCTTTGAAGTTTTATATATTTACCTGTATACCAAATAAATCTTATTGAAAATAATTATGCTTATATATACTATTATGAAAATAATTATGCCTTTAGCTCAGAATTTCTAAATTTTGTACTTAAAAAGATAATTTAGAGGTATTTTTCGTAATAAAAAGGGTGTTTTCATTGTTATTATTTTTTTCTCTTTATAATTTTAACGAATGCTTAAAATAAGCAATAAGTTTCATTGTTAGTTCTATAAGGTAAATAAAAATTACCATATTATATGCAAAAGAAATGCGCATGGAACATTTTAATTTTGCCAATTTTTGATATAATTAATAATTCATAATTCATAAATTATTAATATTTCATCATTAAATTTTAACCACTTTTACATATTTATTGTACTAATCACATATTCAAATTTCAAGAAAATCCATTGAAAACAAAAAAGGTTAGGTTTGAAGGACCACTGTCCCCTTAATTTTTTTTATTTGCTTTCACTTATGTTTACTTAAATAGCACATCTGAGTGCTATCATTTTCAATTTTTCATGCTTTTAAATCCAACGAAATTCAGAATTTTTCTTAACTTTTTTCTTTATAATCTCACATTTTCTCCCCCCTTATTCACTACCGTTTTTGAAACGCCTGCTTACGGTTCTCGCACATCTGATTTTTTACTTACGTTCTGTTATTCATTATATTTTCCTTATTTCGTTACATTATTCATTCCGTGTCACTTTCAATATTTCAACCAAATAGCTGTACCACGGAATCCCATTTGTTTCCTGAATTAAATCCTCTTGAATGTTAACTCTACCGAGCAGGTCAGCATATTACAGCTAATTGTAACACAAATAACCTTGGCATTTTTTAAAACTTATTGGTAAAGCCAATTTTCTCTTTTTTTGGCACCCAGAAAGACGTGTCTGGACGCCAAGACAGCCCAGAAAAAAAGTCTATCGATCCCTATTTGAAAATCTAGAGCAGGGTTGCACAACTCGATATGTGATAAAGCTATATTACTTCATGGAAAGCTGCCGCGGCCGCAAGAAAATAGGATAGGTGGGAAAGCGAAAATAGTTTATCTAATAAAAATAAATTACTGGTTATTTAAACTATTCAATAAATATTAATATTCAATGCTTATATATTCCTTTCGCAATATTAAAAATCTTAAATTAATATTCCGTATTCTTTAGATTTATAATATTATGCGTCTTTACATAAGGATTCGTGGGCCGTATATTGTGTAGGCCTGGTCTAGAGCAGGGGTCTCCAAACTACGGCCCGCGGGCAAACACCGGCCTGCGAGCATCACCAATCCGGCCCGTCGTAGTTTATTTGGATTACATTGTAAAATTTACAATGTAAGTAAATCATACAAAATAATAGCTAGATGTTTTTATTTAGGGACCAATTAAGGAATACAATAACTGACATACATAACGAAATTGAACATTTTAACTGCAATTAATGATACGCGATTTATCCTAACAACTTACAATAAGTGACATACATAGGTAATTTACATAATGAAATTAAACATTATATTATGCTTAATGAGATTTATGTGGCTGTGACTTTCCACTGACAACTGTTTGAAGTTGGAGATCAAGTTTACTGGTGGGAATTATCAGCAGCGACTTCATCAGTTAATGCTCATCAGTTAATTTGGATCTGTAAATATTTTTTTTTGTACATTTCATTTTGGAGAATGTTTTTTCCACACAGATAAGTAGTGCCGAAAGAGGTATTAAAAAAAAGCAACGGGTAAATTTACGCAACTGATCAAACTGTGTGAGTGGTAGAAATATAAAAATTCCAGCAGTTATGACTTTAAATATTTTTCTTTAAAAATATCGCTACACCGGAAATCAATCATTTACATTGGAAGTTCTTTGGCAAGGTTTTTGATTATCGGCGTTCATAGAATTTTGAAAAATCTTGATATCGTTTGCAATTGCAACAAAATCCCGAAACGAAAATTTGCGCGTCATTCAAAACAATAGCATGTTGGTATGATGAGCTAGTTGGCTCTTTCTTGGCCCTTTGGACTTTCGAGTTCTTCACCATTGTTCTTAGCCCTAGTTCTTCACCCTTGGGATTTACTGGAGGAGTCAGTGTGGCCCTTAGGTTAAAAAGTTTGGAGACCCCTGGACTCTAGAGCAATGATTGCCAACCGGTGTCACTCGGTTCTTTAGGGGGCCCTGAGATCGGCCAGGGGTTTCTCGAAATTTTTCTATAAATAAACAAAAGAATATCAGTAGAACCTACTTAAGGGGAGAGTACACCTTAAAACCTTCAAAAAACTCAATTTTTTATTATGATTTAATTTTTAAGAATGCAATATAAGGAATCTTTTGGAAAAAATAAAGTCGCTACTACAATTAGAACCGCTTTTATGGCCAAATGTATAAAGCTAATAGTAAAGCAATTCATAGAAACTTTAAACTTTAAATGGCTTTTTCTAAAAACTGTTATTTTCAAACTTCCGCGCACTATTTCTTCAAAACTAATCGCAACAAATTGCTAAAATTTTGTATACATGCACATCTTGTATCTTAATACAATATCTACCTAAACTTAGGTAAGTACATGTTACAAACTTTTTTTGCGGAAATAAAAAAAAAATTATGATATTTTTTGTACATTACAATACATTTGATTGAAAAAAATATTTTGACGTGAAATATGGTAATTATTTTAAGTGTAGATTAAAGTATAACCTATGAATAGAATATATACAAATAATTTTATATATATATATATATATATATATATATATATATATATATATATTATAGTTTTTAAAAAAATCTGCGAGCAATGCATTGACCTAAGATTCATTTTTCATAAAACATTAATAATTTTTCTTACATAAAATAATTTCTAATAATCTCCCCCAAATTCTGCTTTTGTTTTCTAATAGATAAAGCTTTGTACAATTCACCCTAAAAAATTGGTTTAAATTAATTACAAATTAACTGTTTGGCAACACATTAAGCTTGGCAGTAAAATCAGCTTATTTTGTGCGTACGAAGGTGTATTCCCCCACCCACCCACCCTTAAAATATATATATAAAGTTGAATGAATGACTCACGCCGACAGGTTGTGAAACAGATCGATGCACTCTTTCCCGAGGATGAATGAACTGCCCACAATTGTTAAACTAGATATCAAACTTCTGGGTTCTAAGCATCCATCGCGAGTCTCACCTAAATCTAAAGCAAAACTATTTTCAGCAATTTCCATTGCGGTCCTCTAGTGTCATATTATACTGAATCCCGTGGCCATTTTTGAAAGTGTATTAATCTATATATATTATTTGTAGAAGGTGATTTTTCATGACGATCCCATTTTCTCCCTTGATACTTAACGAAAATCGATAAATTAGGTGCCATTTTAAAGATTAAGATCTCCACTTCTGGCGTATTGGTAATTAAGATTTACACGTTTTGTTGTTTAGATAAAAATCAAAGCATAAACATTATAAAAAAAAAATTTCTTCCGCTAGATGGCGTGCACGTTAGCTTTTTTCCATTCAAGCTCACTGAAATTTTACATTTTAAAATCGTCTGCTTTTATTATGATTCTCTCAAAATTAAAAAGTTTCTTTCTTGGCAACATCCGCGTAGGAGTACATTATTCATTTTGCATGGAAAAACAATTTGTTTGGACAAAAATATATTTTTATTCCCCTGAAGAACATTTTATAAGTGATATTTTCGTGTGGTATGCCTTTTTAGAGTTTCACTTTTATTTATTCAATTCTATGTACACAGTTGAATTGCATATGACAAAATTGTACGCACCCATTCTTATTTAACAAATAAACAATGGTTACAAATGAATCGGTTCTTTCATCCTACTAGAAATCACCAACCTCGCTGTAAAATTTATCGTATTTCATTCGCATGTGAAATTTTAGCACGAGCCACCTAGGATATCCTATTCTAGTGTTTATTGCTCACATCTTTCCATAAAGGAATAAAATCAGCAATGGAGCCAGTATTTATTTGAACTTAGATTTAACATGTGTCTGAAATATATTCCTCTTTAATTTAATATTGAAAAAAATGAGAAAACTAAAGCATGGGAGGATCAAATTTCTCATCTCATTCCCAAGGGTACCACAAAAATAAAAAAAGTTGAGAATGTCTGGTGTGCAGATATGGAGAGCATAGCTTTTTCCATTAGATCCCATAGTACTAGATGTCAGCAAGTTGGTAACGTCTTTAATAGGTACCTAAGAAGTTTTTTTGTTTGATCGGGGTCGTGAAAGGAGATCCTATAACGACACCTTGGTGTACTGACCACCCCAACTGTGGGGTAATCAAGAGGTCCACGAAATCTTCCCGATTTATTTCAGGAATGCGTTGAAACCATGAAAAATCGGAACAAGCCAATGATATTTTTACCATGTTTATATTGACTCGCTTTCTTATTTGTTTGTTTGTGTGTGTGTGTGTTTGCCTGGTAAAAATCTTGCAATCGATTTTTAACTAACTTCCAGACTAGCTAGACATTTGAAACTTTTAGAATAGCTCAGAATGCGATGACAATGCATTATTTTAATACTTTTAGCTATCTTTAAGCAGAATTGAATTAATTTTCAGTTAATTTTATTTTGTAGACTGGTGCTGCCATCTATCGACCGGGACGGGAACGAAAAATTAAACGCAAGTTAACTTCCAATTAACTTCATTTTCTTTCAAGTTGATGGGATAATTCATCAAAAATATTTTTAAAAAAGTATTTATTAATACATGGAATTGTCAAGTTTATATGATTCAACAGAAAATTTAAAAACATGGTATATAAAAAGTTCTTTTTATCTTGTAATTATTTAAATAAAGCGATACTCAATTTTACAGATCCATGGACCAAACTGTTACACGATCTTTGTGCAGTTTAAAAAGTTCTTTCGATGAAATACGATGCATGAAACAGAGTACCTCAATTAATTTATATCAAGAGCAACGATTCTTTCGCTTTTTCTTGTATCGCTCTCCGAATAGAACGATTTCTCCAACATTTGCCATCCAAACAGCTTTTTCTCGTTTGTCTGGAAATCCAACGCCAGCACGCTGAAAATTACATACGCCGCATTGAATGCCATATTTTATTTTGAATGTTGAAAAAGATGTTATTGGATTTAGTTTTTTTTTTTTTTTTTTTTTTTTTGCATTTTGCGCCTTTCAAAAATGGATGCAACCTTTGCAAACATGGAGTTGATATTCTTTCACGCAATAATTTTCATCCAAAAGAAATCCAGCTTCGATATGATTAGCAATTTTATTCAACAAGGCTAGACATTTTCACTGAATTAAAAATAATCGTCTTAAATAGAAATACATTTTATATAGTTTATATCCACTATGACTTTTAAATTTAATACTTACGTACTTTAAAATAATTTTTTACATTCCTTGGCAGAAATGAAATAATTTTAATTAAAACTTTCTGTTAGCCCTGAAATTTTTCCTTTCACTTTGCTTAATATACAAGAAAAATCCTTTCCGTACGTTGACATATTTTAAAAATTCTTTAAAGTGGAAAACTTCTGGGAATTATTAGTGATTTTTACCATGTTTTTATTAACTCGCTTTCTTGTTTGTTTGTTTGTGTGTGTATTTGTCTAGTACAAATCTTGCAATCGATTTTTAACTAACTTCCCGACTAGCTAGACATTTGAAACTTTTAGAATAGCTCAGAACACGATGACAATGCATTATTTTAATACTTTTAGCCATCTTTAAGCAGGTTTGAATTCATTTTCAGTTGATTTTGTTTTCTAGACTGGTGCAGCCATCTATCGGCCGGTACGGGAACGAAAAGTTAAACGCAAGTTCACTTCCAATTGACTTCATTTTCTTTCAAGTTGATGACATAATTGACCAAAAAAATTTAAAAAGTATTTATTAATGCATGGAATTGTCAAGTTTATATCATTCAACAGAAAATTTAAAAACGTGGTACATAAAAAGTTATTTTTATCTTGTAATTATTTGGATTACCATCCACGATTGAATAGATGAATTTTATCTACATATCTTCAATCAATACTGATTCCTGAATAGCGAAGCTAATATAACGTTATAATAACTCATATCCTACAAAAGTGATTGCCTTCATTGCCTCTATAATTTACACAGAGTACCCCATTAGTTACTTTTCGAGTCATCTCGTTTCGCAGGCATTTCAGCTGATAACTAGTTGCCCAGTTCCTGAGGAATGAAAACAAAATAATTGAAATGAAGAAACTTATTTAATTTGAGGCTTGAGTCCTTATGGAGTGCAGATTGGGTAACGACATTTTAACGACGTAGAAATTACTCATCCTAGTTTGTGAAGTGGCATTCAAAATGAGACCTACAGTGGTGGCCAAAATTGTGGAAACCTTTTGAAAAAATGTGCACTTTTGAGGTCTGAGGGCTCATAACACAACTTATTTCTTCAGTAATAACTTAAAATTATATATCAATGGAAAGAAAATTTAATCGAGAATGTAATTCAATAACTGCTATAAAAGACTTTTTATTGGAATAGCAGTTATAAAGAAGAAAAGAGAAACACATAGAACAATAAGATTTGCACTTGGCGAGTTAATACTTAGTTGGGTAACCTTTACTCTTAATTATGACATTAGAATACCTGCCCATGGAGATAACCAAGTCTCTAAGTTCTTCAACTGTTATATTGTGAAACCAAGAGTGAATCATCGCTTCTGTTAATTGGGTTTTATTGCTGGGTTGCTTCTGTGAAAAAAAGTTTCTTTAGTCGGCTCCCTAGATTTTCAATTGGGTTTAGGTGTGGAATTTTACCAGCTTATTCCAGCTTTGGAAAATATGATTATCTTGAAACCATTTTTTTGCAATCTTAGCAACATGACATGGATCCAAATCCTGCTGAAATACAAAAGCTTCATTATCTTGGAAGACATGACTTGCGGAAGGCTTCATTTTGGGATCAAGTATTTCGTTTATGTAATTTTAGGCATTCATATTCGATTAATCACGCAAATTCTGACTACGACGTTTAATGTCATATAACCACATATAATAAGTCTAACCGGGTGTTTCTTGTACATGTAATACAACCAGGATGCAACTCTTCTCCGATTCTTCTCCTTACGTATTTTAAGCCATCACTGCTGTAGCGTCACGTGTTATTGGGCAGTTCTCACGCCCCACGGGCCAGCTGGATGTTTTTCGAGAATACCATTTTCTAGTTCCCACCGTTTTTAAAACACGTGCAGAATTTTGGCCTGAAAGTTAATCCCTGGCATGGCGGTTTCCCTAACAAGTTTTGGGGGTAACTGATTGGAAAAACAGAAAATGTTTCCCACCACCGTCATAAAGCTGTCTTTCCTAGCGATAGCTATGCGACTTTATCACTGGAATGTAATAAAGTTTCGGCGTTACGAAGAACTGTCACCAACTCGGTTGCCGGCCCCCTCTCTGAAAAAGAGACGCTGCATAGGATGCACCCTGAGCGGACGTGTTTTTTAGGAGCTCCTGGTTTTGGGCCGAGCTGGGTCCTGGAGCGTGTATTGTGAATCTACACGTAAATTAATTGAGTATGTTGCAATGGTTTAATGTTAATTTTTTTGTAAATAAATTTGTTAAGTCTTTGTTTAAAAAAAATTGGCCTTTGCATTATAATTAGGACTCTGTCTTTCTTAGTTATGGATCTAATAGTTGTAATTTTTTAAAAATGCATCAGAGAATTGACTCACCTACTTATCGTTACGCCACACTGCCAAGCAGGGAGATTTTGGTCTCGTCAGACCAAATAACACTGTCCCATTGTTCGTCTGTCTAACTAAAACGTGTTGTAACCCAGTATAATCTTTTCAACATTTGTATGACGTATAAAAATGGCTTTTTTCGTGGAATTCTAGTATTTATACCAAATCCCTGAAGTCTGCGCCGAGCAGTTCTTGCATTCAACTTCACAATGGTTTGTGCCATTTCACCTTGTATACAACCAGGTGATTTTCTTTGGTCAGATATGCACAGTCTCTTAATTTTAATCTATCTTTATTTGCTGTTGTGCGCCTTTGCCTGCCTTTACCAGTCTGGGTTTGTACTGCCGTAGTATCGTTATACCTCTTCAAAAATTTAGAAACGCCACTTTTGTTTACGTTTCCACCAATATGTCTCCTAATATCTTAAAAAATGTAGCCTTGTTCACGTAATAGTACTATTTTAATCGCTTTCTGGCTGACCAGTCAACTCTTCGGTCAATTTCTTTACTTTTATGAGGTTTTATGACGTTGAAAGTAGAAATTACATAAAGCACTGTCGAACTCCAATAGTGATCACATATCGCACTAACAAAATGTCCTCCTCTCAGCTCCAGCACGTGCCAACAACAGCTGAATCATACTGTTTGCCTCATTGCCAAAACCAGATATCACATGATTGGTACTCTAAACACCCATGCTCATTGCCTGTATTCTAATAAAGGAAAGCTACTACATACTAACCTAGGAAAATTGAGTTTCCTTTTTTGGTTATTTGACTATAACATTTGATAGAACACAGATAATTGGACAAACTATACTGCATTACATATTCAATTAACTTAACTTTCCATTGATATATAATTTTAGTGTATTACTTAACAAAAAGTGAAGTTATGAGCCCTTAAACATAAAAAAACAAATATTTTACTCTCATACTTAGCTATGGTAAACAAGTTAATAATCAAATCTGTCGATCCAAAAATACGAGGCAATCTTTGAAACCATGGAAAGCTAGTAACTAGCCATCGTTATTGTTTATATAGAACTGTACTCAATGATACAGAATCATGGTCCAAACTGTTACACGTTCTTTGTGCAGCTTAAGGGGACAGTGAACCTTCAAACTAACTTTTTTTGTTTTGAATGGATTTGCTTGAAATTTGAATATGTGATTAGTACCATAGATATGTAAAAGTAGTTAAAATTTAATGATGAAATATTAATAATTTATGAATTATGAATTATTAATTATATCAAAAATTGGCTTAATTAAAAATGTTCCATGAGCATTTCTTCTGCATATAATATGGTAATTTTTATTTACAGGATACCTTTTAGTAGAACTAACAATGAAACTTATTGCTTATTTTAAGCATTCATTAAAAATATAAAGAGAAAAAAATAATAATAGTGAAAACTCCCTTTTTATTACGCAAAATACCTCTAAATCATCTTTTCAAGTACAAAATTTAGAAATTCTGAGCTACGAAGCATAATTATTTTCAATAAGATTTATTTGATATGCAGATAAGTATATAAAACTTAAATTTCAAAGCAATACGATAATTAGAAATGCGCCTGGAGCAGTTTGAATATTCGTATGACATGAAAATTTTTATTTTGAGAAAAACGCATTTAAAGTTATTGCTATTAGTAACCACATAATATCTAAATTAAATGCAAATGCCTATAACTAGGAAAGTAATCACAGAAATTAAAAATTCTTTTTGCAACACATTTCTACTCGTCCGTAGTTTCACAATTCAATAAAATAAAAAAATCGAATTTTTGGACAAATTTTACAATTTTGAAAGTCCACTTTCCCCTTAAGAAGGTGAAAGTGAAAAAATACACAGACAGTCGACACTTGCGGTGGCATCCTACCTTTGGGCAGGCATACCTTCCCAACGGAAAAAAATGTAATATTTTTGAGAAAATGACTAATACAAACTCGGACAACACACTGTCGGTCTTAAAAGGAAAGGAAAAAATGTGAGGGACCACATTTGGGAAAAGACATTTCGATTTAGTCAGGTTAGCCTATTTGGATACTACACCGATCGGTTTATCGGAAGACCCATTGATATTCCCGTCCTGTCATCTCATAGGCCACCATATTGGTTGACCTTATAGATGCTCCTATAATAAAACTCCCTGTGAGAGGATAGCGTAGGAACACCCAATCATCACATCCATCGGTCCATTCCATCATTCAGTCATACAATCTTCAGCCGGGATTAGAACTCGAGCTCACAAGGTGGAAGCTCGCGAAGCTAGATGTGGTGTGGGTGGCGATGTGGATCACGTATTGATATACGTATCTTTCTGTCAATACGTGTCTTTCTGCCAACACCTTCTGATCAACATACTCTTCAATAATGCTGCGTATTGTAAAGACGGATGAGCAGTTATTCTGTTTTAAATTGAGGGAGGCCACTGTGGAGTTAAGATTTCTGTTTGAAAGAGGCTAAAAGAAATATGAAGATAAAGCGTAGACTCCACAACACAATTGACGGCCATATTTTAAAATCGTGGACATGTCGGTCCATCTTTACAAGACGTCGTATAGTTGAAAATTTGGATGATCCGTAGGTAGAAAGACACGTATATCAAGACGTAGTCCTTATCGCCACAGTGCACGAGGGCTCGGGTTCAAATCGCGGATTTGAATGGATTGTAACCGTGCTGCTTTCTCACAGGGTCAGTGTTTCCTGACTTATTGAATTATCTTATAATAACTTCCCCAAATGGAGCAAAATATAGGTGCCCAGAGAAGACAAAACTTTATAAACTTAAAAAATAAAGATGCATATGTTACCATGATTGTTAATAGTGTATATGCAGATGGTATTTACCAAGTCCCGCTATAAATTCTGGCTTATAGACTTTAAAAAAAAAATTATACGCCTGTGTCATTCTATCAGTTTGGTGTGTGCGTGTAGGGAGGGCATTCAGTTTCTACCTTACTGGATTGTTAAATATGGAGTTCATCCTACCATAAGTAAAAATTTCAAAATCTTAAGAAATAGTATTGTACCTAGGATATACAAAGGTTACATGATGCTAAACATCAAATAAGCGACGCCTTAAATCAATGTCCACATGCATAATCGATTGTGTTCCAATTGCATCTGTTATACATTTTCTTATGAGGTCAGGCTAACGTAGATATTTTAAAGAAGAGTTAAAAGAGAACGACAGTTTCTGTTCTTCTTTTTTTGGCTTCCCTGCGCAGGAAACAGTCACTTCTAAGTTTTCGCTATACCGAGTGTTAATCTGATCCATTGTTTATTGATTTATCTCTTTCCACAAGATTTGAATGCCTCATCATCTGCCATACAAACTGACCATTTTCCAGAAAAAAAAGAAAAATATTCGCCTTCTTACTAAGTATGATACATTTTCCAAAGAGGATCCCATAAATACTCTCTCGTAATATTTTCCCGCTTAACACAACTTAAGGCGATGTCTAGATGTTCACTGAGATCTGCAGCAAATAGTATATCCTTCAACATGTCTGAGCTTTGGCCTTTGAAGTACCGTTCCTAGATATTGGAAGATCGGGATGAAATATTTGGCGAAGATTGGAATTTTTCCCCGACAGTACGTGATGCGGGAACTGATAGGAGATGTCAGTAGGTAAAGCTGCAGAGCACACTTGTATTATCCACTGTCTGGGAAGGATACTTCGGGGCAAATATTGGTGCAAAATAATGCGGATGGAAGTTAAATTCTTATACCACAAATTCTACATAATTGTAAGGCATGCATTCTACTATGTTGAAATAGCCTTCCTCTGGCATATCCCTTGATTTTGACTGCGGTACTGGTGACATTTGTGGTTAAATGGTTGATTCTTCATTTCCACAGTCACTTTTCTGTAGACTGTGATTTAGATTTTGGAAAGTTAACTTGGTATTTTCTGTCTTAGATTTTATATTACTTTGTTTTGATTTCGATTTATCTATGCTTATATCTCTCTGTTTTCAATGTGGGTTTCTCGAAGCCTTGGGAGGTGTTTTAGGCTTGGCCTGCATCCTATAAAAATATTCTCCCTGAGGTAACCGACTCGGTCAGGCCTCCTGATGATTTTTTCACATCAATTGTATACATTGATCGTCGTATTTATTATATATATATATATAAATATATATACGTATATATATATATATATATATATATATATATATATATATATATATATATATATATATATATATATATATATATATATATATATATATATAAATGTACATATGTATATATATACACTGCTGGCTACTGTAAATGCAACACCCTGAAGGAAACATGCAAATAACATGAAATTTACAACATGCATTAGCGGAGGTGAGATATGCAAATGATTAGAATTTCAGCGCAGACGCACATCACGCGCGCCTGTGGCGCCACTTCAAAGCGCTATTTAAGGCTTGGAAATTTCGACGATTTCAAGTTCGGCAATTGTGTTTTTCTTGTGGTTTAAAAAAAAAAAACGATCAATTATGCCTCGTCGAAATCAGCGATCATCTTTTGATCAAGTATCCGAGTTCGACAGAGGAAGGATAGTGGCCAACCGAGATTGTGGATAATCTTTCAGGGAAATCAGTAGTCGTGTTGGACGAAACCAAACAACTGTAATGCGGATATGTGATCGTTGGATGCAGGAGGGTACGACGGACCGGCGTGTTCGATCGCATCCACCTCAGCGTACAACTTCACGTGATGACTGGCAAATTGTGCGCATGGCAGTGACGGATCGCTCAGTCACATCACGAACCATAGCACAGCACATGCAGTCTGTAACGCATCATCCAGTGTCTGCGAGTAACATTCGACGCCGTTTACAGCAGAGTGGTCTGTCCGCAAGACGGTCCTACCCTTGACGCAGAACCACAGACGTCTCCGCCGCCAATGGTGCGATGACAGAAGGATGTGGACGGCAGAATGGAATGAAATTGTCTTTACTGACGAGTCACGCTTCTGTCTGCAACACCACGATGGTCACATTGGTCTGGAGACACCGTGAAGAGAGGATGCTGAACAGCTGCGTTATGCACCGCCACACTGGTCCTGCACCGGGTATTGTGGTATGGGGCGGTATTGGATATCACTCTCGCACACATCTAGTACGCATTGCCGGTACTTTAAACAGCCAGCGCTACATCTCCGAGGCGTTGGAGCCAGTTGTCCTTCCTTACCTTCAGGGCTTGCCCATAGCCATAGTTCAACAGGATAATGAGCGACCACACGTGGCACGCATTGTCCAACGGTTCTTTGTCAATCCCCAGATTAAATTGCTTCCCTGGCAGCCTCGCTCTCCGGATCTTTCGCCGATAGAAAACATGTGGTCAATGTTGCTCTACGATTGACCCAGATTCCCTCCCCAGCTGCCACAGCAGATCAACTTTGGCAACGTGTGGAAGCTGCTTGGTCTGCTGTACCCCAAGAACTCCTCCAAAATCTCTTTGAATCAATGCCGATGCGTGTGGCAGCGGTGATCTCCAACAATGGCGACTACTCTGGCTACTGATTTTGGCAGGAACCACACTTCACAGAAGTCTATAAATTTAATCATTTGATACTTGGTCAACATGTTATCTACAAAATAAATTTTTTTGTGATATCTCTTGTCTTTCTTGGTGTTGCAATTTGGGTGGCCAGCAGTGTATATATATAAATAAATAAATAAATAAATAAATAAATATATATATATATATATATATATATATATATATATATATATATATATATATATATATATATATATATATATATAATAAATACAACGATCAATGTATACAATTGATGTAAAAAAAATAAATATATTTCTAAAAATATTCGTAACGGATATTTTTATAGACAAAATAATATAGAAGAAAATATTCAAATTAAATCTAATAAGACATACGAAAGAATATATGACATATTATAGTACATTCATAAGTACGTATAGTTCATACATACGTACAGACATACTAAAGAATATAGACATACTAGTACAGTTAATATAGTACAGTTTGAGGACCATATCTTTTACTTTATTTTAATAATTTCTTGGATAATGCCCATCATCTGTCGCATTAGCAAGAAAAAAAATTTTTTTTTGTTTATTTAATTGTTATGCACGTGACGATAAATTTATTTAAAGTACCAAAAAAAAAGAAATCACGTTATCAGCATTTAATAAATTAAATTCTAAAAATGAATCTTTAAATATTCCCCAAAAATCAGAACATAGAGGTAAAGATTCGAAAAAGATTTCATTTTAAAGGAATTTATTTGATCTTTCTCGTGATATAAATTTTACAACCGTCAAATCATTATTTTAAATGCAAACTTAAAAAAAGATGCTAAAACAGCTTAAAAATTTAATTTAAAAAAATCTAAGAAAAATCTAAGAAGCTAAAAATCTTTTTTTGTTAATTTATTTCGTTGTTATGCTCGTGTCGTAAAATTAATTTTAAGTATCACAAAAAGAAAAGAATCCACGTGATCATCATTTAATAAATTGAATTCTCAAAATTAATCTTTAAAAATTCACCAAAAATCAGAAAATAGGGGTAAAGATTCGATAAAGATCTCATTTTAAAAGAATTTTTAGTATCTTTCTCGTGATCTAAATTTTATAACCCGCAAATTATTATTTTAAATGCAAACTTAAAAAAAATACTAACACAGCTTAAAAATTTAATTAAAAAAAATCTAAGAAGAATTTTTTTTAAATCTTTCTTAGTGCACCCCTTCACTATAAGAAGAATCGCCAAGCAAAATATCAGCCCTTTAGGTCCAGTGGTTTAGTCTGTGCGTTGTATGTCAGTCAGTTACGGAACTGTTTTATATATATAGATACTTCTCTAACTAAAAATTTACATCCTCTTTGATTTGCATAATTTTTCTTACATCCTCAGAATATAACTAGTCGAAAATCAATCCTTTATGTTATAGATTTACTCTTAGTATACAGGCTGTTCGGAGATTTTTTAGTCGATTTTGGTAAGCGGTAATAAAAAATCGTTTGCTGCAAAAGAAATAATTGCAATTGTACTATGTTCTTAAGTCAAAATTATCGTCTGCGGCTTGAAAATTTGTTTTTATTCAAAACGGCGTTTTTAACAAAGCAGTGGTTCGAAGGCTACATTTATGCTCTTTCCGAAGAGAAATATGCATACTCCGTTATCCAAAAACGATGTGAGGGTCATGGTTTTGTGATATCTAAAGCGTCGATAGGTAATACCGTGAACAAGAAAGGAAAAAAAAGGTCAAATTGGAGCCTCAAGTGGGACAAAAATTCCAAACAAGTATCCAAGGAAAAAACGGACATCTTCGACTATTGCAAAGGTACGTTGTTTAATGTTAAAAGAAAATCCCCCCAGTCATAGGACAGTTGCAAAATCATTAAAATGCTCGGTGTCCACTGTAAACAAAATGATAAACGTTGATTTAAATCTTAAGAAAGCGAAAAAACGCAATGTGCATCGTCTTCTTCCAAATCTTATCGCTGAACGCAGGAAACGCTGCAGAATTCTATATGAGAAACACTTATCCAAAGAAAAATGGAAAACAATTGTCACAATAGATGAATCATGGGTGTATTTAAATGATTGCAACAAAAAAAGAGCCATTTGTTATCATAAAAGGGGCGAAAAAAATTTAAGTACATGGTTCAAAGAATCGAAAGAAAGTTTTTCTAAGGGATTCATGATTGTTGCTGGTTTTTCTTATAATGGCAAGTTAAAAATAAAGCGAGTAGAAAAAAATGTCAAGATTAACTCCAAATACTATCAGGAACATATTTTATCGCCAATTTTTCTGAATGAAATACCATCGCTTTACCCACAGTGCCATCAATCTGTGAGACTCCAGCAGGACAAAGCTAGCAGTCACACATCAAAATCCACTGTAAATTTCCTAAAAGAAATGGAACAAAAAACTGGTATCAAGGCCATACCGTTCACTGATATCCCTACTAAATCTCCCGATGTATCACCTATGGATTTTTGTGCTTTCGGACTTTTAAAATCTGCATTATCCAAACGTCGTCCCAAAACCCTTACAGGACTCTGGAAAGCCGTTCAGGAGGAATGGGATAGAATACCTCTTCTGACACTTCAAAAGGCATTATTATCCTGGAAATTGCGGTGTCGAAGGATAGTTCAGAATAAGGGATGTCAAATAGAACATTTAAAACACAAGAATTTTATGTAATTTAGTTTTGTGAATAAAATTTACATTGTCTATAAAATGTGTGAACAGCCTCTGTATTACTAATATTTTATTCTTTAATTAATATTTATTATAAATATATTTTAAATTTTATTTTGTATTTATTTATTTGATATATTGTTTAGTCTATTTTCATTATATATATGGATATCACTACATAATTTTTTACCATGTTTTATTAATTCGCTTTCTTGTTTGTTTGTGTGTGTGTGTGTTTGTCCGGTACAAATCTTGCAATCGATTTTTAACTAACTTCCCGACTAGCCAGACATTTGAAAATTTTAGAATAGCTCATAACATGATGACAATGCATTATTTTAATACTTTTAGCCATCTTTATGCAGAATTAAATTCTTTTTCCAGCTAATTTTGTTTTGTAGACTGGTGCAGCCATCTATCGACCTGGACGGGAAAGAAAAGTTAAAACGCAAGTTAACTTCCAATTAACTTCATTTTCTTTCAAGTTGATGGGATAATTCATCAAAAAAATTTAAAAAGTATTTATTAATACATAGAATCGTCAAGTTTTTATGATTCAACAGAAATTTTAAAAACATGGTATATAAAAATTTCTTTTTATCTTGTAATTATTTATTATATTTTTCTAACATTTATCAGTTTATTAACTCAGTGGATTTACCTACATTTTGCTGTTTTTTTTTGTCGTATATTTTTATACATTTTACGATTTTCGAACAATATTTATTTATTAATTAATTTTTAATGAATCATTACAAAGAATTTCGATTGGGATTTATCTATTCTCGCACCAACACAAATGGAGAGGCGACTTAAAAATAGATGCAGCTCACAGAAAATTATTTTCCTTTATATCTTCTAGGGGGGGGGGATGAAGATTTCCCTGCTCGAACGAAATGAAACAAAAGAGGGCCACGAATAATTCATCTCGTTCGACCTGCGCCGTGATCCTTCCCCTTTATTTTTCGATCGTTTTTCCCCTTCTTTGTAATACCCTTTTGGCGGCCACAGAATGAATAATTCCTCGTCAGCTTTGTGTCGTTTTCCGAGATGAAATGGAATAATTCATCAAATAATGTTATTTATGGGAAAATATCACGGCAGTAACTTAGTAACTGCATTATGGCAACACAAACGGAACGCGACATCATCTTTTAACTGAATTTCTACGAACAACATGCTCGTTAAATTTATGTTAATGATAGGGTTGCCGGAAGTTGACAGTATATATAGAAATAACTTTTTCCGAGAGAAAAAATACAAAAAGAGGATGGGGCATGGACGTAGACTTATATAATATTGATCCACGCACATTGACATTATATATAGAGAGAGAGTGAAATTTGTCTAGCCGACCATTCCTATAAACGGCTCTATTTTGTTCAGGAATGATTGAAGAGTCCCATAGAGTGAATGTTACGGAACACGGCCATAACATTCGCTGAGCCACCCCTCAAAACGACCACTTTTTCTCGGAACCATGACGGGCCACCATAGATTAGATTCCCTATATATAAATATATATATATATATATATATATATATATATATATATATATATATATATATATATATATACAGGTGGTTATCAAAATAATGGAAGCACCTATCAATATTAGTGGTGTCTATGAATGTGTTTCGTATTCCTTTAAAAACGAGTCTGGCCACCGGTATTTTTTTATGTATCATAGTGCATGTATTATTTACTGTCAGGTAGCAGTAATAAAACTAACGGCATCGTGCTTTTGGGGGGTACAGCGTAAAATGTCAAAACTTGCAGACCTTGTGGAGAGGGCAAATTGTTGGAGCGCGTTTAAATTGGAGTAGTATCTGTTACTGCAACCCCCAGGCTAATGGGTGTTTTTTGAGCTATGGTATCGAAAGTCATGATAGCATACAGTGTGCACGGAAAAACATCCTTTGCCAAACAGAATAGTGGACGAAAGGGAGAGCTGAATGAAAGACGGACGAGGTATTGAAGCGGATTGTGACATGAAGAAAGAAAACAACTGCAGCCAAAATGACCGAAGAGCTCAATCAGCATCTGCATGTTCTGGTATTAACATTAGAGGTAGAAGGTAAATTCACAAACAAAGAATTTACCGAAGAGTAGTTTTTCCCTAGTCACTTGTAATACATGCCAATACAAAATATTGTCCACAATGGTGCCACGACCGCAAATCCTGGTCGAGTAATATATCAAAAAATGGAATTTGGTTCGACGAATCATTGTTCACATTGTTCCTCGAAAGAGGACGAGCGTATGTTTGGAGAACACCTACACAACCGTAAGATTCTAGCTGTCGCATCTGAACTGCTACCATGGAGGTAGATCTATCAGGGTTTGGCATGGCATCTCATGGATTTCTTCAGGCCCTAATGTAACTCTAAAGGGGATATTGAATGAGAAGGACTATGTCGAACTTTTAGCTCAGTGGTCCATCCTATGGTGCAAACATTGTTTCTTGCAGGACATCGAGTGGTATGGTAATCCCCCTATACATACAGCTAAATCTATCAAGTAATGGTTTGAAGAGAATGAAAAAGTCAAATATATTTTTTTGCACAGTACAATCCCCCCGACTACTATAAATCTCCAACCACTATGATCTGTATAAGCGGGTAGATAAAGGTATCGATATCCAGCACAGCATCTCTACAGGAACTTTCTTGATTTTACCCTGAAGAATGGTATAATATATTCTTAACCACTATTTGTGAATTGTATAATCCAATTCCAAGGTAAACCAGGTGGTTTTACATGACAAAGGTGATCCTGCCGCGTATTAATAAAGGTTTTCATGATGTATCTTAGTGTTTCCATTATTTTGATAACCACCTGTATATATATATATATATATATATATATATATAAAATATCTTTCTGCATATCCATCTTGTCCTGGTAGCAAAAGATAATACTAACGTATTTTGTGGTGTCAAAAAAGATCGGACCCAAATTTACCGAGGAAAAGAGATGACACAAGAAGATCAGAATAAAATTAGAGCTTGAACAAGAAGATCGAGACAAGAAAAAATATGGTCTCTTTAAAAGAGATATCCTAACAAGCCCTAGTGCAAGGCCTTTATCTCTACTTTTCGATTTCGCAGTAATAAGGGCCTTTGAGAACTTAAAAATACATTTTATTCGTTCAGTGAACGTTCAAAAGCTTTATTTGATAAAAACAAACTGCTTCTCAGTGTTCTATTGATGTAGTTTACTTTTCGCGATCGAGCCTTTCGTCGAAATTATTATTTTTGATTAATTTCACGCCTGAAGCGTAAAAAATATATATATATATATATATATATAAGTTCTTTACAGAGTTAAACTTTTCGAAATATATTTTTCTTTAACTGGCACCGAGACGAAAGTAATGCTATTGTTTCAAAGAACAGGAAAGGAAAGTTTTTCGTTCAATTTTCGGCTTACTCACTGATCTAGGCTACTTATAAGAATTATATAGGTGGGAAAACTTAATAAATAGAATTTTTGAGGTGAAACTTCTTAAGGGTCGGACGAGGCGAAAAAGTGAAACACTTCACAGAGAGTGGAGGGAGGGGTAACGTTCAAACTTTTGTTTATCTATTAAATGGAAATTGTAAAAGTCCATGGTCTTCACCCGTCACGTGCCGTGATCATAAAATGCAATTCACTCCCATCATGCGATTATGTATATATATATATATATATATATATATATATATATAAACTCACGGCGTAACAGTCCCATGTGGACCAGGGCCGGCGGTACCCATCTCCGCTTTCTTGACCGTGGGCTTGGGACAGCATATGTCTCAGTCAAGTGGTCAACCTGACGTGGACCCTCAGAGTTTAGTTCCCAAGCCTGCTTGGTCCTCATTTTATCGACCCATTCAAGATATGAAAGGCTAAGTCGACCTTGCCCAGTCGCAGGGTCGAACCCTGGACCTCTGGGATGGCAGCTTGACGCTTTTAACCACTATATATATATAATATATATATATATATATATATATATATACCCTAATCTTCAGATCTTAGGGATGAAGTATTCGTGGTCAGTGACGTCCTAGTTTCGTCTCATAAACAAAGCCTTAGTGAACCTATAGGGGAATTTTTACCATGCTTCACTACTCTTTTAATTGACATTATATTTAATTCAATAACTGACATTGCTAATAAGTATAGGCAGAACAAAGTTTCTCTTGATAGGTTTGAAGTGAAATTCAGTGAGTCGACATCAGAATTCAGTGGTACACAGAAGAAAAAAGAATCTTTGTTCAAATGGCCATTGTTTGATTGGAAGGTGGACTTCCGTTCCAAGCGTAAACCTATCGCCACCATTCCATTAGGTCCTGAACTCCTCTCAGCACAGGTTAAGTGAAGTAAAATTTTATTTTATTTTATCTGATTATTGTTTTATATTTATGTCTCTCTTGTTTTGAGCTTTTGTATCAAAACCCCATTCATTTATAAATTGTCAAGTAAAATGTGAAATTTCTGGGTTACAATAGTGCCTGAGTTCTTTCTGGGTTTTAGTAAACGGATTATTTTAGTTTACTTTACCCTTTATGGGAAAAATGTACTTGGTACTCGTCGTGCCTCCTGGAACCAATTAACGTCGACTACCGAGGTACCACCGTACATATATACATATAAGGTTGAAAAAATAAATTGATTAATAATAATAGGTACATTTTTTTTGTAATTTAATTTACATTCTGAGTTCATAATTGTCCATAGCGACTTCAATATACATATTTATTATCACATGATTTAACACGGTTAATTCTCTAGGTATATTAAATGGATGGGGAACGAGTTGCATATTTGTAACTCTGAATACGCATTCTCACGCTCTCCTTTTACAAATGACGTACACAAAGGGAGACAGTAATCGACGTTAATCGGCAGTAACAGTACTGAAGGAGGCGAAACGAAAACGCAACTGTGCCATCGACGACGGGACGTAATTCAACTCCAAAGTATGAAACGTATTTCCAGGACAGGACGGAATAACTTTTATGACAATGCGCCTGGACCTCCATTGTCATTATGGAAATGGTCACTTCGGAACCACTGAATGAAACACAATGGCGGCATTTCTATCTAGAATATCCGTTATTTCTCGGGAGTCGCACAGTAGTAGAAGAGGGTGATTAACGGAGCTAAAAAGAGGAAATGCATTTATGGAGCGGGAACGAGGTAACGCAGTGAAGACTTTCACTGTAGGGGGTTGATTGGTATTTTGGAGAGGATTTGTGGACCGGAAAAGATTCGAAGTGCGTGTGGGGAGACAGGTTTATGAATACCGTGAATATGAAATTATGACTTGAAGAGAGAATTATAGGATTCCTTCCATAGGATTCATGACGCGAAACGAATAAGGCGATGGTATTTTTTATCTAATAGGAAGCCGATATATTTTATCTCTCTGTATATATATATATATATACAGGGTGATCAGAAATTCAGTATACATTTGAAAAAGTAATAATTCACGGAATATTGCAGGTAGAGAGGTAAAAATTGACACACATGCTTGGAATGACATGGGGTAATTTATTGCAACCACAAAAAAACCTTCAAAAAATGCCCGACAGATGGCGTTTCATGTGATAATAAAAGCAATAATTAGCATAACAAATTATGACAAAGCAAAGATGATGTTCTTCAGAACAAATGCTCAATATTTCGACCGTCATTCCTGATCAATAGCTGTAGTCGAGGGACAATGTTGTGAACATCACTGTACAGCATATCTCTATATATGTGAGACATTGGCGTTGGATGTTGTCTTTTAGCATCCCTATTGATGTGGGTCCATCGTGAACTTCAAAATCATTCTCTTCAGAGCTGCAATTGTCATAGGATCTTTACCCGTTCGAATGCCCTTTCTATGGCGATAGGATGGTAAAGCTGCAGTAGCAGATTCCACATTCTGATAGTACAGCTTCACTAACAGTGCCTTTTCTGGTAACGTCAAACACGCTGCGATTGCTGGTGCTTCTGATTCCCTCATTGGAGCTCATTAGAGTCAGTGATGTAACTACGTTACATGGGCCACGCTCACCAACGTAGATGTTCATAGTAAATGACCAATGGTTATAAAAGATGAAAGCACCTGATTCCCTCTCTCATTACAGCTCATTTTATACACGATTCTCATGCAGCGTCACTGACTTTTGCTGTCCAGAGCCATCTGTTGGCCATTCTTTGAACATTGTTTTTGGTTACAATAAAACCCCATGTCATTCCAAGCATGTGTGTCAATTTTTACCTCTCTACCTGCAATATTCCGTGAATTATTTCTTTTTCAAATGTATACTAACTTTCTGATCACCCTGTGTATATATATATATATATATATATATATATATGGTGGCCAGTCATGGTTCCGAAAAAAAAGAGACGTTTGCAGGGGTGGCCGTCTAGAGCAGTTTCACTGTACATGTATATGCGATACACGCCGCTGTAGGTACCGTTGAGCATCAATGTAGGCGCAGCACAGAGGAAGCGCGCTCATGTTGCAGATGATGAAAAATCCACAGAACTGGTACACTGTCTTTGTTACGGAAACACTCATGGTGAGGAGATACATTTTACAAACACATAATAACGTTTGGACCTAGTTTCGACAACATATCACAAATAAAACAATTCCGGACCATTGTCGTGTTGCCTGTCTTAAAATTATTTATTTCTTTGGGCGAGATTCGTATATTATTTGGGTTAGTACAAATTATTTATAATTTATAGGTATTTGGGTGCGTTGTGTTTTTTTTATTTATTTTCTTGAATACAACCCAAAAGGCTCTAGACAGGTTTGCAACCGAACAGGCCAAATAAACTTTGCTTCTAAAACCTTCCTTTAGGTCAACTACACAAAACAAAGATGACGGACTCCAATGTAACAAAATAAAATTGATTTATTTACAACCTTATCTATTTACAATTTAACTCAAAATAACCGAATCACCAAATCTTCGTACACAGTTTACACATTTTACTAATCTTTTAGCCATTTCTCCTCGATTCATATCAAACGACAATGTATTTAATTAAATCTACACCTTTTGGATTCAGGGAGCATATAATTATTAAGCTAACTCATAGCCAAGAACTCCTATTCATCAAAATTATCTTTACGAAAACACTGTTCCCGCACTAATCTTTCATTTAGCTCGGTGGGGTCTGAACAAAACAAAATTTAACTTTCACTCACTCAGTTTGACGATACAGCACTGGGACTCTGGCGTCGAAGCTCTGCTTAGGCATGGGGTATCGCTTCTTCCTTCTAGGTAGTGGGTGCGCTGCGTCTCTAGGCTGTCGTGGGTATTCTTCTACTCTTTTCAAAATGATGGGGCACTCATCAGGAAAATGATGACATCGACTTCTCTTGATCCAAAGTCACGCTCAATTCCGGGAAGACTCGACCAGATCTCCAACATTAAGGCGCATCCTCTCTATAACCCCGTTTCTATTCTCTTGCTCAAAATCACTCTCAGCTCCGGGAAGACTCGTCCGGATCTCCAATATTTAAAACTGCCAATCTTTTCATCACTTTCGATGCTAAGGCACTAGGAAAGATCAACCGGTTTCCGGAAAACGAAACCTCTTTCTCGTACTGTCGGACAACTCCCGGGAATGATCAACCGGTCTCCGACGTTTTGAAATTCCAATCTCTTCATCCCCCTGCAATGCTAAAGCACCGGGAAAAGTCAACCGGGCCCGCACGCAGAAGAGAATCCTTTTAAAAAACTCTAAGTCTTCTATTTATTTGTTTTTTTTTATAACAATGTCCACGCCTTCTCGTGACTCCTAATCCATTCAGGAAAGCTTTCAAAAATCCACCACTTAGCCTCCATTTTCATTTCTCGGATTGGATAATCCCATAACCCATGCACGTCTTAATTTCGTCATACCCAGACCACCCAAAGTCCAGTCCACGTGTTTTGCGGTCTACAGGCCCAATAAATCCTTTACAATGGGGTATTTTACTTTAATGTCAAACCCTGGTGCCATCTCCTTATCTGCGTCTAGAATCACCTACCCCCTATCGCGCACCGCCGCTTTTAAATTGGCTAAGGCATAAAAGACTACTGTTCCGTCCTCTAATCAAAGGCGGCTTCCTAGCATTCTAACCGAAATGTGATGAAAACAGCCTTCGATCACTTTATCTCTCTAAAAATTTTAATTTTTCTTTCAAATCGAAAGCGCTTCAAAAAACACCTTCAAACCACTTGCTTCCCTCAACTGCGAAAACAAAACTAAACATTGCTCTCTCCCCTTTTTCAAAAACACGCGAACCCTCGAAGTCACCCAATTCCCAAAATCCTACCGCATGCTAGATTCGCGAACCACACAAAATTATTTTCTTTCGCATTTTCCCTCGTTACCCTAGCAACACCTGACACATCGGAAGGACACCCCCTCTCGTACAAGAAACCTGTTCTCAGACCAGAAATTCGTTCAACTCAGTCTGGTTTTGACCCCGGGGACCCGATTTTTCGATACTCTCTGCCCCTTAAAGTAATTTGCGACTAAAAAACTTTCCTCCGTTTGCACAATAGAGCCCATAAATCTCAACCAAAAAAAACACCTGATAACAGTAAACCCCAAAACTATTCTCATTTTCCAACCATCTACAACTTTCTAACCACCACGACTTATATTTATTTTTATTTTCACTTGTGCGACTATTTAATTATTTCTTTATTTCATTTCAAAAAGTCACTAGCTTAGTCCATGCACTTCAGCATTTTAGATAAATAAATGTAAATTTTGGCCAGAAATTGCCATTTATTCTCTAATGAGCTGTTTAAACAATTTGCTAAATTTTAAACTCACACAAACTTACTAAAGTGATATTCCTCACGCCTACCGTATCGCACTTAACTCCTCAACACTTATATTTCGTCAAACATTACTTTCTCAAACCCCTGTTCCTGAAGTCATTCTAGGTCTGCAGCCCTAAATCACTTCCAGGATTTTCTAAATTAAAAACACAAGTTTTCACTTTCCAAAATCTTCCATAAACGCAAAATTTCCTCATTATTCACATAAAAAGCCTACATACAAACTAGTTTCTTTATCGTGCGTTCTCCTTCCTTAGGGGGGGGGGAGAGTAAGAAGGGCAAACGAACCCCTCTCTTCTCTTAGAAAACCTTTTCCCCACTTCCTGTTTTAGTAAACAAAAACTGACCCCGCACTTCCTATCACTCCTCACACAAAGCACTATACTACGACAACCTTTTATTTTGCGTAACTCATTCATTCTAAAAACAACCGCCATACCTCTAATACCACATATTTCTCTTCTATACCCTTGTTTCATTAAATTCATACTAAAATTTCACTACTATGCCTAATTATTCAACCCAGGGTAAACAATTGTAAATTCTATTTTCATAGCACCTAACAACTAATGCAATCCATCCATCCAAAAGTTTAGTTTTTTTATACTGTGGCAATTCTGAACATTTATTCCTATAACTAACCCTCTTTTCGTTATAAAGACCTCTACCCCAACAATGTATCGAAAACTCTTATTTTACATCCTTAACTCAGCACTCCTTCAGCTATAACCTTTTTGGCAGATTAAATGCAATATAATCCACCTCACATTATTTATCGTTTATAGACTGAAACCAATCTGACTATGATTTGCGCTTTTGCTTACCGTTAACCACCTTTCATTCAGAATCACCTCTACTCTAACTTTTTATCTAAACTTCCTATTTCAATTTTACCCAACTGACGATGGCTTCGCAACACATTCGCGATACATTAAAGGCACAACCTTCTTGATCTAACTCAAATAACTCCAATTTTTAAATTTTACACCTCACATTACCGATCATTCGTTTACCTATCATTACTCAATATGCAAGAATTCTCTCATTAGAATATTACTTCTCCTAACATTATGCATTCAAATTCTTTATACGTAATTAAACTATGACTTACAATCCCAAACTTTAAAAAACGCTAATTTCCCCCAAAATACACATATATGCACAAAATCAAAACAAAACACAATTCTATTCTCAATGTACTTGCAAAAATATTATCTGACAAATTCAATACTTAAATTGACACACGTTTCTCTCCAAAAATTTCATATCTATACCAAGTACCACTAATTACTATCGACCAACACACTTGTACTCAATTCAATAATTTCTCAACTGTTACTCAAATCTTAACTATCTATTGATTTTCTCATTTCAATAGAATTTTCAAAATCACACTTAAATATTATCTATCAACTGATATCAAACAAATTTTCTGCCATCAACTACTTTTAACTTATTCAAAATATTTTTCAAAAATACACCTCAATTCAATCTATCATCTCTACAATATCTACAATATACATAAATTTTAAACACTTCATATAAATAATAACATAAGTATTTCTTATCTATCTTTAACCAACTCAACAAACTCTTTCTAAAAACACTCTTTAATTCACTTAGTTAAAATTAAAATATTTGCATTCATATATTCACACTTCAAACAATCTTAACATAAAATCAATATTGTCACACTCTTCAAAACAAAATTACACTCAATAATAATAATTGTGGCAAATATACGAACATATTTTCAAAACACTCCCGCTCTAAAAATTCTTACGCGCTGCTCCCTTCTATACAAAATTTGTAAAGACCAAAAAAAATTTTCTTAAAGACAAAAAAAAAAAAAAAAAAACTGTAACTGTTTTTTTGTAACGCAAAAAAAAATTTCACGATTCTAGCCTAACACAAATTATTTTTATTATCCTGGTCGGGACCATTTGTCGTGTTGCCTGTCTTAAAATTATTTATTTTTTTGGGCGAGATCCGTATATTATTTGGGTTAGTACAAATTATTTATAATTTATAGGTATTTGGGTGCGTTGTGTTTTTTTTATTTATTTTCTTGAATACAACCCAAAAGCTCTAGACATTTGCAACCGAACAGGCCAAATAAACTTTGCTTCTAAAACCTTCCTTTAGGTCAACTACACAAAACAAAGATGACTGACTCCAATGTAACAAAATAAAATTGATTTATTTACAACCTTATCTATTTACAAAAAAAAACTGAATTACCAAATCTTCGCACACAGTTTACACATTTTACTAATCTTTTAGCATTTTCTCCTCGATTCATATCGAATGACCTGTATTTAATTAAATCTACACCTTTTGGATTCAGGGAGCATATAATTATTAAACTAACTCATAGCCAAGAACTCCTATTCATCAAAATTATCTTTACAAAAAACACTGTTCCCGCACTGATCTTTCATTTAGCTCGGTGGAGTCTGAACAAAACAAAATGATTTTCACTCACTCAGTTTGATGATGTCGCACTGGGACTCGGGTGTCGAAGCTCTGCTTATGCTTGGGGTATCGCTCCTTCCTTCTAGGTAGTGGGTGCGCTGCGTCTCTAGGCTGTCGTGGGTATTCTTCTACTCTTTTCAAAATGATGGGGCACTCATCAGGAAAATGATGACATCGACTTCTCTTGATGCAAAGTCACGCTCAATTCCAGGAAGACTCGACCGGATCTCCAATATTTAAAACTGCCAATCTTTTTATCACTTTCGATGCTAAGGCACTAGGAAAGATCAACCGGTCTCCGGAAAACGAAACCTCTTTCTCGTACTGTCGGACAACTCCCGGGAATGATCAACCGGTCTCCGACGTTTTGAAATTCCAATCTCTTCATCCCCCTGCAATGCTAAAGCACCGGGAAAAGTCAACCGGGCCCGCACGCAGAAGAGAATCCTTTTAAAAAACTCTAAGTCTTCTATTTATTTGTTTTTTTTTATAACAATGTCCACGCCTTCTCGTGACTCCTAATCCATTCAGGAAAGCTTTCAAAAATCCACCACTTAGCCTCCATTTTCATTTCTCGGATTGGATAATCCCATAACCCATGCACGTCTTAATTTCGTCATACCCAGACCACCCAAAGTCCAGTCCACGTGTTTTGCGGTCTACAGGCCCAATAAATCCTTTACAATGGGGTATTTTACTTTAATGTCAAACCCTGGTGCCATCTCCTTATCTGCGTCTAGAATCACCTACCCCCTATCGCGCACCGCCGCTTTTAAATTGGCTAAGGCATAAAAGACTACTGTTCCGTCCTCTAATCAAAGGCGGCTTCCTAGCATTCTAACCGAAATGTGATGAAAACAGCCTTCGATCACTTTATCTCTCTAAAAATTTTAATTTTTCTTTCAAATCGAAAGCGCTTCATCACATATGTGATGAAGCGCTTTCGATTCTTTTATGCCTTAGCCAATTTAAAAGCGGCGGTGCGCGATAGGGGGTAGGTGATTCTAGACGCAGATAAGGAGATGGCACCAGGGTTTGACATTAAAGTAAAATACCCCATTGTAAAGGATTTATTGGGCCTGTAGACCGCAAAACACGTGGACTGGACTTTGGGTGGTCTGGGTATGACGAAATTAAGACGTGCATGGGTTATGGGATTATCCAATCCGAGAAATGAAAATGGAGGCTAAGTGGTGGATTTTTGAAAGCTTTCCTGAATGGATTAGGAGTCACGAGAAGGCGTGGACATTGTTATAAAAAAAAAACAAATAAATAGAAGACTTAGAGTTTTTTAAAAGGATTCTCTTCTGCGTGCGGGCCCGGTTGACTTTTCCCGGTGCTTTAGCATTGCAGGGGGATGAAGAGATTGGAATTTCAAAACGTCGGAGACCGGTTGATCATTCCCGGGAGTTGTCCGACAGTACGAGAAAGAGGTTTCGTTTTCCGGAGACCGGTTGATCTTTCCTAGTGCCTTAGCATCGAAAGTGATGAAAAGATTGCCAGTTTTAAATATTGGAGATCCGGTCGAGTTTTCTCGGAACTAAGAGTTATTTTTGATCAAGAGAATACAGACGAGGTGACAAAGAGGATGCGATGTAATATTGGAGATCCGGACGAGTCTTCCCGGAGCTGAGAGTGATTTTGAGCAAGAGAATAGAAACGGGGTTATAGAGAGGATGCGCCTTAATGTTGGAGATCTGGTCGAGTCTTCCCGGAATTGAGCGTGACTTTGGATCAAGAGAAGTCGGTGTCATCATTTTCCTGATGAGTGCCCCATCATTTTGAAAAGAGTAGAAGAATACCCACGACAGCCTAGAGACGCAGCGCACCCACTACCTAGAAGGAAGGAGCGATACCCCAAGCATAAGCAGAGCTTCGACACCCGAGTCCCAGTGCGACATCATCAAACTGAGTGAGTGAAAATCATTTTGTTTTGTTCAGACTCCACCGAGCTAAATGAAAGATCAGTGCGGGAACAGTGTTTTTTGTAAAGATAATTTTGATGAATAGGAGTTCTTGGCTATGAGTTAGTTTAATAATTATATGCTCCCTGAATCCAAAAGGTGTAGATTTAATTAAATACAGGTCATTCGATATGAATCGAGGAGAAAATGCTAAAAGATTAGTAAAATGTGTAAACTGTGTGCGAAGATTTGGTAATTCAGTTTTTTTTTGTAAATAGATAAGGTTGTAAATAAATCAATTTTATTTTGTTACATTGGAGTCAGTCATCTTTGTTTTGTGTAGTTGACCTAAAGGAAGGTTTTAGAAGCAAAGTTTATTTGGCCTGTTCGGTTGCAAATGTCTAGAGCTTTTGGGTTGTATTCAAGAAAATAAATAAAAAAACACAACGCACCCAAATACCTATAAATTATAAATAATTTGTACTAACCCAAATAATATACGGATCTCGCCCAAAAAAATAAATAATTTTAAGACAGGCAACACGAAAACCATCACATTAATGAAGAAAGAATGTAGCGCTAAAACGACATGTTGGACGGACAGTCGTAGAACAAGAAACTGCGAAGAAAGCACTTGCTCGCCTCGAAACGCCAGAGCGCCAAAACTTTTAATTGGTTAACTGAGATCATCTACCCCCGCGCATCAGCATCGGATGATCTCCAGAACTTTCTAGAAACGGTTATATCACCATGTTTTTGAAAATTGCTTACTTTTTACGCTTGCATTAAGGGATAATTTAATTGGTTAGTTCGGTTATCTTTAGGTCAGAATTTGGAATAGATGCTATACTTTATTGAAACAACACGGGACAATTTAGAATAGGCGTTTAATTAAAGAAGATGCAATGTTATTATTTCATATATATATATATATATATATATATATATATATATATATATATATACATATGTGTGTGTGTATGTGAATGTGTGAGTGTGTATTAACTATTTATGCTGAAAGGAAATGAAAACATAATATAAATATATAAAACTTATAAAAAACTAATAATTTTAAGCGTACGTTTGTCAAACATATCAGTAAACATGCATTCTTAGTTTAAGTTTTTTATAATGCAGAGATTTCCCCGAAGAGAAATGACGGGAAAAAATCATTTTGAGATAAAAGCGCCTCAAATCATAAACTTGCCATTCTTTAATCATATCGAAGTCCTTTTGAAAGAGAAAAACCATTATTTGGTTTCGAAGAGAGATAAAAACAATATGAAAATGTAATTAGAACGGCAAATGTTTTTTGCTGTATATCATTACAGAAATTAAACATTGATATGTTGACTGAAATAGGAAGTTTAGGTTCCGAGGACAAGTTTTAAGAGCGAGAGACAATTGTTCGTAATTTTTTCCAGACTTTAAAATTCTTTTGATAAAAGAAGTTTTTTGGATGTTTTGAACAGTACTTTTGTGAAAATTATATTCCATTGTCGCCGTCCCAATTTTAGAATTCTTTTATTTAGATAAGCATTGTTATATCTGCAGTATAAAGTTTGGTGAAACTTTTTAACGTACGTTAAAATATTGTAAATATTCCAAAGTACTGGACTCTTGCAGACCAATTTATGAGAAATTGATGTAACGAAAAATTTACTCTGTGTATAAAAGCCATTAAAATAGGTTGCTGAGTATCAACTTTTTGAAAAAATCTTTTTTCGGTACAATCTTTCCATGTTATTAAAGAAACTCAGAATGACAAATATTGAATCTACAAAGATAAAAAGACTTGCAACTAGTATATATATATATATATATATATATATATATATACACCTAGTGCTTCATACATTTCGTGCAAAGTTAAAAAATTCGCAATAAAATAAGTAATACTCGGAAAAACGTTCTGTTTGGACCAATAGGATTAGAGGGACATTGGATTTTTTTTCCATGTAAAAAAAAGGTTCCTAAAGTAACCGAAAGTGGGCGCTCACACGTCATGATGAGACGTTTTATGCAAATCAGGCAAACACAAACAGAAAATCAAACAGATCACAATAACACGAAACTGTGCTTTCATGTTAAAGTAACACATGTTCAACATTACCACCAGCACAAAGTAATGGGCAAGTGAGGCACGTCACTAGCGCATCACTAGCACGTTTCGGCTGCCAAATATTCCATGACACTTTGTACAACATGGACGCGGTCTGCGCTCAAGGATGGTCTGCCACTTCATGGACGATCCTCCAAACTCCCCGTTTCCTCAAAACGTCTTACTAAATTCAGTATCCCATTCAATGAAATATGGCTTTTTTTGCGCCTTCAATCCTTTCTCCGTGCGAAACTTTCGCAATGCAACAATTGTGGATTCACTATTCTTGTAGGAAAGTTTAATTACCAACGCTCGATCTGGTAAAGAAAGCATGCTGCCGGCTGCGAATGACGGATCCACTTACAGCCAGGTGTTTTATTGATAGCCAAATTTGCATAAAACGTCTCAGTATGGCATGTGAGCGCCCTCTTTCGGTTACATTTGGAAACTTTTTTTTTAACATGGAAGAAATCCAATGTCCATCTGATCCTATTGGCGCAAACAGAAAAATTTTCCGAGCATATATATATATATATATATATATATATATATATATATATATATATATATATATATATATAAACTACAGGGTGGCTAATAAATACTGTAACACTCCAAAAATAAGAGTTAATTTTAATCGTTTGAAAAAACAATTTATCTATCTATTTGTATGATTGGCAACTTTTTGTAAACGCAGACGATTTTTGTTTAAAGTAAAACATGTAGAATATTTTTAAAGATGGAAGCCAAAAGGTTAATGCTTAAACAGATTTTTGATCGCGGATTTTCTGCAGGTAAAATATTTAAGCAATTAAAATGCCTTGGTTTTAATAGGACGTTTATATATAGGACTATAAATCGATTATTGGATACCAATAGCTGTAAAGATCGACCAAGGTCCGGTCGTCCACGCACTGTTCGTACAAAAGAACGTATCAAAAGAATTCGTGAAAAGATACGAAGAAATCCACAACGTTCTGGAAATAAAATGGCTGCAGAAGAGAACATCAGTCGCAGAACTATGCAACTTATCATAAATGAAGACCTGGGTTTTCGCCCTTATCGCAAAAGAAAAGTTCAAGGTTTGACTACTGCACAAATAGTAAAAAGGTTACAAAGATGTAAGAAATTGCTGAACCGGCACGGTAGCAAAAGTGTTGAAAAAATAATTTTCTCTGATGAGAAGCTGTTTTGTACAGAACAAAGTTATAATGCTAAAAATGATGTTGTATATTCAGCAACCTTCGAGGATATACCTGAAAATCTTCGAACTGTTAAACGCTTTCAGAACAAGAATTCTGCTATGGTTTGGGCTGCAGTGTCACACAATGGAAAACTGCCTCTGAAATTCATCGATAAAGGGGTAAAAATCAATGCTGAATATTACAAACAGGAAGTATTGGCTACACGTTTATTACCACATGCTAACAGATTGTATCCCAAAAAGAATTGGATATTTCAGCAAGATTCTGCACCGTCCCACCGATCCAAAACAACACAGGAATGACTAAATGCCAATTGCCCGAAGTTTATCAAGCAAGAAGATTGGCCACCTTCTTCACCAGATCTAAATCCTTTAGACTATTGCATTTGGGGGATTTTAGAGTCTAAAGTAAATGCTAAGCAGCACAGAAGTTTGGACTCCCTCAAGGCTTCCATACGGAGTGAATGGGACAAATTACCTCATAAAATGATTCGTGCCGCAATAGGACAGTGGCGTAAGAGATTATCTTTAGTAATCGATAAAGATGGCGGTCGATTCGAGTAAAATTATTTCATGGTAAACTTTCATGTATAATGTTCATAATAATGTTGTATTTTCCATTTTCTATTTCATCTGTGTGTAATTAAATGATTCGATATTTGTCACAGTATTTATTAGCCACCCTGTAGTAGTGCTAACCAATTCTTCAGCGCCACGAGAAATAAAGTAGTTTTGAAAATGATCCATTTCAAAAACCGAACCTGTGGCTCAACAAATGCGTATCTCAGAAAAACTCAGCTCATGATCACTGGCGAATATCGCGAAAAGATGCACTGCCTCGGAATAAGATTAAAATCTCAGCGATGTTGTGAAGAGCGATAGGAGATTTCAAAGAACAAAATTGTTGTCCGTTAATTGCAGTTTATTAACGACCCATGAATATAAACTTAAACGTGTAGTAGAGAGCAATTGGAAATGTTGTACCTAAGAGGAGAGTAAAAAGATAAAACCAAATTATCACGAAAAGGATGAGTTCTTGACATCAAAATACGAGAGCTTTTGAAATAATATGAGTTTTTTAAAGTAACTTTATCGTTAATTGATGCCGAAGAAGAGAAAGAGAATATCTTGAAGAATCTCGAACAGTTGTATCAAAAGAAACCCGAAGTAATTGCTCCAGAGGTAACGTTTCTTAGAAAACGGGGTTATCACGAGAAGAAAAATCCTTCGTCCAAACGTTGAGAGCTTTTGAAATAATAAGCATTTGAAGCCTCTACCACGACGAGTGATTGGGTGCCTAAAGAGGGTTTGATTTATGAACTTTTTGACCATACCTAATCTCAGTTCCTCTCAGTTTTTGGAAGCTTCTTTTTTCCTCGGCATCATGAACGATTTCGGCTTTATTTTGACATTCGATAATGACCATTAAAAGATATGAACTTATAAGGCGCTTAAATCTTCAAATGAGAGTAAATGGAGATCTTTTTTCGGTAAAGTACTACTACTGGAAGAAAATTGTTTGTTTATATCTCCGGTTCGTTGACTAGAAGAGGTTTAAAAAGGAAACGACTTTAATAAATCATCGCAAAAAACAGCCCCGCGTAAAACACTCCAATGCGAGTGTAATCCAGATTTATGCTTGCGGCGTACTTAAAGGATTTCACGGAGGAGCATCACTTAACCGAATCACGGTCGTGGTGTATGAGAGAGGTTTGAATATGCATATTTTGATAGGAAAATCCTCCGAGCCTATTTTTCGATTGAATATTCATCGGGCTTACGATCGTATGCCGATCATTTGCAAATAATACCGTGACGTTATATATATATATATATACATATATATATATATATATATATATATATATATATATATATATATATATATATATATGGTAAAACTTCTCGGCCAGTCATTGTTCAGAAAAAAAGTGGCTGTTTGGAGAGGTTGTCGTGGAAAAGAGGTTTCTTTCTTAACATTGGCTCTCTGGACTGTATTGAATCGGCTCCGAACAAAATACGACCGTTTAGACGGG
>OU015491.1:222661776-222689276 GCA_907164885.2 Dolomedes plantarius
ATTTAATTCTAAAATTCAATCTTTAAAAATTCACCAAAAATCAGAATATGGAGGTAAAGATTCGAAAAAGATTTCATTTGAAAGGAATTTGTAGGATCTTTCTCCTGATATAAATTTTATAACCCTCAAATTATTATTTTAAATGCAAACTTAAAAAAAGTTACTAAAAAAGCTTAAAAATTTAATTTAAAAAAATCTAAGAAGAATTTTTCAAAAATCTTTCTTAGTGCACCCCTACACCATAAGAAGAATCGCCATGCAAAATGTCAGCCCTTTAGTTCCAGCGATTTGGTCTGTGCGTTGTATGTCAGTCAGTGAATGAGTTAGTTACGGAACTTTTTAATATAAATAGATAATAAGATGTTCAGAATGTCCACCGCGCATATCGAGGCATGCATGCGCGCGACGTGGAATGGTTGACTGCACACTATCCAGTAGCGTGGTGTCCACAAAAGTACACGCAGCATAAACACGAGCAACTAAGTCACTTTCTGTAGTAACTGGGACTCAATAGATAAATTTCTTCAGATGGTCCCATAGGAATAAATCCAAAGGTGTCAGATCTGGAGATCGTGGCGGCTATAAAACCAAACTCCCTTATCCAGGGTCTTGGGTATTTCATATCCAGCCGATCATCTACAGAGGAGCTAAAGTTCGCCACTTCTCATGCTGGAACCATGTATTACCGATAAGGGTATGTCATCGAGAGACATACAGAGAGGAGAAATACAGAGTATGTATGTCCAGTGAGACATTCAGGTAACAGATAGGGTTCAATCGTGCGATTGCCCAGTATGCCATCCACACATGTTCAGACCAGTGGACCTGACGTTACTGCTGGCGGATTGCAAGAGGATTCGACTCTGACTACATATGACTGTTGTGACTATTGAAGACCCCGTCGCATGTGAAGCATGATTCGTACGTCAACAAGATATGTGCAATGAAAGCATTGATGGCTGCAAGTTGTTGCAAGGACCTTTCGCATCGTTGTAAGTAATTTGGATGCAGACCTTGCACGGTTGTGTGGCGAAATGGTTCCCTCCGCCCGTAATCGCCTGGGCACAGTACTGCTACTTGCACTCAGCTGCCTGGCTAATACGCGTGTGCTCAACTCGCGATTTGCCTTCATCCGCCGAAGTATCGCATCTTCCTGTTCTGGTGTCAATTATTCAACCGACATTGTTTAACGGGTTGACGCTTCCAGTATTACTCAGTCTGTCGTCCAGATGATATTGTCATTGGGAGAACGGCGTGATGGATAGCGACAGACATACTCCCTAGAATTTCGTAAGGCTTTACCATTACAATGACCGAAGAGAAAGTAAATGTCGCAATATTTCCGAACGGAATATATTAACACCATGCGAAGATTACCAGTACCTACTAGATGCCGACTTTTATATTCAAACGACGTCATTCAACGGCGCCCGCATGCAGGTACCACTTCTACTGTGAAGTCGTTTTGATTCTATTCTCGAGGCTGTGTCTGATTGCATCTGAAGTTGCTTTTTGCCAATATTAGTTCAATGTAAAGACAAAATCATAGAGTTCCAAACAGGGCGCATGCCTATTTGGTGTTCCGGTTGCAAAATTGCTGGAGGGATGTACTGTGTCTAACATCGAGATGTACTGTGTCTAACATCAGGACAGCATAAAACGTTCGTGGCGTCTGCGGGGCATTATCATGGAAGGAAAATGAAAAAATTTGACAGAGATGGGAAGACCTTAAGGGCGATTGTTACCTCATTGCAGAAATACCACTGCGACAAATGTGACTGCCGAGCTTAATATTCAAGCACAGTATCCAGTTTCCAATCATACGGGGCGAAGAGAATTATTTTATATGAGGTGCTTTCCAAAAACCCTTGTATAACACATGACAGCATAACGGAGATACAGTGGTGCCAGGAATATAAAGCAGGGAATGCTGACGTGTTGTTTTCAGACTAATCAACCTTCAGACTCTTCCTCAGGACGTGTTTACGTGTGGAGATCACAGGCAGACGTTTACTACCCAAACTGTCCCCATCTTACAATAAAGCATAGTCGAGGTTCCGTCAAGCTTTGAACAGTCCAATCGGAGTATGAGCCCATTATCACTTTAAAAGGAAGGATGACTAGCACTCATTATAACCATTTTGGGTGACCATGTCCAGTCAGTGGCGCAAACATTGTTTACTGCGAGACATTACGTCTTCGAAGATGAAAAACACCCCTATTCACGCAGCTGAAACTACTATGTGATAGTTTCAGGAACATGATGATGAAGTTGGGCACCTTCAAGGGCCTGCATAATCGCCAGACTTTGACGTCGAGCCTCTGTGGTCTGTGATGGAAAACAGATTAAGATTCCATTATTCTCTCTCTGGTAACTTCCAAGGAACTGCAGCAGTTTCTCCATGGAGAATTGCATCACATGCCACTTACCACCATCCAGGCGTCTATCCCAAGGATGTTTCAAGGAATTTTAAATAAAAAAAGGTAGAATCTTCAGATTAGGTGCGTAATACCTACTTCTGCAAGGTGTTTCCATTATTTTAGAGAACGCCCTGTATATATATATATATATATATATATATATATACAGGGTCATTTTTATTAAACTGCACTACTCAGACCCACCTGTAGCGCGATCTATCAACCGGAATTCCACCAACATTGATAGAGGGACTAAGGAGTACATTGGAAAGAGTTTCCGTGAAAAAAAAATATTTCCAAAAGTCGCCGATTGGGGGAGATATGGCACTGTTGTTGTCGGCGCACAAGTGAATTTGCATAAAGCGCAAGTAAACACATCAAAATGCAAATTCATGACTACATAGTCGATAGCAGCATCAGTATTTTGGGCTATAAAGATCGGTGAAGAATCTGTTGCGCCATCGCTTCACAGAAGATAGGGTCATCAGTTGCTTTTTTTCTACTTGCATGGCCACCTCGCTCCCCGGACCTAACCAATGTGACTTCTTTATGCAGGGTTATTTAATGTTCAAGGTGTATCTTGGTGGAGTTTATAACTTGGCGGCCGAAAAGATCAACATATCCCGGACTGTGATGAACATTTCTGGTGATATGTTACGCTCGACCGTTGAGAACGTAGTATTCAAGATGCAATGTGTCGTTCACCAGGATGGTGGTCATATTGAAGGAGGGAGAAGTGGATTTGCTGCATAAAGCGATATTCAAGTGAATTTTTTTTTGTTATTCATTTGTCTGTTTATTACAACTTTTATCTTTATAGCAGGAAATACTGGCGCTGCTGTCGACTACGTAGTCGTGAATTTGCATTTTGATGTTTTGCTTGCGTTTTGTTCTGATACTCGGGTGAACCAACAACAGCAGTGCTATATCTTTCCCTATCGGTGACTTTTGGAACTTTTTTTTCACGGAAACTCTTTCCCGTGTTGTCCTTTGTCCCTCTATCAATTTTCGTGTAACTCTGGTTGATAGATCGTGCTACGGATGGCTCTGAGTAGTGTCAGTTTAATAAAAACCTCCCTATATATATGTATGTATATATATATATATATATATATATATATATATATATATATATATATATATATATTTAAATCTTAATAAACAATTACATATTTAAATACCACTTCAAATAAAAGTAATCAAATAGAAGTAATTTTAATAAATTTTAACATTATAAAAAAATACAATAGAAAAATAATAGTATTAAATTATAAATAACTGACATAGCAACAATTCCTAAAATAATTTTAAAATCCGATGGAAAATTTAAGCTAGTGGGATATTTGCATTTGTTTCTTGCTTGTAAGTAATTGAATATTTGGATCAAGCTTCGTAACGCGAAGCCTGTGTACATACATTCATGCCGTTCTATATTTAATTCCATTGATTAGCAAATTGTTGTAATCTATAAAATTAAATATGAATTAATACAAATGCTAGCTTTTATGAAGGCCGCACATGAAGATCACGCAGGCCGCGCGTCCCCACCTCTGGTATAGATATATTATTTACACTCATGGACAAAAAAATTAGCGCACCAAGAAATAATTGCGGGATCGTAACGAAACTTGCAATGAAGGTACATGTCGGGGAGATATGCAAATGATTAGAAATGCCGCGTGATTGCGCATTACGTATAGCCGATAGAGGGTGTTGAACATCGTACTCTTTGGAGTATAAAACAGGTAACCAAAGCTTGTTTGAGTGTCCTGAATCATTTACAAAGGAAAAGCTGAGATAGACATGCCATTACGCCGTGTTCGAAGACAATATAAGCAGTTGTCGCAGTTTGAGAGGGGGAGAATCGTCGGGATGATGGAAGCTGGGTGGTCAGCTAGGCGAGTAGCTCGTCAATTAGGCCTCTCTGATTGTGTTGTGAGGAGGTGTTGGGACCAGTGGACCCGAGAGATGTCATGTACACGAAGACCAGGCTCAGGACGCCCTCGACAGACCAGTCGTCGAGAAGACCGCCACATCGTAAGAAATGCACGCGTACAGCCAACTGCTTCATCGGCCGCCATCCAGGAACAGGTAGCACCTTCACTAGGGGCCTCTGTGTCTTCTCGAACCATACGAAGGCGCCTGGCTGAAGGACAATTGGTATCGCGGCGCCGATTACGTGTGCTGCCCTTGACGCCCACCCATCGACGCCTCCGTTTGGAGTTTTGCCGCGCAAGAGGAAACTGGACTGCAGCGGAATGGAACGAGGTCGTCTTTAGCGACGAATCCAGTTTCAATCTCGGCAGTGATGACAATCGTGTTCGTGTGTGGAGAGCCCGTGGTGAACGCTTCAATCCTGCCTTTGCTGTACAGCGACACATCGCTCCCACAGCTGGTGTGATGGTATGGGGTGCCATTGCCTACAATACACGGTCACCCCTAGTATTGTTCCGTGGCACCATGACAGCCCAGCGGTATGTTCATGAAATCCTGCAACCACATGTGTTGCCACTCATGCAACGGCTCCCAGGAGCCATTTTTCAATAAGACAATGCTCGGCCTCATACGGCAAGGGTGTCACAAGACTGTCTCCGCACTGTTACTACCCTTCCTTGGCCTGCCCGATCCCCAGATTTGTCTCCAATCGAGCATATCTGGGATCATTTGGGACGACGAGTTGGGCATCCCATGAGTTTGAATGAACTAGAGGCAAGGTTACAGCAAATATGGAACGAAATGTCTCAAGACATCATACAAAACTTGTATGACTCAATGCCCGATCGTATCGCATCGTGCATTCGCGCTAGAGGGGGTCCAACGGAGTATTAACTCCTCCGTTCTTTTGCCTTTTTCTCTGAAATAAATGATTCTTTTTCTTTGATTTTCTTATCATTTACTTATATCAAAGTAGTCATTACGTATGTAAAATTTCGTTTCATTTTGACTACTCCTTCTTGGTGCGCTAATTATTTTGTCCATTAGTGTACATTTCATTTCGGATAAAAATTAAATTGTGCAACATCGCGCATTTTGACAACGTCTGAAACAAACACCGAGTGGGTGAAAATGAACTTCCCATTAAACGAATTGAAAAAAAAACTCTCGAGACTAGACGAAGCTTTGGCAATTCCTTAACTTAATGCATTGCAGGGTGGGCAGGGAGGAGTTTAATTCTCACAAATCCTCGCTAATGAACGATTTTCATACAATGTAATAGGATGGCGGGCATAAAACAAGTTTGTATGAAAACTCGATATTTTATATCTCTTTTTTCAAATAGAATAGTTTAAGGGATTTATATATTTCAAATGTCTTTTTTTGCCCATATTTTGCATTTTGTTTTACCTCGAGGATGAATTACTAAGATCGTCATGCGTATGAAATATACTTGAACCATTTGAGATTTTGTTCAAATTTAAAATCCAATATTTATGGCAAGCATAGATCTCGATATGTCTACCTAACATCCCTTTTAACAGGATTTGCTATTCCTTTTTCGCGCACAGAAAACATTTTCGAAGTTGATTATCATCAGCATTTACAAAACCTTTTTAATTTATAAAATATTCAGCGTTTTTATGGACAGAGGGATTTTCTGTCTAGTAAACCATTTTTCAGAAAAAAGTTTTTTTCCTGAATTTTTAATGCAAATCGAAAATTCTGAAGAAAGCAAGGGAAGTGTTGTCACTTTTACATACCTTTAAAAGTATCATGTTTAGACCTATGTTCGATTGTATGTACTACTCATGATTTTTGCTTGATTTACATGAATTTTTTTGAGTAACTGCTCATAATACTGTTTATTATATATGCAATATTTCAAGGTTATTAAAAATATATTTTTTATGCAGAAAAAGTGAATTTTTTTTAAATCGAGCATTTTGCAATGAACTACTGTGCGCATTTTGTCAAAATAAATTATTAAGGTACAGTAATAAATTGTTTACTATATGTGATTACAATACTTCAGGCAACAATGTTCACTAACATTATTCTAAAATTTATTAGCACATTTTAGTAAATGCTGTTTTTAATTAGAAATTTCAAAAATGACTGAGTAAAAGATATAAAAAATTCTTTAAAAAATTAAAACATGTCAAGATTAAAAAATGTCGGTGGATTTTATTGCCTGAAGTATTGGAATCACATATAATTAACAATTATTACTGTACCTTAATAATTTATTTTGACAGAATGCGCACAGTAGTTGATTGCAAAATGCTCGATTTAAAAAAATTAATCACTTTTTATGCATAAAAAACAGTTTTATTTTTTAATTACTTTGAAATATTGCATATATCAGTGCTCAGCAACCGCCGTGCCGTGGCACACTAGTGTGCCGCCAGGTGATCTTGACCGTGCCGCGGTGATTTTATCGATTATAATGATAAAAAAAATTATTCACCGCTATTAGTGAGAAATATTTCTAAGTAAAATATTCCTCTAACTTTTTGCTAATATGTAATTTATCTGGGTCGAAATTATATACAAAACAAAAACATGTTGTTACCATACATTGTATGCGTGCTCGAGCGTCACATTTCTGGATTTCAGTTAAGAAAGAATATCCACAAATTTCTGACAAGGCCATTGCAATTTTGCTCCCTTTTTCTGCGACATACTTATGCGAACAAAGTTTTTCGACACTAGTTCTAATTAAAAATGACAAACGATCCTGTTTAAAGGGTCTTGACCACGAACTTCGAGTAGCTCTTTCTAATATAGAGCCAAATATAAAACGTACATACGTATGTTCATCAAAACAAGCTCAAATATATCATTAATAAATTAGTTATGGTTAAATTAACTTTTATTTAATAGGCTTAAGTAAAGACCAAAAAACAAATTTTAATATAAAAATTTAAAGAGAATTTGTTTTACTTGTAAACAATAACTTTATATTATTGTTCTTGTGTTGGTGTACGATTCAAAATGATTTATATAAAACTTAAAAGATTATAACTATCTTGATACATAGAGCTGTTTTATTGTGCTTTTTATCTACTAAAAACATATACGCATTTATTGTAATTTATGTATTTGCAAGCTTTTTCCTGTGGTGTGCCGCGGAATTATCGAAAAAACGTTGTTGTGCCGTGGAAGATAAAAGGTTGCGGAGCTCTGATCTAAACACCATCACTGTCTTCGCTAGAGTCCATCTGATGGCCACCCAATCTTTAATCAATCAATAAATGAGCAAATAAATAAATCGCTCCTCACCTCGCATATGACTCGCATTCGCCCTCGAACAGCCCACTTCCGAAAAAGAATCCTCGCCGGCGGACACCATGGTCGGTTCTCGGAGGTCGAAGAGCGCCACCTCGTCCGTCCAGCTCTCCTGCGGTACATCCGACGACAGGTTCGCGACTCTGCCAGAATGCTCCTCCATTGCTCCGGAGAAGCTATGGTGTGGTCTCTAAAAGTGGTCAGTGGCACGACATTATGTGACCTCAGGCGGAGGAATCCATTTGAAGTGATACTTCCACGGGGTTATATCCTCATGATTTCTTGCGTGCCTGATACTATGCCAGCTGTATCCCATCTGGAGAGAGTTGACCACAATACCTAGAAGAAAGGAAATGCTTTGTTTTCATTCTGTTGCGATAGGGAGAGGTCACCGCACACCCACAGATTTATGCAATAATAATAATATTTATTATATATATATATATATATATATATATATATATATATATATATATATATATATATATATATATATATATATATATATATATATATATATATATATATATATATATATATATATATATATATATATGGGAACGCTTGCAACGCAGCGCTGAGAAACGAGGCGACGACAGTTCCATCCCGCGGAGAGAGGTGTTACTCGGGAGTTGACCCCTGGATGCCGACGCTGACGGTCATGCGAGTAAAGGGCAGACGGCCCTGTAACTGAAGTTTGGGCAAGACGGCCCCTAGAAGTATATTTGTATTTTTCAGCGACTGTTGTAAAGGCTTTACCTTAATACTCAACTCTTTATGTATATATTAATTTACTTTTTTTATATCTAATCAAGTTTAAATATAAACAATCTAAAATTACATGTCGTATTGTGAAGTTATTGATGACTTAAGAATTCGCTTCCCACATATATACATACATATATATATTATATACAGTAACCACCGCTTATAGTGATCAGTGGTTACAAGAATCATCCGTTTATAAGAATCAATATCACAAAAACAAAACAAATTTATTATTTCCATGTTAAAATTTTCGCTTTAAAGAATCAATCCACCGGTTTTAAGTATCAGCTTACACTCATCGCTTTCCTTTCATTTTTCAAAAAAAGCCGCTCAAACCCTCAAAAGGTACGAAGTTCTTTATTTTTTTTGTTAAAGAAAGACTGATAAGATGGGATGAAATACACTCGTAAAATGCATCCCTTTCTTTGTTAGACATAACATAATAGTTTCCTCTTAAACAGTTTAGCACAACACTTTCCAATTAACTTGACCCAGGGACATCTTTGCCCGTCCGGGTCCGATCTCGTTTTTCTACCTGCCACATCCGGGTTGCGGATTCCTGGACCTTGAAACATATAAATCTTCGGCGAAGTGTCCACTATAACCTAGGCAAACGTGACATTAGTAGATTTAGCACGTTATCAAACCGTTAAACGTAAGCTAGAAGGTGCATCTTCCTCTGAGGTTATTGGCATTGAAAGAGGTATATCTACTTAAAGGTCTAGAAATTAAGTTGTATTTTTAAAATTATTAAAAAATAATTTTAATAAAAGATAAGTAACGTAAATTAAAGAGTATTTTATGGTAAATTACTTAATATATGTATATATAGGTGTGTGTTTGCCTGTCCAAAAACCTAAATTTCGGCTATAAGAATCAACCGCTTATATAAATCAAAAACAGTGATAACAAACGTGATTCTTATAAGCGGAAAACACTGTTTATATATATATATATATATATATATATATATATATATATATATATATATATATAAATTATATAAACTACTAGGTATAACATCTAACAATTATCTTTTTCCTTATATTACTTTAGTTCCTAAATTTCATAAAACACCTATTGCTTTTAGAGCAGTAACCTGTGGTCACAACACTTATGCTACTAAAGCAAGAAAATTATTACTAAAGTACCTTAAATTAATCTATAAAAATATAACATCTGGTGTTTGTGGTATAATTGATAATAGCTTTAGTCTAATTAGAAAACTACAAACATTAGATAACTGTAAATATGTAGTAACTTATGATTTTAAAGATCTATTTAATAATATCGATATAATTGATTTAAATAGAATAATCATAATGTTAGTACAAAATAATATTCAATACTTAAGCAACGAAATTAAACTAACTCGTTTCAATAGACTCCTAGAATTAGTAACTAAACATACTTACATAGTTCATAATAATACTATATACTTACAGTCCAAAGGTGTACCACAAGGTGGTAATGCTTCAAGTATGCTAGCTAATTGATACTTATATTATTTTGAAATTAATAATACAGAAAATTGCAATTACAATATATTTAGATATATAGATGATATAATAGTAATTAATAAAAGTAAAAACCCTATAGACTTAAATTTTTACCCTTCTAATCTGGAACTAATTAAAAGTAGCCATGATAATATTATTGTAAACTTTTTAGATATTAATATTAAATTAAATACTCACAGCAAATTTACTTTTGACTTATATGACAAAAGATCTGACTATAATTTTAATATTGTTAAATTTCAAAATTATCTAACCTGTTTACATAAATCTGTTTTTAATAACATTATTGTAAATCAGTTAGTTCGTATAAATAGGCTATGTTCTAAAGACAATAGGATTAAGCATATTATAGACTTGAAAGCTGTGTTAACTCGAAATAATTACCCCGTAAGTCTATCCCAAAACATAATTGGTTGTTTTTGTTTTAATGAATAGTTTGTTCTGTTGCATTAATATTTTAAACATAACAATAGGTTAAAATAGAAAAAATAACTACTAAAAATAAAAATAAAAATCATAAGTAAAAAGAAATATAATAATAAAATTAACTCTTAGTAGTAATAATAATAATAAAAAACTGAATAATTAAGGGAATAATAGTCCTAAAATACGGTAACCTAAGTAAGTCTGTAACTGAAAATCCACTACCTCAATGATTGCAAGTTTTGTGACGTCAGTCATCTTGCGGTTACAAGTTCTTAACTTCCACTCTGACTAGCGCCAGGCTTGGTGTTCTTTGGTTAAGTACTTTTATTCAATCTTAATTCAATTATTAATCAATTCTTCTGTTAATCATGGATTGTACGGTGTCTGAGTGTGTTTATTGTATAGATCATACTCATCGGAAACAATCCATTGGTTTTTAGACAGCATTGACACCGCTGATGAAGAACCTGCTGTCAAAAACCTTATTCATACTTTTCTTTTCATGTTATTTGTTCCTGGCTGCAAGTAGCTTTAGAGCTATTACTGGTTTTCCCTTTCATCTTATTCTTATATATATATATATATTTACGAGAATATACCACATATGAAAAGAGTAACTGTACGTAAAATCCGTAGTTTTACAGTAAATTAATTATTTTACAGTCTGAGGAGGTACGAATTAATACTCAATAAATCGGGAATACCGGAGATGATCTCGTTCTTATACTCCTAGTTATTCAGTTAAGGCACACTATCTGGAAATTTCTGGGAGGAATATCAAAGACCAAAGGGAGAGCAAAGAAGTAATAATGGAGAACAAAGAGCTGAACTATTTCAGTTTACCCTCGTAAACAGAAATCTCGCTCGATGAAATGATTCTTCGCATTATTATATATATATATATATATATATATATATATATATATATAAAATTCGCAGTACTATAGTAAATCATCCCAAAAACATATTTGATATCTAAAAACTCAAAGAGTAGTTCTATGAAATCATTTCTATAGAGAATACTCTCTATAAGTCATAGCCCACAAAAACATCGAATTTCTCGTATTTTTCTGCCTCAGGAAGTATAAATGAGTCATCTATAAGTCTGGGAAAGGCGGGGTCTTATCCTCTCAGATATATTCAGTTAAGGCGCTCTATCTACCTCTGGGAGAAATATCAAAGACGAGGTAACTTCGTCATAATGGAAGGCGATGAGAAAAATACTCCAATCAATCAGTTTGAATTGATTAATATCAATCTTGCTCAACGAAACGGTACTTTACGGAATTAGGAAAATATATATATATATATATATATATATATATAGTGAAACATTTCTGTAGTGGCCTTTTATGGATTCGAGATTAAAAAGCCGTTTGTAGGACTGGCCAAGGAAAAGGTTTTACTTTCCATAAAAGGCCTGTTAGAGAACATTCCCTGTACACACACACATATATACACTGCTGGCCAATGTAAATGCAACACTCTGAAGGAAACATGCAAATAACATGAAATTTACAACATGCATTAGCGGAGGTGAGATATGCAAATTATTAGAATTTCAGCGCAGACGCACATCACGCGCGCCTGTGGCGCCACTTCAAAGCGCTATTTAAGGCTTGGAGATTTCGACGATTTCAAGTTCGGCAATTGTGTTTTTCTTGTGGTTTAAAAAAAAAAACGATCAATTATGCCTCGTCGAAAACAGCGATCATATTTTGATCAAGTATCCGAGTTCGACAGAGGAAGGATAGTGGCCTACCGAGATTGTGGATTATCTTTCAGGGAAATCGGTAGTCGTGTTGGACGAAACCAAACAACTGTAATGCGGATATATGATCGTTAGATGCAGGAGGGTACGACGGACCGGCGTGTTCGATCGCATCCACCTCAGCGCACCACTTCACGTGATGACAGGCAAATTGTGCGCATGGCAGTGACGGATCGCTCAGTCACATCACGAACCATAGCACAGCACATGCAGTCTGTAACGTATCATCCAGTGTCTGCGCGTATCATTCGACGCCGTTTACAGCAGAGTGGTCTGTCCGCAAGACGTCCATTGCTTTGTCTACCCTTGACGCAGAACCACAGACGTCTCCGCCGCCAATGGTGCGATGACAGAAGGATGTGGACTGCAGAATGGAATGAAATTGGCTTTACTGACGAGTCACGCTTCTGTCTGCAACACCACGATGGTCGCATTCGAGTCTGGAGACACCGTAAAGAGAGGATGCTGAACAGCTGCGTTATGCACCGCCACACCTGTCCTGCACCGGGAATTATGGTATGGGGCGGTATTGGATATCCCTCTCGCACACCTCTAGTACGCATTGCAGGTACTTAAAACAGCCAGCGCTACATATCCGAGATGTTAGAGCCAGTTGTCCTTCCTTACTTTCAGGGCTTGCCCACAGCCATATTTCAACAGCATAATGCGCGACCACACGTGGCACGCATTGTCCAACGGTTCTTTGTCAAGACTGAATTGCTTCCCTGTCCGCCTCGCTCTCCGGATCTTTCGCCGATAGAAAACATGTGGTCCATGGTTGCTCTACGATTGACCCAGATTCCATTCCCAGCTGCCACAGCAGATCAACTTTGGCAACGTGTGGAATCTGCTTGGTCTGCTGTGCTTCAAGAACTCATCCAAAGTCTCTTTGAATCAATGCCGAGGCGTGTGGCAGCGGTGATCTCCAACAAAGGCGGCTAATCTGGCTACTGATTTTGACAGGAACCACACTTCACAGAAGTCTATAAATTTAATTATTTGATACTTGGTCAACATGTTATCTACAAAATAAACTTTGTTGTGATATCTCTTGTCTTTCTTGGTGTTGCAATTTGGATGGCCAGCAGTATATATATATAACGCAGAGGCCAACGGTCGTTATGTGACGAATATGGCTTTGTCTGCTAAATGATCCTGCATTAATTACTTTATATGTGTTGTATGTGCTGTGTCCCTTAAAAATTATGTAATAAAAGTTTGGGACAAAATATTGAAATCTTTTTTGTGTTGTCTCTGTTTCTCGCATGAAAGAAACCCCACGCAAAGCGGTTAAAACGCTACATTTGGTGTCATCCGTGGCGTGCGAGCAGAGACGGGAAGAAAATGGGTGACCAACGATTGTGCGTCGAAGATTTTAGAATCTCCGAGGAGCGGTGTGATCTCCGAGGGGGTGCTATGTTTTTTCGTCGAAAAAGTTTTTCGGTCAGCCGTTTTTCGGTTGTCCGTGCAGTTCTTCGTGTTTTACAGTGTATCGACAAATTGTGCATTGTGCCATCAGCTAAGTTGTGATTTCTGCCATCATATAATTTTCGTCGTGCGAACGGCCGACATTCTGTTTGGCGTTCATGCAGTTCTTCGTATGCTACAGTGTATCGTCGTACATAGTGTTTGTTGTTCCAGAATGGGAATAAGTTGTGCTTTGTGCATCATCAAATTTTCGTCGTGATCATTGTTAGGGAAAACGACCGATTTCACGAAATTATTACAGCCTGCGAAGACCCGTAAGTACTGTAATTTTTCAGTGTTAAAGAGTGAGCTAATACTCAAGACTTCTTCAAGTCAAATTAAAATAAGCGAATGCTTTTGATTTAAGGTATGATAATAACGGTTAATGTTTGTTCAGTGATATAAATTTTCTTTGCTTACTTTTGGTTTTAAAATATATTCTATATGAATGAAGTGCTTTATTGGAAATTTAACATAAATATGTCTATAGCTATTTAACGTAATACGATATTGAAGGAGACAATTTTACTTAATTAAATATTCTTGGTGAAACTGAAATCATTGACGATTACATAATTTTTTTTTCTGTTAATGAAAAAGAGAGTGGCGTTGTTTTGTTTTATTGTTTAATGATAAACGTTTGATTTTTAAATGATTTTGATTTATTTTTGAAATATGTTTTTGAATTTTGATAGCTATATAAGTTAAGTTTATGATTATTGATTTTGCATGCATATTATTTTCGTTTGAGTGTTGTTTCTGTTTTCGATTTGAATTGTGTTGTAAGGTAATCTGGTATTAGGTGTGGCTGGAAAAATGTCTTTCCTAAATAAAAGTAGACGACCAGATTTATTCTGTCTGGCTCAAGATTTTGGTGAGTCTCCTGACGAAAACATGTCTAAAGCAGATCTGAAAAACTTAATTATGGCTAATGAACATTATGAAGAGGAAGTAGCGAAAGAATATTTAGAAGCTATTGTCGCGGAAAGGTTAGAACGGGAACAAAAACTCGCTAACGAAATTACACTTAAATTTCAAGCAGAAAGAGAAAAGGAAAAACTTGAAACCGAAAATAGATTTAAATTTAATGAAGAGAGAGAAAAGGAAAAATTTATACTCGAAAAACTTCGCCTAGAGGCAGAATTAGCTAGGAAGAGTCAGGATGTAGTTCAGATCAGTGATCCAACCGCTCGCGTCAAATCATTAGATGAAATAGTCAAAATGGTTAGGCTCTTAACAGTTAAGGTTCCCAGTAAGTCAGATGGGTGGGACTATTTTTTCTCAAGTTTAGAGAAGGCGTTTGTAAACGAAAATGTCAGTGACGAATTTAAACCTAAAGTTTTGCTTTGTCTATTAGGGGATAAAGTAGCTAATTTGTTAGTTAATCTCGAGGAAGAAGAGTTAAAAGAATATGAATCGTTGAAAAAAATAGTATTACAAGAATTTGAACCTTCTCCAAAATTATGTCTAGAGAATTTTCGTAAAGCAAAGCGTAACAATGATGAAACTTTTTCTCAGTTTGTTTCTCGATTAACATCAATGTGGTTGTATTACTGCAAATCCAGGGGTGTAAAGGATTTTGAATCAGTGTGTCAACTCATCGTGGCGGATAAAATGTTCCAAACGTTAGATCCCGAAACTGCGGTCCACGTAGGGGTACTTCAGGGGGAAGGCTTTTTTAAGCCGAAAGACTTGGGTAAGCACTGCGATGTATTCTATGCTTCCAAGGGTAAATCCTATGATGGGTTGGTAAGGGCCAAATTGAATGATTCTGATAAGAAAGGTGTTCATGGTAATTGGGGTAAACCACAATTCTACGAGAAAAAGCCAGAAAATAGTAATTTTGTTCTTAAGAAAAATTTCGAAAAACCAAAAGTCACAGAATTTAAAAAGCCTACTTGTTATACCTGCGGATCTGACAAACATTTTAAACGAGATTGTCCGAAAAATGCGGGAACTGATTATAAAAGGGTTAATGTAAACAAGGTTTCAGCCGAAGGGGCGGAATCAAAAGAAGAAACTGTAGTCGCTAGGGTAGATTTACTCGGTAAAGGTGTTCCTAGACAGGCTATTGAGGATAAACTTTGCAAACTAATAAAAACATCTATCAGTGTAGATGGGAATCTAGCTCAAGCATTAGTGGATTCGGGTACGGAAATCACGGTTGTCAAGAAGGACTTAGTTCCTGGAATTTCAGTCGAAGGAGCTTCCACAATTTACTTGAAGGGAATTTTTGGTCCGGCTGTTAAATGTCCATTAGTTTACGTTCCGTTAGGTCTGGCTACGGGTGGTCAGGTTAACGTAGTGCATCAGTAAGTGTTGTGTGCTTTAGCAGAGGTTTTGGTGGAAGATGTGTTACTTCCACCGGAAATTTTGAATATGTTGGGAGGAGCCCGGAGTGAAGAGAATTCTCTGGCTCGGAACTCTCAGGACCTGAGGGAAGACTCAGGAAATTTAGGTGGAACCGATGTTTCGTCTAGGACTCTGCAGGAAAAAGCGCGAGATAACGCTGTCTTTGAGGAATCTCAAAGGGAAATTACTTCATGTGGGAATGAAGTGGGAACGGTTGATACTAATGACGGGGAAGTAACTGCTGAGATAGATCAGGGGAGCAGGGTGGCTGATAATTTTCGCTCTGAGCAAGAGCAGTGTGCTGAGTTAGCAGTGGCTTGGAAGCATGCTAAAGAAGGCAAAGGTAACTACTATGAGGTAGACGGTTATCTATTTCATAGAGATAACATACTCGGGGAGAGTATTGGGCAACTTGTGATTCCAAAGTGCAAACGGAAGGAGGTACTGAAACTTGCTCATACCTCAGTGTTTAGTAGTCACATGGGTCCTAAGAAGACTCTTGAACGGATCAAGTACTCATTCTTCTGGGAAGGTCTGAGGGTTGATGTCAAAAGGTATTGTGGCTCATGTAAAGAGTGTCAACTCACTCAAACGGTTAAGACTAGTGACAGAACGCCAATTGCGCCGGTGGCGAGGCCGCAATTACCATTTCAGGTAGTGAATATAGATCTAATAGGTCCGATTGACCCTCCGAGTTCAAAAGGGCATAAATATATATTGTGCCTGGTTGATCAACATACCAGGTGGGACGAAGCCATACCGTTGACTAGTCTTAGTGCGAAGGGAACCTGTGAAGCTTTGTTAAGCATCTTTTCGAGAACAGGTATACCGAACGTTATTGCGTCTGATAACGGGACGAATTTCATAGCCGAGCTCACTAAAGAGTTCGAGAAACGAATAGGGAGCAGTCCAAGATTCTCTACCCCAGGGTATCCACAACCAAACGGATTGGTAGAAAGGTTTAATAGAACTTTGAAGAACATGCTACATCATGTAGTTAGGGAAGAAGGTAGAGGGTGGCACTTACAAATTCCGTATGTACTGTGGGCGTACAGAGAAATACCCCATGCCACCACTGGTGTATCTCCATTTCAATTATTGTATGGTAGGTAACCGCAAGGTCCTTTGTCAATCTTAAAATCTACTTGGACTGGGAAACATAATAACATTCAGTTAAATACTACTCCTATTTTCAAATACTTGGAAGATTTAAAATTGAAACTTGAGAAGGCTGCAGAGCAAGCCAAGCTTGTTTCAGGAATACAACAGGAAAGAACAGCTTATTACCACAATTTGAGAACGTCTAACGAAGTGTTCAAAGTTGGAGATCAGGTGATAGTGTTAATACCTGATTCGACCAATAAACTATTTGCCAGATGGCAAGGTCCTGCAACTATTGTTGAGAAACGTAATCTCCATTCTTTTCTGGTCAAATTACCGGATGGGTCGACCAAACATATTCATCAAAATAAGTTAAAGCATTACATAGCCAGTTCAAATTCTGTAAATGTCATTTTTGAAGAAGAAAAAGAATTCGGGCATGTTGAAACTGTACCTACTGCTACCAAGGAACCTAAATTCCTGGAAATTCTCGACAATCTTATAGTAGAGCATTTAAGTATTTCTCAGTTGAAGACTCTTAAAGGTTTAATCGTAAAGTTTAAACATATTTTTACTAAACCCGTGCAACCAGCTTCGGTTGGCACACACAAAATTGAACTATTACCAAATGCAATTCGGAAAAAACCCCATTGTTATAGTGTTCCCATTGCGTACAGAAAGGAAGTCGAACGTCAAGTTCAAGAATTGCTAGATTTAGATTTAATAGAACCATCGGAATCTGAAATTGCTCACCAAATTGTTTGCGTCGCTAAAAAAGACTCTTCGGTAAGAATGTGTATCGGTTTTAGAGCTTTAAATGCCGTGACAAAAGTTCCGGTTTTTCCCATGAAAGATATGCAAGAATTAATATTCATTGCGGGATCAGCCAATTGGTTGACCAGCTTAGATCTCTTAAAGGGATATTGGCAAATAAAAATGGATGAGGAAAGCAAACCGTTTACGGCGTTTACTACTCACAACACTGTATACCAGTGGAAAACTATGCCTTTTGGTCTGGCTGGGGCGTCTGGTACTTTTCAACGGGAAATGAATCGTGTTTTAAAATCTCATTCGGAGTATGCACAGGCATACATGGATGATGTCGTGATGTTTTCAAAATCTTTTGAGGAACATTTAGTTCATTTGAAATTAATCCTAACCGAATTGGACAAGCTAGGATTCTCCGTGAGGCTAGACAAATGCACTTTCGCGGCCGAGAGGATAAAATATTTAGGTCACGTGATAGGAGGGGGTAGACATGGTCCTGATGAAAGCAAAATACTAGCAATCCGGAAGTTAGTTAGACCTACCACTAAGAAGGAGGTCAGGTCTGTGCTAGGACTCATGGGTTTCTATCGTACATACATACCAAAGTATGCTGAAATAAGTGCTCCACTCACGGAGTTGACTAAGAGAAATAAACCCAATGATGTCTGCTGGGAGAAATCAGAACAAGATTCTTTTGAAAACTTAAAAGCCTTGTTATGTGAAGTAACTGGTCTAGCTACCCCTGATGTCAATTTGCCATTCCAAGTGCACTGTGATGCGTCCGACTATGGTGTGGGTTGTTGTTTGACTCAGCAAGATGTTGACGGGTCTTACCGACCAATAGCGTTTGTCAGCCAAAAGTTCAATGCCACACAGAAGAACTGGGCAAGCATTGAGAAAGAGGCTTGGGCAGTGCTGTTTGGGCTGAATAAATTTGATAAGTGGATTTATGGTGCTCAAGTAGAGATAATTTCTGATCACAACCCACTTAAATATTTAAACCATACTACTCCTAAAAGCCCCAAGTTAACCCGTTGGGCTTTAGCCTTACAAAGATGGAATCACTCCATCACACATAGGCCGGGTGTACAGCACCGAAGTCGGATGCTCTATCCAGATTGGAATGAACCATCTCTTATGTTATATGTATAAATATAATTTTTGTTTTGTTTGATCTTTTGTTGCTTAAGAAATTACATTATTATTTGAATATATATGTAGTGTATTGAGTTATCTTTTTTGAACATATTTGTTTTTGCAAGAAATGTAATCACAGTTATATATATATATATATATATATATATATATATATATATAATGTTCCTGAATGTCATAAAATCAGCCACTGTGGGCTAATTTTATGCTTAGGTGGGGCGCAGAGAACGCAGGGGCCAACGGTCGTTATGTGACGAATATGGCTTTGTCTGCTAAATGATCCTGCATTAATTACTTTATATGTGTTGTATGTGCTGTGTCCCTTAAAAATTATGTAATAAAAGTTTGGGACAAAATATTGAAATCTTTTTTGTGTTGTCTCTGTTTCTCGCATAAAAGAAACCCCACGCAAAGCGGTTAAAACGCTACAGTATATATATATATATATATATATATATATATATATATATATATATATATATATATATATATATATATATATATAAATATATATATATATATATATATATATATATATATATATATATATATATATATATATATATATATATATATATATATATGTCAAAACATAATTGAGAAGTAAGGGGTGGTTAAAATAGTAAGGAATTAACAATCAATTTAGCAAAGCGCGTGTATTCTGTAGGAAAATTCTCCTTTTAGAGGCGACAGTCTGGTCGAAAATCCGGCGATTCTAGCGAAAGGGTTTATTTTTAGAATAGTACAGGTTTTTTGGCGCGGAGTAAAAGTGAACGTCAGCAGAAAGGGGCTTCCAGATGCTCGAAGGGAGGAGTCTGCACATTCACTGGACGGCAGGAACTCTGGAGAAAGTGGGTTTTAGCGGCAGATTGCTGGGGATTCTCATTGACCGCGGAAGCGCGCGGCTGCGTGCCGTATTAGTTATCGAAATGGTTAAGCGGAAAAAATCCCCTGGAGAGTGGTTAATTGAAGATAATCAATAAAGAAGGATTAAGATATTATGAAATGTTGTTTAAGCTATTGCCTACCACACGTCCACCAAATGACGGACACGATGACTGCATGTAGATGATTTTAACACGGGTGAAAATAGAATATATATATATATATATATATATATTATATATATATATATATATATATATATATATTATATATATATATATATATATATATATATATATATATATATATATATATATATATATATATATATATATATATATATATATATATATATATATATATATATATATATATATATATATACATAACATAAAAACCCCTATATTCAATTCAAACTCTAAATTGCCTTGGGCGTTGTCGCGATTGAGCTATTTTCGCTTCTGATTCCAAGAACAAAGCATGGGCAGCGTCCCCTCAAAAAATATAATTTCTAGCGCATCTTTACGTAATAATAATACGTCACCTCTGACATCAGAGTCATAGTTTCAGCCAATGGCTACAGACTTGTGATCACATGGCAAGACGCTCAAAAAGTTTATATAAGTTCCAGCATACCTCGGACAGAAGATTTTTGGCGTGGCACTGTTACCTTTTAAACCGCTGTCATCGATGATAAAGAATGGAGAATAAAATTTATTTGCAGAGGTGAAAAGAGAATTGTCTTCTTGCATACGACTACGTTTATTCCCGGTGTGATATGCCGGCTCCGGTCATCATTCCTACCGGGCCGGTATGTTACATATATATATATATATGAGTGTGTGTGTGTTTGTTTATATGTATATATATATATATATATATATATATATATATATATATATATATATATATATATATCACGCGTTGTAAAGTGTGATTCTACGTAAAATCCGCATTTTTATAGTAAATTAACACTAAAAATACCAAAAAACTGAAGCAGTTGATACCAGAAAATTTTTATACCGAGAGACTATTCACAGAGGATACTTTCTTACAGATACACCCAGCAAAAAAGCCTTCCTCTGTTATTTTTCTATCTGGGGAAGTATGAATGGGATATCCATAAGTCCGGGAAAAGGGTAGTAGATATTCAGTTAAGGCACAACATCTCAGAATCTTCTGGTGGTAATATGAAAGACTAAATAACTTGCTCGTAATGGGGAGCAAAGAGAAAACAGTGAACTGCATTTGTTTCCCGTGTGTAATAGAAATCTTACTCGATGAAACGTTACTTCTCTTGAATTATGATATATATATATAAAGTTAATCTTCTCAGTTTTCTCTAGCCCGACCATGACTGGTCACCATAGAAAAGTTTCACTGCTTGTACATAATATATATATATATATAGTATATATATACAGTGATTTCCGCTTATAAGAATCACGTTTGCTATTACTGTTTTTGATTCTTATAAGCAGTTAATTCTTATAGCCGAAATTTTTGGTTTTTGGACAGGCGCACACACACACACACACACACATTTATATACATATAATAGTGAATTTACCATAAAATACTCTTTAATTTTCGTTATCTTTTATTAAAATTATTTTTTATAATTTTAAAAATACAGCTTAATTTTTAGACCTATAAGTAAATTCGCATGATTATAGTAAGAGAAGAAAAAATCCAATGTTTGTTACAACATACCTGCTTAAAAGTTTTAACATTTCAACTACAGGAAGGGAAGAAGAAAAAGTTTTCTATGGTAGTTTGACGTAATGAAGTTTTAAAGAGGCTGTTTATACCTCTTTCAATACTAATAGTTTCAGACGAAGATTCACCTTCTAGCTTACGTTGCGCGGTTTGATAACGTGATGAATCTACTAATGTCACGTTAGCGTAAGTGATAGTGGACACTTCACCGAAGATTTATGTGTTTCATGGTCCAGGAAGCCGCAACCAGGATGTGGGAAAAAAGAGTCCCTATTTTTGTTTGCCAGTGGAGAAAAGTAAAATCGGATTCGGACGGGTAAAGATGCCCCCGTGTTAAGCTAATAGGACAGTGTTGTGCTAAAGCGTTGAAGGGGAAACTATTATGCTATGTATAACAAAGAAAGGGATGAATTTTATGACAATATTCCATCCCATCTTATCAATCTTTCTTTTAAAAGAAAGGAAAGAACTTCGTGCCTTTTCAGGATTTAAGTGGCTTTTTTGGAAAAATGAAAGGAAAGCGAAGAATGTAAACTGATTCTTAAAACCGGTGGATTGATTCTTTAAAGCGAAAATTTTAACATGGAAATAATACATTTGTTTTTGTTTTCGCGATATTGATTCTTATAAACGGTTGATTCTTATAACCACTGATCACTATAAGCGGTGGTTACTGTATATATATATATATATATTATATATTTATATATATATATATATATGCATATATATATATGCATATATATATTTATATATATATATATATATATGCATATATATGCATATATATATATATATATATATGCATATATATATATATATATATATATATATATATATATATATATATATATATATATATATATATATATATATATATATATATATATCTTTGGCTCGTGCCTCTTAGAAAAGGTTCTCCAAAAATTACTGTAAGGGAGTATCTACGTTCTTGAAACGTGTGAGCGGAGTGTGGAAATTTCTATGACCGTTTTTGTTCCTTTGTAGCACCCAATTTCTCTTTCAAGCACGAAGGAAACAAGAAAAAAATTAATTATTATGCGAAGGTAATTTATAAAACTTTTTTTGGGGTACTCGTCGTGCTTGTCGTAAAAAGAAAAGCCATGGATTTTTTTAATTTGCCAGCACACTCTCCCACTTAAAAAAGCAGGTTCGAATCAGAAATCAATTATGAACGCGTCCCCTGGGTGCGAGGGTATATTTTAGTTCTCGCTTCGGGTGCAATTTTTAGACGAGACAGAATTAAGAGGCGCTTGTTTGCTGTTGGAATGAAGCGAATTTTCCCGGCTTCATTCGGGATTACGACGTGTTTGCTAATTTAGGAACGAGATCTTATCTAAAATGAAAAGTCGATTAGAGTCACGGTAATTGGTGAATAAAGTATGCAAATATTTGGGGAAAAATATGGTGAAAAGTCTGGAAAATTTCGCTGATGGTTATCTTAAAGTTTGTTTGTTTAAAATTGAATAAATTGAACGCTAACTCTCGTATAGAATGTAAGGCCTTGTTCGTATTGCTTCGAAAGCGGGGGAGTGTCCACGATAAAAATTTTAAACCGATCTGGGGACTCAGAGCAATGATCACGTGATACGTTAAACTCAGCACAGGCCATGTCAATCATCTATGCGCTGGAGGTATAACGCTCTGGAAGCAAGGCCATACACTTGGCATATGACGTTCGTGCATTTCCTCTTCAATTTTTTTCACACCATAGATGGGCACCAGATGACGCACATGAGGAATTTTACTGGCACTCGGACTACTATCCAACTATGTCAATTTTCGACATACAAGGTGTGACCGATAAATAAGGTGGCTGATGACAGAAACATTACAGTATTGTATACAGTATAATACGAACTTCGGTAATCCGAGAGTCCGCTTAATCCGAAATGAAAAGTCAAAAGTTTTCAATAAAACCTCAGTGATACTAAGTAATATAAAGTATATTTCTGAAAACTGCAAGAAAATTAAAAGTTAGACAATGCACTGAACTAATTATTTCTAAACTTTATTCGTTTGAAAAATCTGTTAATTTTTTTTTCGAAGAGAAGAATACCTCTTCCCCGAAGGCAAATTACGCTAACGCGTCAGAAATATGGTGTCCGCTGGGTCGAGGTGGAGTGTTGCTCTGTGTAGCGTAGCTCTACATCAAAAGCAGCCGCGGCGTCTGAGTGGGATACCCTCTGCTCACTGTCACCGTCTGATTCACTTTCACTCTCGTCTGAGACGTTGACAGGTTCTTTCAAAACCATTTTAACATTCTGATGATCGTCTAAAATTCAACTGTCAAGCACTGTGACGTATTGTTAGAACAACTTACACTCTACTGTACTGTACTAGGCAGCGGTTCGCTCTTTTATCACCCATTTGGTACCAAGATTTGGTTATGTTTAGACAGCCCTTATAAAATAAACTGTGTAATCACACGCAATATGTAATATTTATGTAATCACACGTTATTATGTAATTTTATTTTATTTTAAGGAAGATTTCGCTTAATCTGAAAAATTCGCTAATCCGAAAAGGGTCTGGTCCCCATCATTTCGGATTATCGGAACTCTACTGTATTTTTAAAAAAGAACCTTGTTGTCTTTCGAAGTTCTTCCCGCCGGATGTAATGCATATCTGGCAATGTTCCTGCAAGAGTTGGAAACTTCCGGAACAGTCCTCATTCGCTACTGCTTTAAGTTCCCTGTTAACAGCAGCTTGGATATCTGAAATATTTACAAGTCTGCATCCTTTCAGTGCCGATTTTTGTCTTGGAAACAGGAAAAAGTCTGGTGACGAAAAATCAGGGAAGTATGGAGGTTAGGAAAACTTGGTAATCTGATGCTGGGCGATTATTTTCTTCACACACAGCAAGCAGTATGAGGCCGTGTATTATCGTGCAAAAAGTACCACTTGCATAATCCCGCAGCAGCGAATTGTGGCCGCACAATTCACGCAAAGAGGCGCTTGAGAACATGACAGTAAGCCCGTCTGCACACGAAGCAACTCAAAAGAAACTGATAACTGACTCAAATCACAAACCAGTCTGTGATGAGTCGCGACCTATGTAATTGAATGGAGCCACGCACACGACGCAACTGGTTACAAACCCGTCGGACGGGTTTGTAACCAGTTGCGTCGTGTGCATGGCTCCATTCAATTACATAGGTTGCGACTCATCACAGACTGGTTTGTGATTTGAGTCAGTTATCAGTTTCTTTTGAGTTGCTTCGTGTGCAGACGGTCTAAAAATCAGCATTAACTGTTTGTCCTTCTGGTACGAATTCTTTATGGATTAATTCCTGTGCGTCGAAAAAGTTAATCAGCATTATATTAAACTTTTGACGTTTCAAAACAGATTTTTTCGATTAATTTGAAACAAAATTTTATATTGACTCTCTGCTCATTGGCGCAATGCACTAACAACTGTTACATTACAGCTACCACATGAAAAAACAGCTGCAGAGCAATTTTGAGAACGAAATGCAAAATTTACGTAAATCAGGGAAGAACGCAATGCGCATGTGTCAGTGCATTGGGATGTTTTTAATTTTCGTAAGGAGGAGGATTCGCCTTACTTATCGGTCTCACCTTGTAGTTGAATTTACAGTATCTTGAAATATAATAAATTGGTTTCCAATCCAATTCGATGCAGAACCGAAAGGATGTCTGTTTTAGGAAGTTATCTGGAAATTACCAATCTAGCATAAGGTTGTCGGTTTTAGAAGTCCAGGTCATCTGGAAAGTACCAATCCAAATCTATACAGAACCAAAAAGTTACCAATTTTAGAAATCCGAGTCATTTAGATATTCATGAAATCGAGTGGGCAACGGAAAAGGAAACTGTCAATGATTCGTATACGAAAACCGAAAATTTCTAATACTAGTTAAGGTCATAAAAATACTTTGGCTATCTTGCGTCTCGCATGAATATCACTCGAGTTAATATGAGACGTTCGGAAGAAAAAAAAAATGACGATTTTAATGGGAAAGTCTCCGCAGAAACGGGTTCCATGCACGCTGTAATTCTGGCGGTAATATAATGGTGAACTGCGATTGTTTTTGATAAATTGTTTTGATTAAGCGAATAACATTTTAACTACAGCACTATGTATAGTTAGAAATATTCCTTAAGCTTGTCCGCTCTTGAAAGATATTTTTAGCGGCAATCTCATTTCGCGCCCCGTCACCACGGTTGGTGAACTTATCATAAACATTATCATGTTCTTCATATCAACCTTTTTTTCTATAATTAAATTACAAGAAAAATTTTGACTACAGACAATAAAGTATTAATGGATCACATATATTTGACAAAGGAAGAAACTTTAGAATAGACACAAAATCATTTAACATACGAAAGAGAACGTATTATAAATTAAAAGAAGCTCAGTTAATATATACTAGCCGGGTTTCGCCCGGCTATGCTCGCGCCATCCGTCCACCAGACAGACGACTTTGAATTGATTGACTGAGAGGAAGAATTATCTTAAGAGGCACTATTAATTTGCAGTCCTCCCCACAAAACCACAAAATGAAAATTTTGTTATTCGTATTAACACCCACCACCACCAGGTATGATATAAGCATACCTGCATTAGAAAAAGATAAATTTTCATGTGAAAATAAATCGGCTGGCTACTTTAGCCTATATTCCTGCAATACAAAAATTCAAATTTCCTGAAATTTGTGTTATTGGTGACATAATAATGCATTGTACATTGAAATTATATGAGTGCATGTACAGAGGCTGTTCGCACATTTTTTAGACGATTTTGGTAAGCGGTAATAAAAAATCGTTTGCTGCAAAAGAAATAATTGCAATTGTACTATGTTTTTAAAAGTCAAAATTATCGTCTGCGGCTTGAAAGTTTTGTTTTTATTCAAAATGGCGTTTTTAACAAAGCAGTGGTTCGAAGACTACATTTATGCTCTTTCCGAAGAGAAACATGCATACTCCGTTATCCAAAAAAGTACAAGGTTCAAAGAATCGAAAGAAAGTTTTCTAAGGGATTCATGATTGTTGCTGGCTTTTCTTATAATTGCAAGTTAGAAATAAAGAGAGAGGGAAAAAATCTCAAGATTAACTCCAAATACTATCAGGAACATATTTTATCGCCAATTTTTCTGAATGAAATACCATCGCTTTACACACAGTGCCATCAATCTGTGAGACTCCATCAGGACAAAGCTAGCAGTCACACATCAAAATCCATTGTAAATTTCCTAAAAGAAATGGAACAAAAAACTGGTATCATTGCCATACCCTTCACTGATATCCCTACTAAATCTCCCGATCTATCACCTATGGATTTTTGTGCTTTCGGACTTTTAAAATCTGCATTATCCAAACGTCGTCCCAAAACCCTTACAGGACTCTGGAAAGCTGTTCAGGAGAAATGGGATAGAATACCTCTTCTGACACTTCAAAAGGCATTATTATCCTGGAAATTGCGGTGTCGAAAAATAGTTCAGAATAAGGGATTTCAAATAGAACATTTAAAATACATGAATTTTATGTAATTTAGTTTTGTGAATACAATATACATCGTCTAAAATGTACATCGTCTACAATATACATCGTAATAAAATGTGTGAACAGCCTCTGTATTAGGCAGAATTGCACATGTCTATGTTGCGAGATATTCTGTATTCGGTTTAGTCAAAAGACAAGCACAATTGAAATATTAAACAGGCTTCCGGAGCATGTGGTATTGTGGAAAAACAAATAAACCTCTCAATAAACACCAAAATTTCCTAAATATAAATTTTTATGTAAAGAAAATGTGAATATACACTTTTTAAATATTTTAGCGTGTTATCAACAAAATAAAGAAATGGTGAACTTCATACAAAAATATCTTAGTAGAATATTTATCTAAAACTAAAAACTAAAGTAATCAGCAAAG